>CM055897.1:63354738-63915835 GCA_029582155.1 Panopea generosa
TATCAGATAAAATCAAAATAAAACTTCTGGTACCCGACCCGATACAGGTAAAAAAATGAGTACATCCTATCAATTATTTATCACCGTTATACATAATGAATGAGGTCATGATGAATAGACATTGAAATAATTGAATAATTATATATTAGACCATATTGCTTCAGTAGTTCTGACATCAGGAAGGTCTCTTTGTTGTTTAAGCTATACTACATAACGGTCAATTACTGACGGGTTCAGCGTCAATTAGAGATAATTGGTTCAATTCATTTTTTTTCAGTGTTCTATTCTATATTTGTGCCAGTTCTCTCACCGTGGAAAAAACGAAAAACATGTAATTAATGCTTTAGTTAACAATACAGTTTTTTTCAATTACATATTTTTCAAATTACAATTCTTCATTTTTCTATTTGCTTACATCCAAGGGAACCTTTTATCAGATAGTATAACTTAACTTTAGTGTATTAGGCGTATTATCGAAAAAAATATGACGTCATTTGACACGGTCTCGGCCAATCCGAACTACGAAAACAAACAAGGCCAGTAAGAACCGGAACTATACCAATTACTCTCACGAAGCATCGGTTGAATAGTTCGATTCTTTTCTATTTCAACGTTTTATTTAACCCTTTACTTCATAGATACGCGTTTTCCGCGCACCAATCACAGAAGGCCTTTGAAACAGTGCGGGAAGAGTTCAGATTGCTCGTAACGAGCAATCTGAACACTTCCTGCACTGTTTTCTACTCTGTCAGTTAATATAAACATAATTCACCCATTGCTGATACGTGGTGAATTAATGCTTTCAATATTAGAGGTGTCCAAAGGTGTCTATATGAAATAAAGAGTTTAACGGTGATTTAAACGTAGAGGTAATCGTCCTCTTACTGGGGAGCATACGGACCAATATGTAGAGGTAATCGTCCGCTGACTGGGGAGTGTATGGACCAATATGTAGAGGTAATCGTCCGCTGACTTGGGAGTGTATGGACCAATGTGTAGAGGTAATCGTCCGCTGACTGGGGAGTGTATGGACCAATGTGTAGAGGTAATCGTCCGCTGACTGGGGAGCGTATGGACCAATATGTAGAAGTAATCGTCCGCTGACTGGGGAGCGTATGGACCATAATATAGAGGTAATCGCCTGCCTAGGGATCGTATGGACAATAATGTAGAGGTAATCGTCTGCTGACAGGGGAGTGTATGAAACATACTGTAGAGGTACTCGTCCGCTGACTGGGGAGCGTATAGACCAGTATGTAGAGGTTATCGTCCTCTGACTGAGGAGCGTATGGACCAATATATAGAGATAATCGTCTGCTGACTGGGGAGTGTATGGACCAATATGTAGAGTTAATCGTCCTCTGACTGGGGAGTGTATGGACCATAATGTAGAGGTAATCGTCTGCTGACTGGGGAGCGTATGGACCATAATGCAGAGGTAATCGTATGATGACTGGGGAGTGTATGGACCATAATGTAGAGGTACTCGTCCTCTCACTTGGTAGCGTATGGACCAGAATGTAAAGGTAATCGTCCGCTGACTGGGGAGCATTAGACCAATATGTAGAGGTAATCGTCTGCTGTTGGGAGTGTATGGACCAATATGTAGAAGTAATCGTCCTCTGACTGGGGAGCGTATGGACCATAATGTACAGGTAATCGTCTGCTTACTGGGGAGCATGTGAACCATAATGTAGAGGTAATCGTCTGCTGACTTTGGAGTGTATTGACCATAATGTAGAGGTAATCGTCCTCTCACTTGATAGCGTATGGACCAATATGTAGAGTGAATCGTCTTCCAACTGGGTAGTGTATGGACCAATATGTAAAGGTAATCGTCCTCTGACTAGGGAGCGTATATACCAATATGTAGAGGTAATCGTCCCCACTGGGGAGCGTACAGGCAATAATGTAGATGTAATCGTCTGCTGACTGGGGAGTGTATGGTCCATAATGTAGAGGTAATTGACCTATGACTGGGGAGCGTATGGACCAATATGTAGAGGAGATCGTCCGCTGACTGGGGAGCGTATTGACCAATATGTAGAGGAGATCTTTCACTGACTGGGGAGTGTATAGACCAGAATGTAGAGGTAATCGTCCTCTGACTGGGGAGCGTATTGACCAATATGTAGAGGTAATCGTTAACTGACTGGGGAGTGTATGGACCAATATGTAGAGGAGATCGTCCGCTGACTTGGGAGTGTATGGACCAATGTGTAGAGGTAATCGTCCGCTGACTGGGGAGTGTATGGACCAATGTGTAGAGGTAATCGTCCGCTGACTGGGGAGCGTATGGACCAATGTGTAGAGGTAATCGTTCACTGACTGGGGAGCGTATAGACCAATATGTAGAGGAGATCTTTCACTGACTGGGGAGTGTATAGACCAGAATGTAGAGGTAATCGTCCTCTGACTGGGGAGCGTATTGACCAATATGTAGAGGTAATCGTTAACTGACTGGGGAGTGTATGGACCAATATGTAGAGGTAATCGTCCGCTGACTTGGGAGTGTATGGACCAATGTGTAGAGGTAATCGTCCGCTGACTGGGGAGTGTATGGACCAATGTGTAGAGGTAATCGTCCGCTGACTGGGGAGCGTATGGACCAATATGTAGAAGTAATCGTCCGCTGACTGGGGAGCGTATGGACCATAATATAGAGGTAATCGCCTGCCTAGGGATCGTATGGACAATAATGTAGAGGTAATCGTCTGCTGACAGGGGAGTGTATGAAACATACTGTAGAGGTACTCGTCCGCTGACTGGGGAGCGTATAGACCAGTATGTAGAGGTAATCGTCCTCTGACTGAGGAGCGTATGGACCAATATATAGAGATAATCGTCTGCTGACTGGGGAGTGTATGGACCAATATGTAGAGTTAATCGTCCTCTGACTGGGGAGTGTATGGACCATAATGTAGAGGTAATCGTCTGCTGACTGGGGAGCGTATGGACCATAATGCAGAGGTAATCGTATGATGACTGGGGAGTGTATGGACCATAATGTAGAGGTACTCGTCCTCTCACTTGGTAGCGTATGGACCAGAATGTAAAGGTAATCGTCCGCTGACTGGGGAGCATTAGACCAATATGTAGAGGTAATCGTCTGCTGTTGGGAGTGTATGGACCAATATGTAGAAGTAATCGTCCTCTGACTGGGGAGCGTATGGACCATAATGTACAGGTAATCGTCTGCTTACTGGGGAGCATGTGAACCATAATGTAGAGGTAATCGTCTGCTGACTTTGGAGTGTATTGACCATAATGTAGAGGTAATCGTCCTCTCACTTGATAGCGTATGGACCAATATGTAGAGTGAATCGTCCTCCAACTGGGTAGTTTATGGACCAATATGTAAAGGTAATCGTCCTCTGACTAGGGAGCGTATATACCAATATGTAGAGGTAATCGTCCCCACTGGGGAGCGTACAGACAATAATGTAGATGTAATCGTCTGCTGACTGGGGAGTGTATGGTCCATAATGTAGAGGTAATTGACCTATGACTGGGGAGCGTATGGACCAATATGTAGAGGAGATCGTCCGCTGACTGGGGAGCGTATTGACCAATATGTAGAGGAGATCTTTCACTGACTGGGGAGTGTATAGACCAGAATGTAGAGGTAATCGTCCTCTGACTGGGGAGCGTATTGACCAATATGTAGAGGTAATCGTTAACTGACTGGGGAGTGTATGGACCAATATGTAGAGGAGATCGTCCGCTGACTGGGGAGCGTATGGACCAATGTGTAGAGGTAATCGTTCACTGACTTGGGAGTGTATGGACCAATATGTAATGGGGATCGTCGACTGACTGGGGAGCGTATGGACCAATGTGTAGAGGTAATCGTTCACTGACTGGGGAGCGTATAGACCAATATGTAGAAGAGATCGTCCGCTGACTGGGGAGCGTATGGACCAATATGAATAGGTAATCGTTCACTGACTGCAGAGTGTATGGACCAATATGTAGAGGAGATCGTCCGCTGACTGGGAAGCGTATGGACCAATGTGTAGAGGTAATCGTTCACTGACTGGGGAATGTATGGACCAATATGTAGAGGAGATCGTCCGCTGACTGGGGAGCGTATGGACCAATATGTAGAGGTAATCGTCTGATGACTGGGGAGCGTATGGACCAGAATGTAGAGGTAATTGTTCACTGACAGGGGAGCGTATGGACCAGAATGTAGAGGTACTCGGCCTCAGACTGGGGATCGTATGGACCAATATGTAGAGGTAATCGTTCACTGACTGGGGAGTGTATGGACCAATATGTAGAGGAGATCGTCCGCTGACTGGGGAGCGTATGGATCAATGTGTAGAGGTAATCGTCTGCTGACTGGGGAGCGTATGGACCAATATGTAAAGGAAATTGTCCGCTGACTGGGGAGCGTATGGATCAGAATGTTGAGGTAACCGTCTGCTGATTGAGGAGCGTATAGACCATAATATAGAAGTAATCGTCCTCCGACTGGGGAGCGTATGGACCATAATGTAGAGATAATCGTCCTCTGACTGGGGAGCGTATGGACCATAATGTAGAGGTAATCGTCCTCTGACTGGGGAGCATATAGACCATAATGTAGAGGTAATCGTCTGCTGACTGGATAGCATATGAACCATAATGTAGAGGGGAATCGTCCGCTGACTGGGGAGTGTATGGTCCATAATTTAGAGGTAATCGTCCTCTGACTTGGGAGCATATTGACCATAATGCAGAGGTAATCGTGACTGGGGAGCGTATGGACCAATTATAAGTAGAGGTAATCGTCCACTGACTGGGGAGCGTATTGACCAATTATATGTAGAGGTAATCGTCCACTGACTGGGGAGCGTATGGACCAATTATATGTAGAGGTAATCGTCCACTGAATGAGGAGCGTATTGACCAATTATATGTAGAGGTAATCGTCCACTGAATGAGGAGCGTATTGACCAATTATATGTAGAGGTAATCGTCCACTGAATGAAGAGCGTTTGGACCAATATGTAAAGGTAATCGTCCACTGCCTGGGGAGCGTAAGGACCAATATGTAGAGGTAATCGTCCACTGACTGGGGATCGTATTGACCAATTATATGTAGAGGTAATCGTCCACTGGATGAGGAGCGTATGGACCAATATGTAGAGGTAATCGTCCACTGCCTGGGGAGCGTATTGACCAATATATAGAGGTAATCGTCCACTGGAGGAGGAGCGTATGGACCAATATGTAGAGGTAATCGTCCACTGCCTGGGGAGCGTATTGACCAATTATATGTAGAGGTAATCGTCCACTGAATGAGGAGCGTATGGACCAATTATATGTAGAGGTAATCGTCCACTGAATAAGGAGCTTATTGACCAATTATATGTAGAGGTAATCGTCCACTGCCTGGGGAGCGTATTGACCAATATGTAGAGGTAATCCTCCACTGACTGGGGATCGTATGGACCAATTATATGTAGAGGTAATCGTCCACTGAATGAGGAACGTATGGACAATAATGTAGAGGTAATCGTCCACTGCTTGGGGAGCGTATTGACCAATATGTAGAGGTAATCGTCCACTGCCTGGGGAGCGTATGGACCAATTATATGTAGAGGTAATCGTTCACTGATTTGGGGAGCGTATGGACGAATTATATGTAGAGGTAATCGTCCACTGAATGAGAAGCGTATTGACCAATTATATGTAGAGGTAATCATCCACTGATTTGGGGAGCGTTTGGACCAATATTATGTAGAGGTAATCGTCCACTGAATGAAGAGCGTATGAACCAATTATATGTAGAGGTAATCGTCCACTGAATAAGGAGCTTATTGACCAATTATATGTAAAGGTAATCGTCCCCTGCCTGGGGAGCGTATTGACCAATATGTAGAGGTAATCGTCCACTGACTGGTGAGGGTATGGACCAATATGTAGAGGTATCGTCCGTTTACTGGGAAGCGTATGGACCATTTTGTAGAGGTATCGTCCGTTGATTGGGGAGCATAATTAGAGGTTATTAACTGTGATCGGTGTGCCTCTTGGGATATTGGCCCATGAAAGCGTATGTGGTCCGAGGGCTTTTTCTAAACATAATATACTATCACACTATAACACAAACAGAAATTAATATTAGGCCCTCACATATGGATTTTTTGGCCCTGGCATATGGATTGCTGGCCCTGTCGTCACTATGCCATGTAAACTGAAGCTTTATCAAACAAAAACAAGCTTATTTTGTTATTATATTACACATGTAATAAGGACCAATACAACTGATTTTGGTTGTTTGAACCTAGATTCGTTCATTAAATCAACTCGTGATAAAAAACTGAGAAAGCATTGTTATGCTGAGGTTGACACTTTTGATGATATCGAAGTTTGAATGCAGTGACATATATTAAAGGGAGTATATCTGGAAACCACGCTATAAATGTCTTTAAAAAAAAAATGGGAAAAAATGATCTCATCATCATTCATGAATAAAATACAAATGGTTTGGTATGTCAAATCATCAAAAACCGCGACAAAATCGATATTTAAATTTTATAAAATAGAGGCACAATTAATAATGGTTTTCAGATCTACTGAGAAAATTAACCTATTTGCATCATGCAGATAAACACTTTTCAGAGACAGAATTAACTGAAATTACCGTCTGTCTTTTTCACGATGCATTTTTACAATTAGTTTTTATTTACAACTCTTCATTGTCGCTTTATAAATGTTATCTTCCAAGGTTTGGATTATCTAGTGGTAGAGTGTCCGTCTCGCATGCGGAATGTCGTGGTTTCGATCGATCCCCAGACCGGGTCCTACCAAAGACTTGAAACTAGAATCTTCCTCTCTAAACGATAAGCATTTAGAGGATAGTTTTAGGTCTTACCGGCCCGTTGTTAGTATAATGTGACTGAGTGGAGTAGCATACTATTTGAGTCTGCGACATGATACTCCGGTTTTTCAGCGCTTATTGTTCCTTGAAAGTAGTCACCGACGAGACATATAGAAAATACCGTGTTAGTGTCTGATATTTTTAAACTTTATCAGGCGATGATTAGAAAAAGACAGGACTGGGCTCTGTCGAGAAAACTGAAAAAGTGTTGAAAGCGACGCTAAAAACCATACAACAACAACAACACCATTCAAGGGATCTTGGTATCAGATAGTAAAGCACTTCAAAACAAAAGCCGCACGTTTTGTGTGTTGATCACTCCGTATATTGGACCTGTGAACAGGCTGATGTTAGTTTGTTAATCGTGTTTCTTCTTTCTATATTTAACATAAAACTAACCCTCACATTCTCGGCCTCCAATATTGGAGAGTCACGTACTTAAATATCGAAAACAAAGCAACCAATATCAAACTTACTTCTCAATGTTGATATATTTCTGCTATTTCTGAATGATGAAGTTGTCCCAGTATTGCTCGAAATAATGCTTTATTAAAAATGAGTTAAACCTATACATGAATATTCAAACCTGTGCATGCTGTCACCTCTATTAAGCAGCCACTTGTCACGTCTTAAGTAACCACATTTGCTGTTTCCCATTTCACTACTTTTACAGAAAATCCACCTGTATTGGTTTAATCATATTTATTGATTCAAATTTACATACATACAAATCAATATAAGTATAGATATGGATTAGAACCCGAGGTTGTAGACAAACAGCGCTGACAAGGTCGTCTTAACCAGCTTTTACCTATACAACACCTGGCATCTGTCAGTGAGTTATGTACTAATTCTCTATATATACTTCTTTTTCATGACAATAATGTTAAATTATTTGAAGCAGTTCACAAACACATTTTATCTACTAATCGCTTCTCCTAAAACATGCAAGTCTGAATACCTTACAAGGCTATTTTAATTTACGTGGTGAGGTCGACCCGTCTTCCAGTTTCGTCCATGTCCAGAACATGTCCATAAATGTTTAACACTATTATTATGTGAATTCGTCAAATATATTAATAACTATAATCGCGTTTCTATTTCTTAACTACTGGCTTCATTTTTTAAGTTTCTTAAACAAATTAGAACTAATATTCCTAAAAATATGTTATGATATTTTGTTAAGTATATATTAAATTAGGTTTTATTCGTAATGATAAGAACAAAATGAAATTGTTAATAATCTGCCAAACCTGTTCACATTTAATATACGTCATGGAGAAGAACTCTATAAGATTTATCTTCCTTTCTAATCCATATTTATACTTATATTGTTTTGCATGTAGGTTTTATTCTTTATTAAAGTCTCACGATGGTTACAACATAAAACAATCATAAACATAATAATAATTATATATACACAGAACCATGTTATTCTGTTTAGAATTATAAGAGACTACTTATGTAATTTTAACAACCATGATCACGAAAATTGCATGTTGCCGTGCTTGTTTTAATGTTTGTTTTTGTTTTTAAAATGATACTTAGGCCACAAGTAATATTTCATTAATAATTCATTATATCTTATGTATAAAATTGATCTTTATGAGATATATAAAAAAGTGTATTACCTTAAGTTACATTTTATGTAATTTTGTTGACAGAACATTATAATGAAACGGGTAACATATATATTTTGATCTTTGAAAACTACACCGAACACTAGTTTTTGTATCACGACAAAAAGACATAAAATGTTATTTAAATCTTATTTTCCATTTGTCATTTGTTCACATGCGCTTTCAAAATTTAGAAAGAAATCGTAATTTCGCCCTTTTTTTTTTATCAATAGTTACTGTTGGTCAAATTTCCTTAAAAAGTGCATATTCTAATGTTATTTCCAAAATATGTTTATACTTATATTTAAAATAATCTAATGCATTCTATCATACGAAAAGACAAAACTAGATTATCTCTCTTGATTAAATATTAAAAACATCTTTTGTTTAAAAAGTGGGCATGTTTGTGAATTAAATCGTTCAATGTACCCATACCCACAAGGAAACAAAACTTATAATTTCTTAAATGAAATGCAACTGAAATATGAAATTCCTAAACATGAAAATCGGAAAACTTCCTAGCCAACACCATTACTATATTGAACATAACTGCTAACCCGTCAACTGATGTTTTGAGGATTATTTTTACCTGACATTTTATGTATTTACTCCAATAGAATCAAAGCAATATCTTTGAAATTTGGACTTGAATAAGAAAGAACCTCTAGGATAACATAGACCAATTTTGTATTTCTGTATATTATTGTAGAGCTTATCTTAGGCAACATTTTTTATTTTCAAAATTATATGATACAATGTCCACAATATATTTTTATTATTTGATTTGTTTCTGATTGCTTGTATTGTAAACATGAAAAAAATGAAATTCGAGGAGAAATAAAAAGTATTCCCTGACGCGTATGATCATTTTGACGGTGATCAGCACTGCACAACTTGGTCACGACGACACAAGCAGGGATATGCCTTTGGCATAAAGTCGGGCTAAAAACAATGAACTTATTGCATTACTTTTAATGATACACACATTCTGTGTAATAATAGATAGAGGTTTTGCAAATAACAACGACCAAGCTACTGTGTAAGTATGGGTTTTGCAATGATTAATTTCCATTATTTGTTTTAAACTTGAAATTTGATATGACATGCTCTCAATTCACATTGATGTCATTAAATGCTATGATATGACATTGGTTTTGCGCTATATATTGTTTGTCTTCATTGGCATAGTGTCGTTGTATGTTCGTTGCAACGAATCGCCAGGCCTGATCGTCTGTCTGTCTTGCCGTCTATAGACGGAGTCTTGTCGTCTTGTCGGGTATCTTGTTCCTTTCCTCCCTTTTCAAAATTTCCAAAATTGCTGCCCATGATGTGGTATGCGCGAAACTGATGTCAATGGCATATAGGTGAATTCGGCACATAGAGGTCGAACATATGACAAAGGTCTTATGTATATCTGCATATAGGTTAATTCGACGCATAGAGGTCGAACATATGACAAAGGCCTTATGTATATCTGCATATAGGTTAATTCGGCGCACAGAGGTCGAACATATGGCAAAGGCCTTATGTATATCTGCATACAGGTTAATTCGGCACACAGAGGTCGAACATATGACAAAGGCCTTATGTATATCTGCATACAGGTTAATTCGGCACACAAAGGTCGATCATATGACAAAGGCCTTTTGTATATCTGCATATAAGTTAATTCGGCGCACAGAGGTCGAGCATATGACAAAGGCCTTATGTTTATCTGCATATAGGTTAATTCGACGCACAGAGGTCGAACATATGACAAAGGCCTTATGTATATATGCATATAGGTTAATTCGGCACACAGAGGTCGAACATATGACAACTTATGTATATCTGCATATAGTTTAATTCGGCGCACAGAGGTCGAATATATGACAAAGGCCTTATTTATATCTGCATATAGGTTAATTCGGCACATAGAGGTCGAACATATGACAAAGGCCTTATGTATACCTACATATAGGTTAATTCGGCACACAGAGGTCGAACATATGACAAAGGCCTTATGTATATCTGCATATAAGTTTAACATCATACAATTAAATGCTTCATGTTATCGTGTTTAATTATGTTATATGAAGTTTATTGTAACCGGGGTTCACTCCATCTATGGAGTCCTGGTTATTTGATTTATAGCTTTACACTTTCTTCATAATACATTTTTATTCGTTACATATTTTTATTCGTCACATTTTTATCACTGAAAATACATATGGCATTACATAAATACAGAGTAACAATTTATCACATATATTACACATACAATACACATTTAAAATACATTATGATAAACATTACAATGATTTTAATAATAGCTTGCTTTTTCTTACAATTTAATAAATTATGCTGATTTCAAACTGAGTTCATCGTTTGCTTATAATTATATATACAATTTAACATTTTATTATATTTAAATCATCATTATAGCTAAGAGCAATAATGCATGGTACAATAAATAAGGTAAACATTGCAATAAAGAATACATGCCACTTACAAGTTGTTGTATGGTGTTTAGCGTCGCTTTCAACAATTTTTCAGTCATATCGCGACGGTGTCTACTTGGGACAGTATTCTAAGCGCTGTCACACTGGAGTATCATGCCACAGACACATGGTATGATACCCCACCCAGTCACATTATACTCACACCGGGTCGACCAGACCTAGAACTCTCCTCTAAATACTGAGCGTCAAGCGAGGAAGCTTCTAGTACCATTTTTAAAGTCTTTGGTATGACCCGGCCGGGGATTGAACCCACGACCTTCCCATACACATATCTTTTAAAAGTTAACATTACTCAGTGCCAATATACACACTACCACATTATTAGATTCGATTGTTTCGTCAAATTAATAATCATATATATGTGACTATTCCTCATGGATCTCAGACCATCTAGAAATAATGGAAATAAACTTGTCAACTTGTCAAACTTGTCAAACTTATAAATTGGTAGTTACGTCCGCTCTGTTTCTGTTATTGTTTCACTGAGGGATTTTGAAATTGTTTGGCACACATTTTCACAATGGCATGACGACTTACATACACAAGATTCAGCTGCGTGCCTCTAATTGTTTTGTTATGAGTCAATAGCTCCCAGAAAACCTTGCGCTACTTTATAAAGCCTGAGCCGCGTTCAGTTCCTTTGCTAATGTTAGCTAATATGTTTTACTGGACATTGGCTCAACCTCAAATAAGTACACAGTACGCAACAATTTTAGGGAACCAAGCAAACGTGTTTGCTGTTTAACGGTGCTGAATGCAGCCCTATCCACCGGCATTATATATTTTCACCAAACGATATGATACACATACTTGTGTTTGAATTACAAGTTTATCACGTACATCCTTCGTCAGATTGATAAACATTTAAAAAAAACATGGTATAATGGTCAAACAAGCAAATTATGAAATTATGTGAATGTATGTCCCCCTCTTTATTCGAAATATTTGATTTCAGTTGTATATTCTGAAATATATTAAAATCATGATTATCTCCCTTTTTTAATACTTGTTTTAAATTTACTTAAGTGGTTAACAATTAAGAAATGAATTTCGTTTGTTGAACGCTAGTGAGATGGACCACGTGGTAAAAATAGAACTTTGCATGTATTTTCATATCCCATGAATGTTCAAAAATGACGGGTCAACATTTTAAAAGTATTCTACATTATATCTGACGTGATTATGGTCATTCATTGTTCGATTGCATGGACACCTCTTAATATAAGAAACCTATATTTCAAATGGGCCTAGAACTCTCAATTTCCTAAATGCTCACCTAACGTTAATGCAGAAATTCATACATATGCATGGTGCAAATACTAGTATGGTCTTGAAATACTCCAATATGCAAGCAGACCCTAAATTTCGTTTCTATTTTGGAATGGACCATTACTCTGGTAAGTGCTTGAGCAAAGTCTTGTATTGCAGATAAATACTCTTCTCTGGCAAAGAATATTAAATATCGTTTAATTAAGCTAGCTTTTGTCAGTATGATAGAGATAAATTATCGAGGAATTATCAATTTGTATTTTGTATTATTTTCACTCATATTTCCAAAAACTAACGTAGCACAGATTAAATTAAAGAAGAAAGTAATACTGTTTGGGATATGAAATTTCGGATATTAATATTTTTGAAATAGATATCTTTACATAGGTATGAATTTGTTTGTGCAATAATTAATTTGATGGGTATGAGCGTCACCATAGAAACCAAGTTCCAATAAACGAACGATATCGTCAACGTCGTGATTTATATGGTTTAGAAGTTGATAGTCAATTTCCTATACGTGTCCATGTTCCAGTGACCTTAGCATTGTATTATTAAATTTAGATGTAGAATGTTTTGATTTTTTGAATATTATATTCAAAAATTTGTTTCTTATATACTTTATGAATGAATTATAAAATATCATTAATATAGAGAAATTTATTTATTACTACTGTTGTTTAACTTTCAATTGTTTAATAGTATTTATGCGTTCAACTTCACATGCGTATCATTACGCATTTGCGCTACTTTTAAGTGACAGTTATATACTAACGCTAAAAAGAGTATTATGGTTAATTTGGTTTGAAATATGTAAACAAATTGTTCACAGGGGTTGTGGTGTCTTGCTGCAGATAAGTAGAGCAAAAGCTGGAACTGTATATACTACATTAAGACATCAATTACGTGAATAGTGACTTTTATTGACTTTTAAAACATTTAAAAAAAAATCTCAGGGATTTCTGCATTGGCTTAAAAGAAACACACTGATTAACTCGATAGTTATTGTGCATTTTATGAGCGGATACAAAAATAATTAAAAACTTTGTTTTATCGTAAACCATAAGTTATATATAAATAGAGCAAAATCTGTATAGGGAGACCTATAGGATGAACATTTTATGAATTGTATATGTTTTTGCGAAATCTTCTTTAAGTGCTACACATAATTAATGTTGATATGCACAATGTGTACATTTGGGGTGGGACACGAAGATAAAACTCATGACCACTCATTTTGTCTTACCCGCTTTGCATTGATCACATGACATATATATATTATTCATTAGTCGGATTATATACCAAAGGCAAAGTCATGCTAATGTCAGCGTGATCAAGCTCTGCATTTTTAATCAACGCAAAAATTATCATATGCCTCAGGTACTATTTTTTTTCGTTGAATTTCATTTTTTTCAAGATTATATTGCTGACATTGAATTAGGTTATCTTTCAAATTGTTGCTTAAAATAACTCAAACACAACATAAATATCAATCAAATTAGGAAGGCGGGTGCATATTTTTTTTATAGCCAAGCTATCAGTACTCTTATGACTTTGATTGTATTGTATTAGTAATGATGTACAAATCATCAATAAAAAATATGTTCTATTCTGTTCTGGTGTAATCTCTCAAAACTGCATGCGAGGTTATTCTTACGTAGAGTTAATATAAAACACAACAATTAACTTTAAATTACAGAAAATGTTGTATCGATAAATCATTGATTTAAAAAATATCACCCACCTTTGCTTTGTGGCATTTACCGGTCTCATTTGAGGATGTTTCAATTTCCTGAATGCGGCGTATAAAATTACAATTATTTCCATCTTGAAAATGTGTATTTGACTCTGTTTAAGGTTATATTCGAAAGCATGGAAAAGACGATAAAAAGATACCATTGTGCTTTCAAAAACTATTTCCTAATTAAGCGTTAGTTCAATTAGAGGTCAAGTCTACCCAGGTTTGTTTGAAAATGTCAAGGGTCACAGGTGATAAGGTCAGTCATATTGCAAATCATAACAGTAAGGTTCTCCTATTGCAGAGAACAACCTGCTGGGTCACGTCGATTCAATGCGTTCTCTGTTAAATTGCAAACGTCTCAATAGTTTATTTGGATATGAAGGAAAGGTGATCTATGGGAAAGTTCGATAGGCTTAATAAAAATCATTGTTTTTTCCCCATTTAAACTATAAGGGAGATGAAACCTTTGTTTTGGAAGTTCACCAGGGTAGGGGCGGCAAAAATTCGTGGCTTTTATAAGGAAAAGACAGTTATATTATATCAAAACACATTTATGGTAGTCCTAGAAGTTATCAACCGAGTGTCAGTATAATCAATGTGGCTCAAGTAGTCACCGTTGTGATATGAGTTAAAGATTGTTGAAAGCGTCGTTTAACAGCATGTAATACAATACAATAAATTCATTGCTCCAGTATAGTATGAAGGATTACCAATTGGTAATATTTACTGTTTTAGTTTGATAGATTGAGAAAAATTAATATATTTGTACCATGTAATTTCTTCCTCTTAAAATGATAAAGGTGTGGTAACTTACTATGCAGGGCAGGGTATTGTACAGTAACGGAACATTTTCATTGGCTGTGATACAAATTATCTACAGTATTGCGTCACGTGATATTTAGTTTACCACGAATACCCAACATACGGTCTCGGACAGAAAGTAAATCAAACACGATTGTGCAAAGTTTGATATAAATAATTTGTTAAAGTAAAAAATCCACATTTCCCTTAACATTATTAATGATGGTCACTTTATATTATAGTTACCGAGAACAATATGAGGTTAACCAAGCCTATATATCAAAACGCATACCATTGCAAGAGAAAGACGTATTATATCGCATATAAGCTGGTGAATTGTTGGGAAGAAGAAGAACAAGCCTGATATAATATACAATTAACATATTTATTAAACACAAAATATCAGAACCACCATGTATTCCTTAGCACATTTTAATATCATTTAAACATTGTCCACATGCATAAACTCACCTTTACTAATAATGTTACCCGTTTATTAAGAGATAATTTAAAGAAAAAATAAAATTCGCCGACATGATTAAACCACATATGATAAAATAAAAAAAAATATGACAAAATGGAATATCTGTACAAACACACAATATGATCAAACGTCTTTCATACACATATTTTAAGATATTTAGTGAAACAATATATCACTAGAAATTGTTTATTGTTTGATTTATATTATTTTAACTTAAACATCAACTCAAATGGTTTTAGAAATGAGTGTTTATAACAATATTCATATGGCATTATTAATTATACTTAATGATTAATACATATTTTTTGGGGATTAAGGTAAATACATAAAAGTAAAGATTAGCAGTTTAAGTAAATATTTGCAAAGAATATAGAATTTATAGAACTTTAAATCTTGAGACAATTATTAACAGTACTCATACTTGTTATATCTCTCTTACTGACCTTAAGATGAAGCATGTAATAAGCAATTCAATTGAAGGATATGCTTTTGACACTATATATGGTCGTTCTTATTATCTCAATTGGTGCAAAACATTTCCCACTTTGATTTATCATCTAAAACAAGTGTAGCATTCATTGACAAATGCAAAAGAAATAAAGAAATGTTATGACTTCTGTTTCTGTTTTATTTTTGAAATTACGCAATAACATTGAATTGCAAACGGAATATACGTAATGGAAATTTGGTTTAAAAAAATAAACCAAGACGAACAAATCCAAGACCAAAAGAAAATAAAACCATGAGTATCTGATATCCAAATTGGTAGTAGAGTTGAACTTTTAATTACTATAGATACTTCAGGTGAACACACATCGACCGTTAAGCAGAGAGGACTGTTAATATAAATAACAGATGCACGTTAACATGTGTTTGACTGGACAGCTTGCTCCCTTTCAATTATTGGTAACGGTCTAAACGCCTCTGTTTTGGCGTGGATATATTAGAGGCACCTTTTGGGGAAAGTATTTGGGCACCCATTGCAGGACATCTGGTTCTATAAAGTAAACTAAATTTGTAATTTGTGACATCTAAACACAATTTAAAAGATACTTATTTTCATAAAAATAGAATTAACGAATACGTTTAACTAAGACAGCGACCCACCCTCTTTTTATGTATTCTGTGTATCTGCGTTTTCTGTCTTTCCAAGGAGTTACATAAAAGGAAGGAAAGGAAACTTGGGTCTCCTGAATAAATGTTGAAATATATATAACTGAAAGTGAGGAAGCTGTCCATCCAAACACATAGTCAAATAATATTGACTATGCAAATACTAAAATAATAAAGAAGTTAACTTAGTTTTAATAATCAATGAATTACTAAAGTTTGTACGGCAATTGGACATACCTCGCTGCATGTACTACCCATTGGCACAAGCTGTGTCAATAAACACACACATGCACTAAAAACAAATATTAATACTGCAGGGCATCAGTTTCTTGAAGTATTAAAATATCGTTTAGACACCACACGTTCTTAGTTTTAAATAATGCCATGAGATGACCTACATTCATTCATTCAAATTACGCACACAGTCTCAGTTTTAAGCTATATTGTCAAATATATCTACATGTATATTGTAGTTCTATAATACAGATACCACAATATAGATTCTATTTGACCATAGTCTGTAAAACGGACCCAGCTCTCTCGATTGGGACCTTTAAATAGCAATGTTTGGAAAGCTACATTTGAGCATGTTGATTGATCAGTTTCTTCAACTGAAAGTTTGAATGACCTCACAGTTTAGTAAGAGTTCAATTTCTATAAATTGTTGAACAGGCATAGAATTCTCTGCTTTTTCACTTGGAGTTAATAGACCCGAATCGAAAAATACCAGGTTCTGGGATAGACTTATATGACCATTTATACTAAAAACGGAGATGTGACCAAGTCTGTGATTTAAAACATGATGATGTTGCATTTTACGACACGGTCAATACATGTAATTAATCATAAAAACTGTAATCACTTAAAATAAAAAGACACACCTTATCAGAATCACTGTCACGATAAGCTCAGGCACTTTAAACTTAATTTAAATATACGTTTTTTTAAAAAAAATGTAAGTTTGAACATCATATTAAAAGCACAAATTGCATAAAATGATTCTTGCACTTTGACTATAATTATGCAACTAGTGGAACTAAATGAAAAATCCATAATTTATAATTCACACTTCAACGCTGTTAATGTTTTACGCTTTATTGATCGGAGGTTCACACTTTTCCATTATAATTGTAATTGAGAAGTGCTCTGCGCACGTTGTTGCGAGAATGTGTTATTGATTAGTTCCCCTTGATCAGCGAAGAGTTTCTCTTGTGTTGAAATAATACGGCTTGCTTCTGTTGAACCTATTAAAAATGTATGATTATTATCTTTGACAGTAAGTTGAAAAATGAGGATAGTTTTGTTTTGTTAATGGTAAATTTGTTCTTTGTCTTTGGGCATGGTTGTGTTGACATTTTTGAAAAAAATTTTGGTATGATGAGCATGTTTTTTTTTCTTAAATTTTACAAAAACAAAAAATTGACAACAACCAAAAGGCAAATGAATAAAATTTAAATAAATGATAGTTTAGAAATAACTCAGAAAACGTGCTCTTATACTCGATAGAAGGCTGTATCTAAAGAAGTAAAATCAAAACATTAACTAAAATGTTTAAGTTCAGGATGTACATCTGTAAATATACCGGTTAAGAAAACAGAAGCTGTCACAAATGAGTGTATAGGATACAACATATTACTGACTCAATACAACAAATGACCGAGTATTTTTACAAATATGTTTAGTTTGTTTATGAGCACTCTTCTGGTTGTTAAAAATGACCATAAGTCGAGATCCGGTAAAGGGTAAATACAGATGATTAGCTCTATCATCAATTGAAGTGCAAATATATGCACAAGAGTACTGAATAGATTGGTTAACAAAATCAAATCAAAATACAAAATTAGCCACATATTATTATCACACATCTATATAAAAAACAAAAAATTAACACCAATCAACAACAAAAATACGAGATCTTATTGTTTTTTCTAAATTTTAAATCAAAGTGGGATTCCTTTTATAGTATAAGTTTATGAAAACAACTTTTTAGATTCACTAAATTACTGATTTTTTATGCAAAGTATGATAAAAACATTTTAATAGGTTAAACGTGAATATTTATTTCTGCTGATAAAAATATAAATTTTTACACTTCATCACAATTCATATTTTCATTATAAAAAAAAACACATTGTTGTTGTTATTGTTGCATATTACACAAAAAAAAAACCTTCGTGATAAAAAGTACAAATAGTGCATGTACATTTTAAAGATTTATGTAAATTTACAATTTTTTACTGAAACAGAAACCTAAGGTTTACCTCTAAGTATTACAATACGTTGATTTAGTAACATACATTCAAGCTATATGAAAACGCCGCACAGGGTTTAGAGGGGATTTGTTGGAAATATATCTAAAAAAGTATGAAAACCAATGCAGGTGGCACCAAATTAAAAAGTAGCATCTCGAGTAAACAACCAATAACATCAACATACAATAATTACTGTAGGATATGAAGATTATTATACACTCGTGCTATATATATTGCTTTTTTTATAACTCTTCCTGTGATGCGTTTTCATATCTCTTGTATGTTTTTTTAAAAATAAATCAAAATCTCTCACTGTGTTTTCTATCTACTTCCTTATGCAATTAGACTTCTGCGCATATAAAAATCTACTATTCAAATATAAAAGTAATTGTACCAATTTATACTAAAGCAAAGACCTGAGGGTTACACTCACTTAATATAAAATCATGATTAAGTGTTTACGTTTTCCAATAAAACATGCTTACTGGCTTACATCTTATGCAATTACACTAATATTGGTTAAAACAATCACACTAGAAACGAAACATATTATAGCACAATTTAAAGAAGTATAATTCTGTGTCGATTCCTGAGAACGACAGGTTATGAAACAGTGAAGAAAAAACACTCCCCAGAGATACCGGTAAGCAAATATAAAATCAAAGATTTAATTGTTTGCATACAAGTAAAAACAGTTTACCTTCTTGTAATATTCAAATTATATGCAATAAAACGAGACATCTAGCACCTTTTGTAATGATGTGAAACTTTGAAATGGTTTGATGACGGACACGGAATAATGATATTAATTGTTAAAAAAGAAATAGGAAAATACATGGATAATAAATTCAATTGAACTATGACGATTTGAAGACATATATAATTTAAATACTTAAGATATTTTATGACTAGTTTCAGTGTTTATATTTTATGATGATTCAAAGGAAAAGAGTACATAAAGAGTAACGTATAATCGATAAAATCATATACTTGGTTTGAAATGTTTTACATCTGATTGAAGCTTGGGTTTAGTAATAGTTCATAAATGATTCAACTATTCATCACAAATGAGGGTGGTTGTATGGATTAAAAGGACATATTGCAATTATGATTCATTTCTGAAAATCATATATATGTCTACATTATCCAAATACCTAAGCATAAATGCAGACTCTAAGATTTGTTTTTATTTTGGAAAGGAATTGTGGAAAATTGTTGAGCGGAATTAAGTTTAAAAAATATGTGGTCGCCAACTACATAAAAGTGTTATATGTAATGCATTTGCGTCAGTTGTTACTTAAAAGAGACATCCAATTATAGCAGTTTGAATTTTAAATAATTTGTACCCATATTTTCAAAACAAACGTGACACTCATTTTAATACAAAACACCTTTTATCATTAAGTTTCTGATAGTACTTCCTAGCTATTGATATCTCCATAGATATAAATATATGAACATTAGTACCAGCTATTTCTGTAATACCGTGTGTCCCTTTAAGCGTTTTCAATAACATACTGTAGTGTGTGACGTTCATATAACATAATGTAGTGGATGACGTTGTAAATATGGCAGTATTCTAAAGTGTGCACTTAATACCGGTTAACTCATAAGCGCTACAGTGACCTTGGAGATAAGTAGATAAACGTCAGTTGTCTTCACATATATTGCCAATATGAAGTAATTCAAGATATAAAGTATGAATATAAAAAGAATGCAAATCTTAGGCAATGAAGATTATATTGTCGTAGAAACTATATAGATACCCATGTGTTATGTTTAAATGAAATGTATCAAATACCCAGTTTCTGACTTTGAGAACATATTTCTTGTTTCTGGTATCCCTTTCATTGTTTCTGGAAGGAAACCACGTGGTTATGGTGTTAAATTGAATATTTTGAAAAGCATGACTTAAGAGTTAAAAAAATCTTTTCTTTCTTAAATATACAAAAAATGAACGTAATAAAAATAAACAAAATTGAAATCATTAGTAAACATGAGAAACGCTGAAAGAATAACTATCAAAACACGTGATATAATAGTTGAGGTAGATTTAAATGGAATGGCAAACGTTAAACTGATTACAACACATGATTAATAAAATATTAAACTGTACATGTATCATCATTAGAACTTGCGCACACGCTATCATATTTTGATTTTCGTCATAAAATCACAACTGCAGCATTTCATTCGATAAACGTTAACGATTCAAATCGTTCTACATTTAATTGAGGAAACACTTAATAGGTCAAATTACACCAGTGACCTTTAATGATTAGTAATAAAACATGATTTATTACTTTTCAAAACTAATTTCTCAAATGTAATACTTTTAACTATATAGCATTTACATACACACACACATGTTGGGTGCATTCATACTCTATAATATCAAAGTAATTATATTTATATATATATACAATTATGTAATTATCACCACGGATTTGAGCATCATCATCAACGTCTTCTGTTATATATTATAATTTTCCCTGAGCTCAACAACATTTAAAATAATCTATTTACAATAAAAAATAAACAAAGAACTGATCTAGACAATGTGAACAATACATCCACATATTAAATAACAAGAAACATTTAAAATTGGATCCATGAACCTCCATAAACGTAAATATTGCATAAAAGAATCCTAAATGAAATCCTGAGATTATTCTCGAACAGTAGCACTGACAAGGCCTCAAAATCAATCCCAAACGTATAGACACACTTAATATATATACAGGCACCAGTTGATTGCAGAGCTTATAACTCATTCATCTCTTTTCTCTCTCCCTTTTTTCCAACCCACTATAACACATTGTAGAATGTTTATATTTACTCTTACTCACGCTACGTGTACCGTCCATGTATGTTCAGGTTCGTTAAGGTTCATTTCTTCACTCAAGTACACACAGCCGAGTTAAATAGCAGTGATTCATCCGTCTTACGTTGTTGTATAATTGTGGGTTGTAAGTATCGTTTCCAAACCAATCACTCGCGTCAACACTATTAATGTTAGGTATTATACAACATGCATCTTAGTTTTGCGGTCTCTGTTTTCAGAGCTGCGACCTCTACCCGTAACTTCAGATTCTCTTGTTCCAACAAAGCTGCCCGAATTGCTATCTCGTCCTCTTTCGCCCTCCTTGCATCCCGTGATCGTTTGGCTGCCTCATTATTTTTTCGTCTCCTTTCCCAGTACGAATCGTCTTTTTGCTCATCTGGTAGAGACCGCGGGCGTCTCCTACCACCCGGAGTTAATGACGATGTGTTTGTCTGACAATTTATGTTGTTGTTAGTTTGCAAATGACTCTGAGGTGACGATGCCTCTGAACTGGATGAACGACTAGGAGGAATGTTACCTAAAATGTTATTGTTTATTCCATTGTTTTTGTTTGAAAAATGCATGGCTGAAATTGATGGCGGTAACGATGATAGATGATGCATTGATGTAAGAGTAGAGGGCAATGTTGTGGTAGGTGATGATGATGTTGCTGTACTTGTACGCGTGGATGATGCTTCCTGAGACATTTTAAGAGCTTCTAAATACTTATCTCGCTCTCGGAGAGCTAATAACTGTTGTTTATATATACTGAATACTTCCTCTGATGTTAGATTTAATCCTTGCACCATAGCACTGTTTTCAAAGTTTGCAAACGAGGTCATATATTGAGGTATACCGATATTTGCAACTGATAAGGCCAACGCGTCTTTAGGATATGCCTTAAAAGGTCGTGTTCCTTTATAACTATTGGTAAGTCTTCTATGATCCATTAACGCAGCCATGGCAGGAAACGAATTATTCAACATATTAGCATTTGCTAGTCCCATTTGTAACTCATTTAACATATTTGGCAGACCATGTCCATGACTTCCGTTTTCATTGTCTGCTAACTGGGGTTGACCAATACGCTCTTGTACAGGTGAAAGTCGTTGCTGCAATTGTTCCTGATTATATTGTTTGTCTCTATAAGTTTGTTGATAACCATTCGGCGATGATTGTCTAGGTCCATTAGTAATTGCATTGCTGCAACTTTCGTTATCAACTTTGCGATCTTCTAGGTGACCGCCGGTGTCGTTGAGGGACGACGCAGGCGATGATAGCGAGTCCGAGCCAGAAACCTCCTCGAAACTCCGAGATTTTCTCTTAATAGAGAAATCCAATGGTGACTCGCCCGAGTCATCAGCTGAGTCATTATTGTCCGTGTTTCTAGTATCCTCCGCGGAGAGCTGCGCATGCAAAAGCTCATGGAAGTGTGTGTTTCTCTCCTGTTTAATGCCATTGTCTATTCCACTGTATGCCATTGCACGTCTAACGGCCAATCAACTATTCCGTTTTCCTACTGTGTTGTTGGCCCAGTACTGGAATTATAACAATATAAAATGTGAGGACATAGCATAGCATCAAAGGGATGTGTGGTGTAATTGTATTTAAAACACAGAAAGGAGTGGGCATTTCTTTTAATGTGTTAACAAGACCGTTTACATTATATCATTATGCAATATAGTTATTTGACTAGACTTGATAAATTGTTCATTTCATAAGAGACTTAGACTTATAAAGCATGTGTTAATATTATACCATACATAAATAATATATTAGTTAAATATATCATATATAAAGAATATTGACTAGTATAATAAGTATGCACTTGTTGAATTCGATGTGGATATTCTAACTCCTGTCTGTACATCTATGTGGGTTTGACAACAGTCATGTCCCTTGGTATTGTATGTTCTTAGTAGGCACAAACATTTTTATTTGCTGATCTACATTAGAGTATAGAAAACAAGAGTTAGAGATAACGAGAGAGAGAGAGAGAGAGAGAGAGAGCGAGAGAGAGAGAGAGAGAGAGAGAGAGAGAGAGAGAGAGAAATTTAAATATTTATTGTTTGAATTTGTATGTAATGAGAAACATTATATGTTTAAATTACTGAATAAAAGAAATTTGAATCTTTAAATAAGTATAGTATTTTATTATCTGCAAAGGAAAACTCAAGAGAGAAAGAGAGACAGAGAGACAGAGAAAGAGAGAGAAAGATAGATAGAGCACTTTCCTTTGTTTTACAACAAGCCCCATACCGATTAATCTATTCTAACACCTGCTTTTCCCATAATTATGACTGTACACATAAACAGATAACCTGTTCGTTGTGTTCGTTGTGTATTGTCATAAATAGTGCCAGGTCCAAACACGAAATTATGAGCGTATTGTATCTGTTCAATGAATGTAAATTATATGTTAAACACGCTATGTAAACTTGAACATCACAACTCTACGTTGAACGAAGCGTGGGAGAAGAAAAAAGATACAGCAAAATATTTCATTCAAGCATGCACTTTATGACTTATTTTTAGATTTACTCATCGGTGAACCTGTATTAACCTTAGCTTCACCTATTTTACGCCTGTAAGGAGCAGTTTGATGTTGACTCTTATATGCTAGAAACGCGAAAAAATATATGTACAGCAAGACCAATACTGCAAAACAATTTAAGGATTGGGCTACTGTCCATGCCTTATTTAATCAAGTTAAATCTGTAAGGTTGTTATCAAAGTGTTTGATGTTACGAAGCAATGTTATATTGTTATATATACTTAATGCACTAGATCAACTGCGATATGAGATTATTAAAATGTGTGTTAAGCACAGTGTTATACAGAAGATATAGTATAAACATATCGTCATTAATAAGGTTAAAATATCAATTAATGAATAAGACACATGATAGTTTCCTTTTGGTCAATTCATATCAAACAACGGGCGTCAATGTGTGTGTTATCGAACATACACATACGCAATATGATATGACAGCACTGTCAATTGTATACTTAAGAATAAATACACTGTGTAATAACATATATCAGCTAACTCAACATAAAAAACAAACATACCTGATATGTTTTTAGAGAATGCATTAATTATAATTCTTGTATATGCTCCCGTACTAAAACACTAAACCGCCAATGATAATCCATAAGTACAAACTAAATCAGGCCCGAATAGCCTCTGACCTTAGATGATCCTCCGCATGAAGATCGTACAGATAGTTATGCAAATAGAATATCTGATCACGTAATCGGAAACATGCCAGCCAATCATTCAGTAACTCTTTACTGAGTGGGCTAGTCCATGTTTAATTTTGAGTTTACTCGTTGACTAAGAAGACAGTTAGCATGTTCTGATTGGCTGTTTTTCTGCGCATGCTCGTTGTTGCGTAAGGCATGTTATTGCATCGATTGAGCTGGTCACTGCTATTAGTTCAAAGCCTCGTTTTGGAAAACACGAAGGATTATAACATGCAATACGTTAATGAAACATTTTTATAGTTATCGTATTGATAAATTGTATCGGGGAAAAATAGCTAAAAACGAGAAACATGCATGTTGCTTGCTGTATTGAAAGAAAAGGGCACAATACACACTTGCTTTCAAGTTTATCCATCGGAAATCGATACCAGTGTCAGCTGAACATGCCGCTCTCCGGTTAAATATTATAAACAAACAGTTCATCATCGTATAAACGTTGCACAACAGGGTGTGAACAAAACATATTCCTCCATTTAATGGTTGAGAGGGCAATTTTAGTGTCAATAAGGCGAACCAACGAAGTGAAGAGAAGAAATGCTTTTGCAATGAATATTGCCGGTTAAACAAGTTAACGAGAACGTATCGCGTTACAACGAGCTGCTAAAGGTTCGCCCCAGGTCAGTTTTTGCTATAAATAGAGAAGTGTCCAGTTTTTCTTTTTCAATATGCATATGTCTTGTTGCCTTCATCACAACCTACGCCGACCACGCCTTTTTTCTTAGATTGAAGGTAACCAAGAGTTAGTTGACTTTACCTGTTTTAAGAGGTCCCACCTGTATCGTGTGTTGTAAATACAATGTATGTATGTGCAAACTAAAATGTTTGTTCCGTTTTATCTCGGTTGTTTTGGTTGTTTTTTTAATGTTTCTTAAAAAATTAATATTTAAACATATTAATTGCCTTATAAACACATATTAATTATATATTGTGCATATAAATCATAAATGATTATAGGTCAAAGGACTGGTTACAAGTTCTGCCACATTATGTACGGTCATTCCCTTTAATGTATTTAATAAACAATATAACTGCGTTATATTGAAAAAAAGAATATAAGAATTGTACTTAATAACAGTGATATAGTATTGACCAATATAACTGCGTTATACAAACAAATAAAATTATAAGGAATTTGTTTAATCATAATGATATAATATTGACCAGCATCAATATTAAGCATACGTTTCAGGTAAATATGCAGTTTAAGTGTTTGCATTAATATATATATATATATATATATATATATAGATAGATATATCATCCAGAATGTCTATACTGTATTGGTGATACAGATGGGTCCTCTCCTTGTATTTGTTTTATGTCATATTTACCCTATCTTCGTGAAACAGATGATGGACAGTCACTACATTAATGATTAGATAATTATTACCTATGCATATTGTGTGGTATTTATTATTCAATAAACAATAGAGTTGATAGTACTTAATGTGCCACAGCTAACAGTTGGTGTATATACAGTTATATGGTATATTAATGAGAAAGTAATTCATTTATGTACATTGTATAGATTACAGTGTTTTAAATACTATGTAATGATAAAATAAACTATTTTTTTTAACATTATTTTCAGTATATTTTAATTGGAAATTAAGAAACAATTATACTTTTTTTGAAAAACATTAGAAAAACAATTGTTTAGAAAATGAATCTATTATCATAAAAGCAGCAAAAAAATTAAATATAAAATAATACAACAAATAAAAAACAAAGAAAAGCACACAACAGAAATGCATCAATAAGGTGACGTGCCTATCGGAAAGACGAATATCGAGAACTACAATTCCCTTTATTGAAATATGATTTACCGATTCTGTTCTTTAAGTACGGCATCACGATACACAAGCAACAAAACGTAATAAGAATTGTATTTTTATCTAGTCCTAGTATTGTATTGTAAAGTTTTAGTATACATGGTTTTAATGAGAAAATATAAACAGTTTAAATTAGCTAACGTACAAAATAAATCATATCATCATAGTTAGTGTTCAATCTTTCACTTGCAAACGAGTAACTAGAGACTGGTTTACCGCAAGTTTCACATACATGTTTGATTTCCATATTGTCCATTTACATTACACGAGTTGCCATTCCAACAGCATCCTATAATCTACCTCGCCATTACCCTTGAGGTATTTCATTAACATTGTTAAGATCTCATGTGAAATTGTAAAAACAAAGTCAAACGGTCCAGCGTAAGTGCATTTGGAGGTTAACATATTCTTAGGGTGAGCATGCGGATAAATAAAGTTCAAAAGGCATGTTGGGTCAAATGCAGGTCAACGTGCTCATAAAAACCTGCAATCTTGAAAACTTATATTAAATAAGTATCCGCACTCCATGACCAGTTTGACGCATTAATAACCCGTCCAAAATAAGATGATAAATTATCCACGGTCAAGCGTTTGAAAATAAAGTTTTTGTGGACAATAAAGATACGGTATCAATGGATGTGTTGTATATTGATCTTTATATTCTCAAGTTTGTTTGCATCACTTTGTCAACACCGTTAACAAACAATTAACCATATAAGTAGTTCAAGTTGACTTCCAAATACATAGCATTGGTCATTAGGTTGGGATGTAACAAATGTAGGTTAGAAATTTATGCTGTTACATCGTACACACGTGTTAGTGATGGGACTATTTTATATCTACACCGTTTCGTTTGTTTTATGATGTCACAACGGGGGAAAGACAAATATTTGGTTGACCCGTAAACAGTAGTTATGTTTAAGGCTATATATATATATATATATCTAACACATCGCAATTCCATATTCCAAAAAAAAAAAAGTATATTTCATTTTTATAAAAAAAAGGAAATTAAATACATGCGGTTCCGTAGTATATGTTAAAATTAATTTTGATACGCCATAAAAAAGGCAATCCCCACTAACGTGTAATAAACTGTACAGTATACGAATAAACATCGTTAATGACTTAATAAAACACGAAACACCACGAGCACATTTGGGTTATAAATAAGCTGAAATGCTGTCAATATCAGGTTACAGATATGAAATTTAGACGCAATATTAAATTTAACTGTCTTATTAGTATGCCATATATACAAACAAGGAAAGTGTTAAAATTAATTAAGTTCAGACAAATTAAGTGGTAACATGATCGGAGGCCATACAAAACGACGCCGTGTACTCATAACTTGTCATAAAGATACAATTCTTGACTTGGCTTTTGTGAACTTGCTTCATTCAACTGATATATTATCTTAACATACCAAACCATGTATATAAATATGCTCTACTAATCTAAAAGATTTTTTTTAAATCGTCTTATAAAATCAATATTATTTATTTATAATTATGATGTTCATTTGTTGAACGTTTAATGTTAAACACGTGTTATTGTTTAAAATGTGTTAAACATGATCCTCAGGGAAGACTTGACTAAGTTGCAACCGAGATTTTGTGTTAATCAGAATCATTTTTTTTTAAATCAAATTGTTAAACTTGCGTGTAGTAACAATTGTGACAAAGAAATAATATACTACCCATAGGGTTTTTATGGAAATGTTTCTTTTAAATTTCATGTTTCAAAAGCATTGTTAATCGAAGATGATAATTGCATTAATATTGATAAAGGTGTGAGAACATATTAAATCAAAATAATATATGCATTATGTATATATTTTATTTGGATCAAACTGACATAAATGAGACAATGATAATAAAAAAAGCTAAACAATAACCAAGTTCGACGTTCTCAAATGGTACTTGCCTAGATAATCATTTTACTATATGACAATTACCTTAATTTGTCTGTATTTTCAAAACCATAAAATATAAAAAGCTACTTTATAGATATGAAATATGGAATACCTCAACATTAACAAGATGATAGTGTATATACTACTGGAAATATAATTAACTGAACATTTTTTTCTTGTAACAAAGCCGTCGGTTATGACATTAAGAGACGTCCATCTGGTGACGCAGCATTCAAATGACACCTCCATCACAACCGCACAAACACAACACATAACATACTATATTATAGAAAGATGTAAAACATAAATCTGGATCGCATGTCCTATACCAGCAACACAATATATAACAAACAGGAGAGGTAGCAGTCAAAGGACACAGCAACCGAAGCAGTTTGAACACAATCAGTATACATAATAATGATAATGCTAATAATAATTATAATAATAATAATAATAACAATAATAATAAATACAATACATACATACAGAAGAAGTGACATCAGAGGTCAGCGCCTTGGGACGGCCAATAGTAAAACCGCATCTGGGGGATTAAACCTGGTTTTATAGGTCGTCGCTCTTCCCCTCAACACATCAGTAAACGAGACAGTAAATACAAGTAGCCCGTCACAATTTCATCTTACACATTCGGCAGCATGCAACATGCATAACAGACGTGCAACACGATATATCTATTAAATACGGATAGATAGATAGATAGATAGATAGATAGATAGATAGATAGATAGATAGATAGATAGATAGATAGATAGATAGATAGATAGATAGATAGATAGATAGATAGATAGATAGATAGATAGATAGATAGATAGATAGATAGGGAAAACAAAACAGCATGCATACATTAAGGACAAACACAATAATTCATGTTTATAATGTTATACAATTTAACAATAACAAAGTTTTTCTCAAACAGATAAATCAGTAACACACCAGTGTCGTTGTAACCATATACGCATAAGATCAATATATGCGGTATTGTAAGTAGGTCAGATAACACACCAGCACTCATGTGTCAAGGTTATATTCATAAATATACATACATATATGTATTACGTGTGCAAAGGGGGATATGACCATTCATAATAATTATGATTTATATGCGTGTTTGTGTAATACGGCAGTAAGTTTGGACAGATGGTATCGTAACATATCAATTAAATATTGACCTCGATAACTATGATAACTATTTGTATTAGGTAAGACGGGCAGTTAACCTATATACACGTATAAACTATGTATATACGGTACATGCCTTTTCTGAAAAGTTATATTTGTGTATGAATTAGTTGATGCTAATTTATTTTAGCTCGATTGCGAAGAAATGTATAGATTTAATGCAAAAGTTTTTTCTGCAAATGTATTTTGTTTATACTAATTCAGTTTAGCTCGGTGGTGAAGAAAGCTTTCGAAGCCTAGTTATGTTTAAAACCCATTTTTGCTGATTTTTTAGAAGCCTTCGGGTCGAGCATGGGACCGAACTCGAACCATTGACCTCTAGTTAGAGAGGTAAACACTCTATCCACTGCATTATTGTCCCGCTATGGATGAAGTCAGTATAGAATTAAGTTATTTCGTATCTTAACAACATTGAGTATATCTCGCACATTTTCGTACGTTTCTTCTACTAACAAAAGTAGAGTTTTTACAAATACAAAATTAAAAAAATGCAAAATACAAAATACAACACAATATACAAATACATAATACATATAAAACAGTAAGAGGGTGGATAATTCTATGACGTCAGTTTTTGCTTGCAGTGCCTGAATGAATATCTATATATAGTAACGACTTCCTTGAGGAAATGGTGCGTTCACAAGACGCTTATAATAATGCACGGAATGCACGTCCCTGTTTAACACCTTGTTTATTCAAATTTTATACATTTAAGCGCGAATCATCATCACTTGGTCGCTTAATTAGAAGAATAAGACCATTTCAATATTCGAATAAAACCTTTTCAATATTCGAATAAGACTATTTCATTATTCAAATACAATAGCAAATGATTTTTAGTTACAAAACTGCACATTTTTAAACTTCTATGTTATTAGTGAATAAAATATTTTATTATACAAACAAATGGGTTAGACGTGGAGCATTATATATACTTGTCACCAATTGCACTTGTATTCACTGCTCCAAATACAATTTTTTTTTTTTGTGGAATTTCAGTTTTGAACTTCAGCATTAATAAAGTATCAAAGTTAAAATTTGAAGTAAAACCAGCATTACATATTGACACATAAGCATCCAAATGAAAAGTGTGAGTAAAACTGTTGAATATTCTAACAGCTGCGATGTACATTATATCAATAATATAATTATAAAAGGTCAACATAAAAAGGCATTTATCACATTTAAGAATTCCGATCTGTTTATTAAAACATCGTTTATATTTTCATTGTATTCGCCCATAATAAGTCAGCATTGCACATTAAATATCAAAAAGTAAAATATGTATTGTAAGAGAAGCTTATAAATAGCATTATATCTTAGTTTTTAGTAATACTGATAAATATAATTAGTAATAATAATAAAAATGTATTTACTTAAAGAGAAAACACATTTGAACAAGACAGTCTTTCGTGAGACTCTTATTAAACGCCTTTCATAATATAAATACATAATTAAAGATGTAACACTATTTTTTATGGAAATCTTTAATACTATTTTTAAAATACAACAGCAATGTCAAATATGTTTGATGATACTCCAGTATCACCTCATCCACACGCCCATGCTGCAGTAGTAGCGCATCCATTAACGTTCGACTCTGATGCCGCCTTTCAATTTGCTTTTGCATGTCCAGGTTATCAATTATTTTCTAATTATATTTCAGCACTACCGGGCTATCAGTTATTGATGGATGTACGCATAAGGGTGCTGCTCAATGCACATAAAGTATGCATTTTAAAGTAGCTTTTGACGTTTAGTCACTGGTCCATAGAGCATATCTAGATGGTCAGATTTGACCAATGCAGCTGTCCGTTTTGGGTCAGGAAGCGGTCAGTTCTAAGGTTATCATCAACTTTTGTCATAAACTCATATTTATAATTTCAGTTTCATTATTCGTCAAAATAGTTTCACGTGATCGGCGGGCTAATCATATCAAAAATTGTATCGTATGTCATTGTATAGTGACCTGGCCCCAATGTTATAAAACTCTTTTCGTACTCAACTCAAGAGTCGTACTCAAACACAATTTCCAGAATTCATATAAAACACAAATCAAAGCGCAAAAACCTTACTTAACTTCGAATTTGAAAGTATTGATGCAGATTTGAGGCGAAACATTATAGGTAGTTATAATAAGTCGATTCGTTTTTTAGTTGAGCAAGAACTCTTGAGTCGAGTATGAGACATTATTTCCTAACTTTTGACACTGGAACTGTTATTCATGTTACAATAAAACACAGTACTGCATTTCTTTTGTGCCGTTTGAATAACAATAACTAGTATCCTACTTTTCTCTTGTTTATTTTATTTATCTTTCGTGGCAGTCTTGCTAAATTTTCATTAAACTCTTTTCTCGACATGGTGATGAAATACTTGAAATAAAAACAATATTTAAGATGACTATACATCTCATTAATGCCATTAAGTCAATTATTTCGACTGTGTAAAACGTATTTTATTTCACTACCTTATAAATGTTGTCGCCATGATGGAAACACTTTTCAATGCAATTATTTTAGTATTGCTTTTATAAATAGTGTTCGATAGATTCACCAAAAAAACATCCTTTGCACAATTCTTTTTTCCCCTCAATAATAAGTAAGACAAGATTGTCCAACAGGAAAAGTAGCATTCCCCGCAATGCTAATGTAGCGAAGAGCAAGGGATAGTTACCATGTACTGACGCCTGCCACTCAATCCCTGTACTGTAACCGGATGACCCATAAGATGACCTGAAAGGACCTCACCCTTCACATTTATCTTCCCTAACAATTATATGGGTAAATATCAGATTCACAGATTCATAGATCTATAGATTTTCCGGCTTGTCCAGTGGCATGCACAAAGGGCAGAACGGTAGTAATTGTTAAACTGTATTTACCCGCATGGTCTTAGTTCATTTAGGATGTACAAAAGAATGGGCGAGGAGTCATACCTCACATTGATTATATAGTATATCGGTCTAAGTTTCAGATGCCGTTGAACATTTGAAGAATTATGTACAGAATTTGTTCTAAATGTTCATCTGAAAAAAAGAGCCCTTTTAAAGGGAGTTTCAAAAAGGGGATAACGTCATTTTGCAACACAGTCACAAAGCGTTATTTATGGTATATCCATTTTTATTGGCAACTCTTGAGTAGAACCACTGCCCTTTGGCAAGTAACTGGCAAACTTTCTCATATAACATTTAAATTAGATTGCATAGTAACCATATAGAAATATAAATCATATAATCATTATTACAAATCATATTATCGTATGAATCGTATGAACCTATTCAAACAGATAATGATACGGACGCAAGTTATACCATATGGTCCAATGCGTATGTGATTATCTAAAATTGACAACGTCATTTAAAGAAACTTACACATTAAATATTTTGTGGTCACGTTTCCTGTTCGACATAATAATTATATTATTTTATTTCTGGGGTGACAAACGTATGCAAACTTTACAACTATGTAAATTTACGAATATCATCGAAAATAAAAACACGCATGCCCAACAGGTGGCGCCGCGTTCAAAGGACACCGCCACAAAATGTATAGTTCAAGTGCTGTACTAGTTACATAAACAGCCTGATTTTTTTAATTATTGGATGGTCAACACAGTCAATTACACCAATTTCAATAATTCAGTTTGGCCCCCTTCTAAACTATTTAAATGTCGTTGCTTTATAACCTATGTCCGTACAAACGTAAAACCTGTTTAAACAGGAATGGTCAAATATTTCATCTGACTCCGTGACCCATCTAACGTTACAGTTTGCAAACAGTTTAATGGCTTTCTTGATACTCTCTGTAACATACACGTCAGTGACGGTATTGGCTGTATCAATTTTTCGCTTTGTTAAATATGACACCATTTCTGCTATATTAAACACAGTGTCCGCGGGGTTGCTTTGCAATTTTCAATAACCAGTCATAGCAAACAATACAGGTATTACATACAGAATCTGATATCCGTTTATCTATGCCTGTAAAAGATCCCTACGAAACATGGACCGCAACACAGAAAAAGAAAACAGATTCGGTTTTATAGATACAGTACAAGATACAGTTCATGAGTGGTAATAGAATAGTTTTACAACACCCCTAATGCCCTAACTTCACAAACTCAGTACATACTTTATTAATCTTCTACTGCCTGTTTTTTTTCTTATTTCTTTATTCTCTACTGCTTTCATATAATAATAATGACATTTGTGTTTTTCCCGATGATGTCACCTCTACTGTATACTCTTATTGCGTTAATAATAATTATTTTAGACATTGTTTGTATTTTAAAATGTTCTTTTGTTTTTGTTCATTGAACGCTAATGGACACGTATGTTATTTCTATGTTCATGCTAACCGAGTTATCCGCTTAGAGTAACAATTGTATATTGAACATAATTCAAATACTGTTTTCAACCTTCAAAAGTAGTAAGTAATTGAGTTGTTGTGTAACGGCAAACTCTTGACCCCTTTTATAAATATAAATGATGATAAAGCAATCAAACTTTGATTGTTTGCGGAAATTGTTTATTTCGTTACATCCATGTATCATTTTCACCATCCGTTAACCTTAAAATATATCCGCGCCGCCCTTTATCTCAGACCAACATCTCAATAACTTTGACGTAAAGGCATTAGCATTCAAACTTGCTGACGGAAAGCTAAGTAGGGTAAGTACAGCTTTGTAACCATTACGTTGCGCACAACGTAACATGCTTTGTCTATTTCATTTCTTATTGTTATATGTTCACCGCTTTTCTCTTAAAAAGAATAAATGTCTCATAGTCTTTGTATGTCAATGTTCACCCATCATCGACTATTTTTGGGCGACTTACCATTAATAAAGTTATTCAAGATTCGGTAACCTTAACGTAAATAATGACCATTATGCGCCAGCAATATATTTGTCTAAAATCATCATTAGGTGACCTTTGACGTATGTTATAAGACATTTAAGGGGTCTCAAATAACAGTTAATTACGAAATTACAACTCGTTTTTCACGGTTACCTTCAGCGATATCACCAGCCATGACAGCCTATTCAAAATGATTGAAAAAAAAAATCTTTTGCGGTGATATTTATCTCCATACACATCTATGTTTCCTTCAACGTATCATATTTAAGCCTGTTGGGAGTCGGTAAAGATCAGTTAAAACTTATAAACAATCTTACAATTGACCGGGTCAGTTGTAGGAGATGTGGACAAAGGTCATAACCTGAACTTAGTTGATACCGTGGCAGTTGGCGGAGAGAATACTGCAGTGGCCAAGGAATTCTATTGTTTCAGGGTCGGATTTGAAGGCTGCAAAACGCGCACAGCTGGTATAACAATAATTTAAGCTTTGACCTTATATTAATTGCTTCTACATATTGCGTTTCTTTTTCATATAACTATTATCATCATAATCTGGACGATTAATTTCCATGCTACTTAACAATTCTGTATTGATTTGCTATACTTCCAGAAAAGCATTATCAAATCGCTCTAGATTAAAATCCCCAATCATTACAGTGATCGTTCACGGCGTGAGAGAATAATGAAAAATGAATTGTCAATGCTGTTTACACAACAGTTTCGTATAACAACACGAAATAACAACTAATAACAAGTGATATAATCAATCTGCAGTAACATTATATCATACGTTTAATTTAATGGCTTAATTTGTCCATATTCTTAATAGTCTGAACATAAAATTATATCCCACTTATAGTTATATAATCTATTTTACATTTGCAAACCTAAAATAAAACGTCATTTAACATTTATACAATAGTTTTCATTTACTTCTTGATTGGGTACAGTTCTGCGGGTGATCCAATCTATTTTATGTAACACATATAAAACCAAAATACCAGCTGTCATATCATAATGTCATACCGGTAGGTATATCATGTTTCAGCAGGTATTTGCACGCCACTTATTTTCATTTTCCATGGAAACGTTTATATTGTTGATTGGTTAATAAAAGTAAAGTGTTTGTTTATTATAGTGCCATTCTTATATTCTTATTAGATCATTTAAATAAAAACTGAAGTGAAATCCTATTATGATAAAAGCGCACGACTTACCAAACAATATAAACGCCGTGTGACGTCATCTGTATATATGCACACACAACTTTATAGCCATTGTTCACATTTTAAACGATTATCCATTTGGTAAAACTAGGTATGTTAAACTCGTTATATTGAAGATCCGTACTAGAAGAACAAACATAAAAAAGGTCAACCGGTGCAGCCTCGCCTGGTACGAAGAGGAGCAATGATTTTAAGCCATTGATGTGATTTATAAAGCCAACTGAATTATAAAATAAATAAATGGAAAAAGGGACCTATCCTTTTGAAGATTTACATAAATTCTATTTAAGTTATTGTATGCGGTTTTTTCAAAAACTATTTTATCGCATTGTTATATAAACATGGGGACCACATAGACGACTTGTGCTTTATTACCTATTATACTTCCATTTACGATGTGACGTTTGCTGCCTTGCCCTCTTTTCAATTCATGTTTCAGTCTAAACACCTTTTTATTGCTTGTTAATGTTTATTTGATAATTTGAGTTTTCAATTTATACCGTTTAATTTAAATAGATTTTTGAGTGTGTTAATTATCCCGGTTTGAAAAAAATATTAACCGTATTAAGAGAGTGATACAAGGTTTGAAGCTAATTAATTACGTTTGGCTAATTGTTTTGTGTATAAGATTAAGTATAAACAAAACTAAAAACAACAACAAAACATGCAATACATTGACATTATCATGCTAGTCTGTAGAATGGATCCAGCTCTCCGGATTAGGGAGATATCAGGTTCTGGGATATACTATTGTCTTGAGCTGGTCCATTTGCCAAAATATAACAATTTCACTTTACATCGAGCAATGTGGCTTATTTGAGGCATGGATTGTATTGTTTGACCATCCAAGGTTATTATGAAACACGTGCAAAGTAATTGTACGTACGAAGGGGCTTATATAAACATTGATAGTTGCACGTATGTTAACATCTAATGGCAGTTTAGCAAATAATTATATATTTAACTGCAACCATCATATATTAATATTTTCCGTGTATAAAGGATATAATACTGGCAAACTCCAAATCTGTCAAAATAAAATTGTTAGATTCATAAATGGTATGGTACCTAGGGAATGTGTCAACAATGGTAGTCTTGCTAATTTGTCTTTATTAAATGTAGAAAATAAAAATAAGCAAATACGTCTTAACCATGTTTTTAAGATTGTAAATGACAAGTGTCCTTCATATAATTGAATACTTCTTTGAGATTTGCCATTCATTTCATTTAAGTTACCAAAGTTTTCTATAGAATATTTTATTGTGATAGGTTAAGATTTTACACTGGATTTTGCCAAAACAGTAGTATATAATTGCATTCTGTGATACTTTATATTTGATAAGTTGCAATACCTAATTAATTTTATGTAATATGATTGATAGTTATAAAATTAACTTTGACTAATGTATTTATTTTTTTATTTGTAATAGAGTATGTATATTTGATGTAACAAGTGTATGTGTAATTTGACCTAAATAAAATAAATATCAATATTATAAATGAAACAACAATAGTCCCGCCTCTTGTTCAGCCATCTCATGTTAATTTCTGACGCAAACAAATGCCGAACGCAATTACTAGGAAAGACTTTTCTTATCACAAAATGTTCCTTGAAAGTTAAAAATGATTCGTTCAGAGAATTTCTATATAGGTTCATCAATGAAGGGGTTATATCATTAATCTAAATTTTAAACAATACTAGATTCAATCTATAGTAAAATAAATCGTTTAGCCAAGAACAACGAGTGGCTTTCAGTACTTATATTTTATTTGATTTATATTTCTTTCTCTACAACAATAGAAACTTCTCTATTCAGAACATCAAAGTCGAAAACTTTCTATTGCATAATGTTTACTTGCCAGCCAATACTGCTACTACTATGACTACTACTACTGCTACTACTACTACCACTTCTACTACTACTATTACTACTACTACTACTACTGCTACTACTACTACCACTTCTACTACTACAATTACTACTACTACTACTAATACTATTACTACTACTACTACTACTTCTATTTCTGCTATTACTGCTACTACTACTACTACGACTACTACTACGACTACTACTACTACTACTACTATTGCTACTACTACTACTACATTTATGTACTACTACTACTCCTACTACTACTACTACTACTACTACTACTACTGCTGCTACTACTACTACTTCTACTACTACTACTTTTACTACTACTACTTCTTCTACAACAACAACTTTTACTACTGTTACTACTACTGTTGCTACTACTATTACTACTACTACTACTTCTGCTGCTTCTACTACTACTACTAGTACTTCTACTACAACTACTACTACTACTACTACTACTTCTACTACTACTACTACTTCTACTACTACTACTAGTACTACTACTACTACACTACTACTACTACTACTACTACTACTACTACTACTACTACAACAACAACTACTACTACTACTCATGCTACTACTACTACTACTACTACTACTACTACTACTTCTACTACTACTACTACTACTACTACTACTACTACTACTACTACTACTACTCATGCTACTACTTCTACTACTACTACTACTACTACTACTACTACTACTACTACTACTACTTCTACTACTACTACTACTCATGCTACTACTACTACTACTACTACTACTACTACTACTTCTACTACTACTACTACTACTACTACTACTACTACTATTACTACTACACTACTACTACACTACTACTACTACTACTACTACTACTACTACTACTACAACAACAACTACTACTACAACTACACTACTACTACTACTACTACTACTACTACTACTACTACTACACTACTACTACTACTACTACTACTACTACTACTACTAATACTACTACTACAACAACTACTACTACTACTAAAAATAATAATGATAAAGGCTCTATTTTACGAGAAAAGCTAATCTTCCATGAGATCCTCAACACATAAACATTATTTACAGCAAAGTGGAAAATATTATACTTATATAAGATATTACCCAATTGAAAAAAAAGTAGAGTAATATTGTTATTTAATTTGTATTATTTTCAAAATGATGACGTGAGTTGTGAGATGAGAACTTTATATAATACGTTCATCAGCATATGTGCTAGCTTTTATGTAAATTCGCCAGACAACACAGCTTCCTGTTTATTAATACATTTAAAATGTGATCATGTGTAAATGTCGATATCGTGATGTCGATAATTTCACATATGCGGCCACGTCAATACATTCTCCTTTAAATCTGTCATACTATGTAATTCTCTGGTGATTTAACTTGGGGGAAAGGGGATATTGTCCGTTCACCAGGGAGTGAACGTAAAGGAATGATGTCATTTTGAAATGTAAATCAAAGGTAAATTTCCGTTTTTATTTCATTTTACATCTGATCAGCCGAATAAAACTCATAATTGATGTATAAACATTTAAAAGTAGTATTATCTTCAATGAAAGGCCATTACTTGGAAATCCAAAATAAGAATTGAATATTCTTCGAAGTCTTTAATATTTTTTTTAGTTTTTTTGTGTGTGTTTTTTTTAAATGGAAGGGACTGAATTATATAGGATAAATCACTAATTTGATACTCACATGGAACTTAATTACATAATGGTTTGAGGTATAAAAAAAGTTCTAACACATTCTTATCCACTGTCAAATTTATTTATTCTACCTTTAGCCATGTCATTGCAACATTGGTAGAATATTGCGTTGGTCAATACTTAAGTCCTGTGTTACACATGATTGTAATTCCCCTTTTTATTTATTTCTTGTTTTGAAGTAACTGCGCGTTTGATATCTAAATGTTTTTTCCATAGTAACTGATAAACCTTGTGAGGTTAGTTATTTCTCAACATGCATTAATGGTTTTGCTTTAGTTAATTAAACATGTATTGTGCTTGTCACTTAAAATTAAAAATATACACACAACAGCGTGTATACAGTTGAAATATGACTACCGTTAACCATATATACGTATATATACGTTGTTGGCGAATGTTATGAACAGTGGCAGAATAAAGTGTTATTCGTTCCCAACCACATTATATTACAATAATTTCAAATAGACATTCGTATATGCATGACACAAATCATAATAATACTACTACTTATATATAACATTATAAACAATGAAAATAATTATAAACAAACAAAACCAAACAACAATCACACACGTTCGCGTACACATACAAGACAACATATATACACACAAACTTCAGATTCGTATATACACACAAACAAAAACAAGCACACGTGTTCGCGTATACATACGAGAAAACACACATACACAAAAACTACATAATCGTATATACAAACAAAACAAAACAAGCACACACGTTTGCGTACACATATGAGAACGCATACACACACATTGCATAATCGTATATACACACAAACAAAACAAGCACACACGTTTGCGTACACATATGAGAACACATATATACACACACACTTCATAATCGTATATACACACAAACAAAACAAACACACACGTTTGTGTACACATATGAGAAAACATGCATACACACAAACCACATAATCGTAATTACACACAAATAAAATGTTTATTTTTTAAATACGCATAACTACAAATATATGATTAAGTTCGTATAAATACACTTTAATGTTGACTGCCATATCACGTATACAATAATAAAATGTTTCATAAGTAGCAGGTGTCCTTTGTATCGTTAATGTCTTTGTTACATGAATAGCGTTCTATTTCTCAGGTTGATCGTCTAAATGGTTTCATGTTTTATCAATACAAGTTAATGGTTGTGTCACTGAATTTCATATCGCATGCTTGTGACATCATGTATTCTACAATATCAGCGACTTATAATGATCGTTTTCGAATTTCATTCCATGTCTATAGTTGAAATATGAAGATGCGGCGTATCAAATGGCGAACAAATGAAACACGTAGTAAACGTTATCAGTTATATATTAATGAGAATAAATCTCGAAACGCAACACTTATCTTACTTTTGATTCAAATTACGAACGTGTTTGTTTCCCTTTTTAATCAATTTTTCTGTTAGCTATTCTAGTTTGCCAAAAAATGTATTTCATCAAACGAACCAATATTTTTTTTCCATTAAACGGACACCTGCAAACAAATTAAGGATATTAAAAATATCTTATGCGGTCTAATATTATGCAAATATTATAAAAAAAAGTTCTATATTAATGTGTTACGACACATATTTCCATATAAACATACATATCACAGTTTGTTAATATGATTTACGGTTTTCTCCGCTCACACTTGTCTCGATGTGTGATATTTGTATGCTTTTTCTTTATATGAATAACTACTACAGCACTCTTGGGCCCAGTGTTCACACTCAAGAAATGAACACGTCGTCAGATAATTGTATAAAACAAGGTGAGGAAGTAATGGGCGGTGGGCACTGACGATCAGAAACATCTTAGAATCCTTGAGAGATAATATCGACCCAACAAACTGACAAACGCTGTGTTAATTTTAACTAAGCATAAGACGCAGTTCAGCTCCCTAATACAAACACTGGATCAATATCACCGCGGTTAAAGTGTGCGCTACAACCTTGGAAGTCAGTGCATTTCCAAGAGATGGTCAGTAAATTTGAAATGCGAATAATTAATGGATGTTAGATGGCCTATTAATGCACCACCGCAATAATTATAGTAGCTCGTTTCTTGATGTGACTCATGCTTGCAACTCTACGACGCCATACTCTAAGTCAAGTTAGTCAAAAGTTGCGTGTTTGTCTTTCATTCAAAATAAAATATAAGCTGGAAAAACTGTTAGATTGATGCTTGCAACGTATTCTCATTTCAGCATACTTTTACCATTACTATACTATGTGTATCTATGGTAATTTTCTCTCCATCATGCTTGTACAAATTCTCTCTTGTATATGTCTATGGTATTTGTATATGTACTGCCCTGTGTGCATCTATGGCGATTTTAGTTAACTATGGCAATGTTTACGACAACATAGGTATACATATACTCTCCTCTATGTATCTATGCAATTCTCGCTCCAGCATGCCTATATTTAGACTCTCCTCTAATTAACTATGATAATTTTCACTACAACATAGGTATACATATACTCTCCTCTATGTATCTATGCAATTCTCGCTCCAGCATACCTATACTTAGACTCTCCTGTAATTAACTATGGCAATTTTCACTGCAACATACGTATACATATACTCTCCTCTATGCATCTATGCAATTCTCGCTCCAGCATGCCTATACTTAGACTCTCCTCTAATTTACTATGATAATTTTCACTACACCATAGGTATACATATAATCTCTTTATGTATCTATGCAATTCTCGCTCCAGCATGCCTATACTTAGACTCTCCTCTAATTAACTATGATAATATTTACTACAACATACGTATACATATACTCTCCTCTATGTATCTATGCAATTCTCGCTCCAGCATGCCTATACTTAGACTCTCCTCTAATTAATTATGATAATTTTTACTACAACATACGTATACATATAATCTCCTCTATGCATCTATGCAATTCTCGCTCCAGCATGCCTATACTTAGACTCTCCTCTAATTAACTATGATAATATTTACTACAACATACGTATACATATACTCTCCTCTATGCATCTATGCAATTCTCGCTCCAGCATGCCTATACTTAGGCTCTCCTCTAATCTCTAATTAACTATGGTAATTTTCACTCCAGCATACGTATACCTATATTTTCCTACAAGTTTCATTCCATCATACTTATACATAATATAATATTGTGTATGTATTTATGGCAATGTTCACTCCAGCATGCTTATGCTTATACTCTCCTGTGTGTATCTATGGCATTTTTACTCTAGCATACTTATATAACATAAAAAATAAAACAGTCAGGTAATCACTGTCAAAGCTACGAGTGTCATCTCATAGATTAGAGATTGAATCAGGTCTATGGGCAAGAAACAGGGTCGACGTTGATGAGAGAAAATGTAAATACTGTAATATAATTGAAGACGAGTTTCATTTTATCATAGGTTGTCCTTTGTATGCTGTTTTTTGCAAAAGATAAGTAAAAAAATATTTTTATGAAAGACCAAGTATGCGAAAACTTGTGTTACTATTAAAAACTGAAAACAAGAGAGATATTTTTAATCTTGGTCTGTTTTTACAGAAAGCTTTTAAATTAAGAAATGAAATACTGTATAATAATTAACATGATTTCCTTCTCCCAAATCACTAAGAAAAGAAGAAATCATATGTTTCTTAAAAACAAGAATACTGCGGAATATTAAATGGGGATAATTAACATAATTATGCTGTAATGCATGCATTATTCAATATCAAATTGTCATAAAACTACATATATATGTCGTACTTAACAAAAACACAAGTCCCCGTGGGACTGGAAATAAATATAATATATGTTGTACCAAATTGTATTGTAAAATTTGTTGTGTATAATGCTGAATGTCATATTGTTTTGTAAATATGTTGACTCATGGATCAGTCCGATCCTTTGTCATTAAAGAAATAAAAGTTCAAAGTTCAAAAGTTCTATTCTCTCATCTATGTATCTATGGTAATTTTTGTTCCAGATTATCTCCTGCGTATATCTATGGTAAGTTTCACTCTAGAATACTTTTACCTATACTCTTTTCTTTTTTATTTATGGTAATTTTCTCTCAGTCATGATTATACATTCCTGATGAGTTTCAATTCGCAGTACTTATACTCACTTGTATGCATTTATGATAAATTACACTCAAGTATATTTGTATATATGACATTTTTATACTTAAACTTATACTCTCCTGTATGTATTGATGGGGAAAATAAAGAATCATTTATCGAAACCTTATTTATAACATGATTGATATTTAAAGAATAATCAATTTCGAATTTGCATTTAAAATTCAAGCATATTAAAACGTGTGTTTTTATAGGCGCTATCTGTTTCAAACCCAGATGAGCCTCTGTGTTATTATTGCATATTCTCAAATTTCTCAAAGTAGGGATTCCCTTAAAGGTATTCTTAAAGGGGCGTCAAAGGACACTAACACCACGTGAACACGCGCTCTTGGTAGGTGTTCACATATCTTAATTAGCTACCTGTCACTCGTTTCGGTTTTATTCCAAAATGATCACCTTTCTGTCGGTTGCGGTATCTCATGAATATAAAACGGATGCACGCGCCACTCCTTATAAAAAGACAAATACTTTATAACTGACTAAGCAATTATTTTGAAATACCACGCGGCAGTTAAAATTGAACACTAAACGATTTACTCTGTTTTTGTTTGCAAACACAACAAAACTATTTGTGTTTGAGATACCATACGCCAACTATTGTTTTTTGGTGTTTCCTTTCTTTCTTATTAGCTTGCATAGCTAAAGAATGATTATTTATGCTACAGACACGTGACACCTATATAACTCAATGCTGCTGAGTACGGCTCAGGAAATAAGCCGTTTCTGCTGTTGTTTTTTCTTCCTAATAATGCTATGTTGGTGTTAGGGGTGATTCCAAAACCATAAATAACAATATTTTGCTGCTTTGTTATTCCATTTTGGAATACTTATCGAGTTAGTTAGGTACATACATAAAACGTGGACGTGAGCAACACGTTTCCAAAATGTAAATAAAAGAGTTTAAAATGTGTTTGTATTTTACATAATTCTGAGCTAAATGGGCATTAATCATTTATATATACATGTATATGCAAGGAGGTGTGACCAAATTGCATACATTATTATATCGTTTTGAAGGTAAAATCTTATATGTCTAATATACGGACTGAAATATTCAAATTCCTCGATATTGCAAATGACCAACGCTTGACATTATTTTAAGTTTGATATTTATATTATTTTGGAAGCGATATTTTTCGTATGTTATTGATTTACATAATTATGTTACTGTAGTTTTTTTGTTGTTATGTTATTGCTTTTTAAAAAAATAATAAAAGTTCTTATGAGTTTGATAGGATTCTTTTCCATATTTATTTCATGATCTGTGCAAAGAAGCAATAAAAACAACCATGAATATACAAGAAACTACAGTTTTAGTTCGATGACACGAAACCTTAAAAATAGCCGGTAAAATGCACTTGATTGGACAATCACCTTGGTTGTATTGTTAATCAGCATGCTTTTTGGCATGTTCAAATACAAATTATCATCACAGCAAACATTTGAGTGAGCACACTCGATCAATATCCTCAATCGACCTGCCACAGTTTCACTTTTACAAAGTTTCCCGGGAAATTCGAAACTTGGTAAATAAAGATAGCGATTATAAGTTCATATTTCTCTGAGCGGTTAAGTAATTATTTAAAATTGTTGAATACCATCTTTTATCATTATGTTTTCGATAATTCTATTTGAGACATGAGAGGGTTAAACCGGAACATTGGATTAGATGTTGGATGGAGCCGTTAGAAGCTGTACAGTTTGGATCAAATTATAATCAAACAATTTTCTTATGTAAATTTGTACAGAGATCATTTTAATTATTTGGCTCTTTAATTCGCTAATCGTCAACATTAGATGCGACTCTCTAAGTCTTACAAGCATGAAAGGAAGACACTGGTGGGCATGTTGTGCAGGACTGGACATTTGTTTGAACGTTTTTTAACCAAGTGCGTTACTGATTTTGTATTTTTGTGCGCATTAGGTAGACATTCAATTTGGTAGAGAAATACATAATGAATAATGTTTATAACGATTTATGTAACCTGAATGGTTTATTAAGCTGATTGGTTTGTTCATAATAAATATATCAATATTGTCAGAGCTAAATTGTACATTTTAAATTATAAGGTGTTTTCATGTGAAACCATCTACAGCATATTTAAAATTGTTAGATAATACAACACCTATCTTACTTGAATAGAATGAAGTATCCATAGATCAACACGGAAACACTAATCATACAGCGAGCGGGTGGTCCGATAGCAAGAGTACGATCAAATCAATAGTTTCTTGTATAATTATTATTATGAAATATATAGGGCAATTCAACATACACCCGCCAGTCGCCAAAAGTAAACTGAACATTGGATAACCTCAGATATATTGACTTTAACCCTAAAACAAACCATAAATCATGTTTGGTCCTTAATCTCCTTCGTTAGATAAGTGCTGGTCACAAGAGGTGAAATACCGGTGACACAATAAGTTATCAGGCAACGTAATGTTTGACGGCAACACCGTGTTATAGATGACCTAATAGTTGGTTTATATGTCGAGTGATTAGAGCAAAACTGATCGATTTACCTTCTTATTCTATATTGAGTTAAGACTTTTATACACGAAGTCCTCAATGATGCACAAGTGAAATTTTTGGATAGTACAAGCGGAGCTAAATCGTGCCAGGTTGCGTTGACAAATTCATAGATAATATTTAAACTGGATTCAACCTAATGACCATTTTTAGTTGCGGCTTGGGTGCAGCCGAGTTTATGAGTTTATGTTTGGTGTGGCTGTTTCTATTCACACCGTTTTTATTTATATTGTGAACGCTGGGGAAGAGCGAGTATTGGTTGCGCACGTTTAACCACGTTTAGGTTTTCTCTAATGTTGGTTTTACCATTGACCGGCGCAAGGCGGTTACTCCTAATTCCACTTTTTTCTGCATGGTTTGCATTTTTTTCTTTATTTTGATTACAACTATTATATACATTGATTGTGTTTTTGCTCCTATGAACAAAGTGTCATGTCGTCTAAGGCTATTTCTCATGTTGGACATATATTTTTTCCCTTCCAAACGCTCAAATGACACAAACCTCTACTAACATTGTTGCTTACATACTAATTGCAGAACAATTTAAAAGCAGATATGGTTACATTATGTTGTGCACAGAAAGAAGTATTTAATGAAATCTGTTGATAATATATGCCAATGCATGTGGTGACTTTGTAGTAGCCAGAACAGTACGATATTGATAATTCAGGGTACGATGAGATGGAGAAAAACACAACAAGCACAAAGCCTATCTTTAGAGTAACGATTTGTTCTACAGCCACGAACAAGGAAAGTCAGACAAACAGAGTATGTGCACACGTTAACTCCATTGAACAACCGCACACACACCACCCCCTTCATAAGCTTTTCCATATATCAATTACTATTTCGGTTTCACCAGTCTGCACGCACACAACAAAAGAAACGTGTTTGCATTAGACAGACTGGACAATACACGCATCTCTGTTATTGACTCATCTTTAACTATAACAGTAGCTGTTTGTGTTGCAGCCATGAGCGAGTCAATCAAATCAAGTGAGATGTGTGTTTACCTAACGTTTATATAAACTTATCTGCCGTCAGTGCTGACATGACCATGAACCAGGAAAACAGAAGTACATTTCCTGGTCGTATTGCCAATACCAGCTTGAAAGTACAACGGAATCCACTTATTTCTTAGCACGATCCGATAATATCGTAGCGCATATGAAAGCGGTCGTGACAGCGTCTACTTCTATTAATGATATTCTTATATTCTTAACAAAATAGAAATAGCAGCCGCATCTGCTTTTTATATCTTGAACGAAATATTGATAACACATCAGTAGATGGGTTTACGCGAATATCTTAAAGGCAATATATCAAGACTTAACAAAATTTTAAGATTAATTAAAAAAAACATATTTCCTGACAAATGTATATTTTTGAAATAGATTTTTAAATAAAGATGCCTAGTATGATACAAAAAAAAGATTTAAAAAAAGTTTATTTAACACAAGACGTACATGATGTAATTTGATAAAAATGATTCCTTAAAATCACAGAACGCATCCAAGAAAAGAGAAATGCAGATCTTATCTTATTGTCTCTGCTCTCTTGCCTCTTACGCCTTAAGTCGTAGGTTCGAGTCCCGCTAGCTCCCAAAACTTTATGTAAAAAGGTTTGCAAGTTACTTGCGTCATGACGGTGGTTCTATTCAGATTCATTCAACTAAATTGGATATACCATATATAACCAGCAATATGCTGAAAATGGTGTTGAACCCGATTCATAAAATAACCAAACAAACAAAAACTGTTCATGAGAGGTAATGAAATATCCAAGACCACTGACTTTTGACCCACTGGTACTGATTTAAGTATCATTCTATGTTCGTACATTACTGACTAAGCTCTCGGATTCCAAGAAAACAGAAATACAAAACAACACTTTACATTTAAGTATGAGTTAACTTTGTACGGTTGACAGAGCACGAAATACTGTTAAACAAAACTTAAAATCCCTACACTTAAATAGTCGGATGTCCGGACAATAAGGACATATGACGTGAGCAAAACATTAATAAGTCGAGACTGTCCTACTATACTTAAAATCATGACATTGAAATGGATATAACGTATAAAAGGGTGAATGAGGTCGCGCAGTTTTAATTAATACTAATATATGATAGTTAAATTTCAAAGTAAGTTCAGAGCTGATATGGTTTGCTATCAATCCCTTCCCCCCCCCCCCCCCCCCCCCGCACTCCCCCATTTCACGCATTACATTAATAGAGCCCATCCCCTTTCACAGCTAAATCAATTCTTTGAGTTAACAGAATAGATGTCGATTAAAAAAGCTGTAACGTTTAAACAAACGTTTAAAATGCAAATGACGTTCGTGCATTTGAATGTACAAAGCAGGAAAAAAAAGTATTTATTTTCGGTATCTTACTTCTTAATATCAAGTCCTTTCATCTTTAAACGGACACACTGTTAATTCAAGTCCGCCTGGTCAATTGGACAAGTATATTGATACAGGCAAATGAGTTCGGAACGGTATCGGCTTCGAACAAACAATTTGACCGCCCTGACCTGTACAGGACTCTTACATGATCACTATTATATTCTATAAAAACAACAGTGTAGACGATAAAAATGAGTTTGCACTGAGGTTTTACAATTTAGCACCAGAAGTAGGTACTTAAACGCGTTCCAAATTGTTTGTATATATTATCTGACCATTGTTTATGGACTGAGCAAACTATGGCCAGCACTAACCGGCCTTTTGACCCAATGCCTGACCCTCACAATCAGAAATATTCAATATTTTATCGTTTCTTTTAAACTCCAACAAAACTTTTATTACCCACATAGCTTGGACGTAATCCCAGGAGGAGGATATAACTACGAGTACAAAACCTTACCTTGAAAATATCCAAGTCCTTAATCCACCCCATTTAATGAAATTGTCCAAACTAGGCGGCGATATCAGTAGAGTATGGAAAACCCAGACACTTCTTATGCAATATTTGTTAAAATGTGTCAATACTTAATCATAACAGGTTAAAAGTTCAGATGACTGCCACCATAACGGAAACTTATGTAATGTAAACACATGACGGTCATCACTGGACAACAAGGGTTCTGACCTGATGGGGACAACAGACATGTAGGTTGAACACACAAAATATATCTCTGTAAGAGCCAATTAACTTTTATTGGCGTTAAGTGTAAGGTGACTGAAGGTTGATTCAGTTAATTTTGATTTTTTGAATACTTGACCTGTGCCACAATGGCTAGACATTGCCTGTTTCCTCGTTAGTGACATCCATATTGTTATCCTTCTGTATGTATGTATGGTACTTAGTATGGTTATTCTATATATAGATGGTGTTTATGTTGTTGTGGTGGACATGTCCTTTGAATACAAAGTTTCCTGTGGGACATATAGTTTCTTACATATTAGTGCACAGTCAAACCTGTCTTAAATGGTTGCTTAATAGAGGTGTCCACTAACACAGGTTTGACTGTCTTTTGATATAAATTATAATTTGTGTCTGTAATATTTTACTACATGTATACGTTTTCAGTTAATATGTGCATCAAATGTTAATAAGCCATCAATATATAATCAATTGTTTCAAGGGGATGACATTAACTTCTGTGGTGAGCGCTTTATTTATTTCAATGTTCCTTGAACGCTTGTTATTTGTATATGTGTATACATTTGGCAATAAAATATGTCTAAATTAAAATCTAAAGTTTCTTATAATAAAATGTATAGTTTTAAAGATCAAAGAATGAAACGAATAAATTAACTTCACGGTATGATCTAACAGTAACCAAAATTCAAATATTCGACGCTTTGATGAAACCATGTTTAATTGGAAAATTAAACGACATATACTAAATAATGAAAATTTGAAATACATACGTTGCTATGATAATGAGGTAGATGTAACAAAAGTAGATGTTGACGAAACATTTGATCTAGCGCATGTAACACGTAAATGTCAGGATGCATACATAAGTGAAAGCTTTAATTACGAAAAGCAGGTAGATAATTGGAAATGAACACATATGTGAAATATATAACGAAATGTATTGAAAATAAAATTAGTATGTGTTCTATGCGATTATTATGTGTCATTCGTATCTTCGAAACAAAAAGAAATCAAAATTTGTATGTCTATCATTAATTTCGAAATGAATTATACATACATTGTTTCAAGTGAAGTGTAAACATTCTTTTCGTCATTAAAAATGAATAATAAATAAATCCACCAATTTCAAAGCAATATTTTATTAACAACAAAGACATTCGTGTTACAAGAGGATGCAAGACGACGTCTTCTCACTTTCATTATCTTAACAATCGTTTTATGTTGCATGCTGACGACGAGTTTTGTAAATTAAATATAATGTTGTGGCTACGTACAAAAATACAAGTATGCAATCAAAGCCATTGGTCAGAGGTACTCCAACTCGTTTGCAGTATGTTTTATCCAATTTCGACCATGCATCTTAACATCAAAGACCGGTTAATCACAACACATGCTCTCAATTAGGTTAATGCCTTATGCTAAGTTATTATCATAGGGATTGACTTTTATTTCTATGTTCTAGGATTGGCCAGTCTTTGCTCTGGTAGCCGTTTATGAAATTAAATGATTGTTTTCAAAGGCATAGCTCAGTTAATGTACATGCGCAGTAGCTTATGTCGGTATCACTACCGACATTTGCGATTATTCTATTAATATTCTTCACAGCAGGCACAGTTTCGGTTTGTATGCATCCCCGTGGAGTACTGTGTTTGTAATGTAATTTCGTGTTAATTATGGTGTATTTTATTCCATTTATGCTTCGAAAAAATGATTAGATTTTTATTTACGTAAATTCCCCCTGTTAGTGTTAGAGATCATTTAATGACGTTATTCATCACGTATTGTGGAAAAAAAAACGTTATTAGTAACGAATAACACCAGGTGTTTAGCTTAAATGTAGTTTATTATGCAGTAGTGTTTGATTAGGTTTTTATTATATCATCAGTTTTATTTTGCAGTAGGGTTAGATTTATTCATTTTCCAGAGAATGACAAGATCGCATTTGAATCTTTGATCGATATAATTTCATAGCATTGTTGTATTGTAATTGTAGCATTGTAGTATTGTAATTGAATAAAACATCGGTTTATTTAGATCATACTTAATATCACTTTTTTGCACTACGATTACGTAGTATAAAAACATGGCATCGGCTCATACTCTGCAGTATGATTGAGTCGTATCAAAATAACACCAATTGCTACCTTGCAGTATGGTCTAGTCATATAAAGATATAGCTTCATCTAGTACCTAGCTCTATGATCTAGTCATATAAAGATATAGCGTCAGCTAGTACATAGCTGTATGATATAGTCATATAAAGATATAGCTTCATCTAGTACCTTGCAGTATGATCTAGTCATATAAAGATATAGTTCATCTAGTACTTTGTTGTCTGATCTAGTCATATAAAGATATAGCTTCATCTAGTACCTTGCAGTATGATCTAGTCATATAAATATATAGTTTCATCTAGTACCTTACAGTATGATCTAGTCATATAAAGATATAGCTTCATCTAGTACCTTGCAGTATGATCTAGTCATATAAAGATATAGCTTCATCTAGTACCTATAAAGATATAGCTTCATCTAGTATATAGCTGTATGATATAGTCATATAAAGATATAGCTTCATCTAGTACCTTGCTGTATGATATAGTCATATAAAGATAAAGCTTCATCTAGTACCTTACAGTATGATCTAGTCATATAAAGATATAGCTTCATCTAGTACCTTGCAGTGTGATCTAGTCATATAAATATATAGCTTCATCTAGTACCTATAAAGATATAGCTTCATCTAGTACATAACTGTATAATATAGTCATATAAAGATATAGCTTCATCTAGTACCTTGCAGTATGATCTAGTCATATAAAGATATAGCTTCATCTAGTACCTTGCAGTATGATCTAGTCATATAAATATATAGCTTCATCTAGTACCTATAAAGATATAGCTTCATCTAGTACATAACTGTATAATATAGTCATATAAAGATATAGCTTCATCTAGTACCTTACAGTATGATCTAGTCATATAAAGATATAGCTTCATCTAGTACCTTGCAGTATGATCTAGTCATATAAAGATATAGCTTCATCTAGTACCTTGCAGTATGATCTAGTCATATAAATATATAGCTTCATCTAGTACATAGATGTATGATCTAGTCATATAAAGATATAGCTTCATCTAGTACCTTACAGTATGATCTAGTCATATAAATATATAGTTTCATCTAGTACCTTTCAGTATGATCTAGTCATATAAAGATATAGCTTCATCAAGTACCTTGCAGTATGATCTAGTCATATAAAGAGATAGCTTCATCTAGTACCTATAAAGATATAGCTTCATCTAGTACATAGCTGTATGATATAGTCATATAAATCTAGTACCTTGCTGTATGATCTAGTTATATAAAGATATAGCTTCATCTAGTACCTAACAGTATGATCTAGTCATATAAAGATATAGCTTCATCTAGTACCTTGCAGTATGATCTAGTCATATAAAGATATAGCTTCATCTAGTACCTTGCAGTATGATCTAGTCATATAAAAATATAGCTTCATCTAGTACCTTGCAGTATGATCTAGTCATATAAATATATAGCTTCATCTAGTACATAGATGTATGATCTAGTCATATAAAGATATAGCTTCATCTAGTACCTTACAGTATGATCTAGTCATATAAATATATAGTTTCATCTAGTACCTTTCAGTATGATCTAGTCATATAAAGATATAGCTTCATCAAGTACCTTGCAGTATGATCTAGTCATATAAAGAGATAGCTTCATCTAGTACCTATAAAGATATAGCTTCATCTAGTACATAGCTGTATGATATAGTCATATAAATCTAGTACCTTGCTGTATGATCTAGTTATATAAAGATATAGCTTCATCTAGTACCTAACAGTATGATCTAGTCATATAAAGATATAGCTTCATCTAGTACCTTGCAGTATGATCTAGTCATATAAAGATATAGCTTCATCTAGTACCTAGCAGTATGATCTAGTCATATAAAGATATAGCTTCATCTAGTACCTAGCAGTATGATCTAGTTATATAAAGATATAGTTCATCTAGTACTTTGTTGTCTGATCTAGTCATATAAAGATATAGTTTCATCTAGTACCTTGCTGTATGATCTAGTTATATAAAGATATAGCTTCATCTAGTACCTAACAGTATGATCTAGTCATATAAAGATATAGCTTCATCTAGTACCTTGCAGTATGATCTAGTCATATAAAGAGATAGCTTCATCTAGTACCTTGCAGTATGATCTAGTCATATAAAGAGATAGCTTCATCTAGTACCTAGCAGTATGATCTAGTTATATAAAGATATAGTTCATCTAGTACTTTGTTGTCTGATCTAGTCATATAAAGATATAGCTTCATCTAGTACCTTGCAGTATGATCTAGTCATATAAAGATATAGTTTCATCTAGTACCTTCCAGTATGATCTAGTCATATAAAGATGTAGTTTCATCTAGTACCTTACAGTATGATCTAGCCATATGAAAATATAGCTTCATCTAGTACCTTGCTCTATGATCTAGTCATATAAAGATATAGTTCATCTAGTACTTTGTTGTCTGATTTAGTCATATAAAGATATAGCTTCATCTAGTACCTTACAGTATGATCTAGTCATATAAAGATATAGCTTCATCTAGTACCTTGCAGTATGATCTAGTCATATAAATATATAGCTTCATCTAGTACCTTACAGTATGATTTAGTCATATAAAGAGATAGCTTCATCTAGTACCTTGCAGTATGATCTAGTCATATAAATATATAGCTTCATCTAGTACCTTACAGTATGATCTAGTCATATAAATATATAGCTTCATCTAGTACCTTACAGTATGATCTAGTCATATAAAGAGATAGCTTCATCTAGTACCTTGCAGTATGATCTAGTCATATAAATATATAGCTTCATCTAGTACCTTACAGTATCATCTAGTCATATAAAGAGATAGCTTCATCTAGTACCTTGCAGTATGATCTAGTCATATAAATATATAGCTTCATCTAGTACCTTGCAGTATGATCTAGTCATATAAAGAGATAGCTTCATCTAGTACCTTGCAGTATAATCTAGTCATATAAATATATAGCTTCATCTAGTACCTTACAGTATGATCTAGTCATATAAAGAGATAGCTTCATCTAGTATCTTGCAGTATGATCTAGTCATATAAATATATAGCTTCATCTAGTACCTTGCAGTATGATCTAGTCATATAAAGAGATAGCTTCATCTAGCACCTTGCAGTATGATCTAGTCATATAAAGAGATAGCTTCATCTAGTACCTTACAGTATGATCTAGTCATATAAATATATAGCTTCATCTAGTACCTTGCAGTATGATCTAGTCATATAAAGAAATAGCTTCATCTAGTACCTTGCAGTATGATCTAGTCATATAAAGAGATAGCTTCATCTAGTACCTTGCAGTACGACCAAGTCGTGTTAAGATATAACATCCATTATTACCTTACAGTACATCTGCTAAATATTGTACCATAAATGTATCATCAAAATTCAATAAAAAGTTAAGTATGAAGCGTGTCGTTACTGATTTTTATCGAACTTTGGTAATACATTTCTGATACAATATTTACTTAATTAATGATCAAATCTGAAATGAAGTCCAAGTTTTCTATACTAATAGTGTATTGATACATACATTTGGTATGTCACTATTATATATATAGTAACTTACACTGGTAATGAAAATAGATGAGTCATGAAAGATTTTCAATGCATATATTCTTATTTATTTCAAACTGGGAAGCACAATATGACGCGGTGATTGCTTGAAGTCTATGTTTATTAATGTCTCTGCAATATTACAGAATGTATTGTCTTGTATATTTATTTTTGACAGAACACTTATCTTTTGCCATTAATCATTATTTTGTAATGACTGTATAATTATGAATTGACAAACTATAGTTAAAAGTGTCCAAGCTCTTTTCAGTAATAACAACCCACGATACTTGACCTGTACAAGAACGGTATGCAACCTACAACGGGTCAAGTTTGCTTCACTTCACATCACAATGCCCTTAACATGATGTCCAATTTCATTGCCCGATGAAATGATATCAGGTTTTTGAAGGTTATACTGGTTTCTCAATATTGTCATTAGCTACGTTATTCATCGCTTGCATTCTTTATAAAGTATTATTTACTCGTTAATGTGTTCATTGAGAAAAAGTTATTTCAACTCATACAAGTGACGCTCGAAGTCTTTCTGGGTAGATCCAGTACTCAGCATATGCGGAAAAAGATGTCTTGCTCAAGGACACCACACATAGCCGTGACGGAAGATCGAACCCACGACCCTCCGATCATGGATCCTGTGCTACTATTGGACCACACGCTTAGTGACCTCTATAGAATTAATCTATAAGAGCTATATTATTGGTGACATTTTACTTTGCTTTGTGGCAATGTGTGATTATTAATATAGAACGTTATCGGGGGAAAAAACAAGTATGCTAACCAGTATATCTAACATTATACAAACACTATTTCTTATGTGAACCTGTATTGTGTTTGGGATTCCTTATGTTACACTCATGGTAAATTCATTTCTTATGTAAAACTGCATAGTGGTTGTGATATCTTATATTATGTTTATAGTAAATTCATTTATTATGTGAACCTTCATAATGTCTTATATACCATTAAAATAACATGATGTCTTATATATCATTAATATATCATGATGTCTTGAACGTCTCACACACCAATTAATTTTGTACTGTTCTACATATAGAGACATGCACTTCTGGAACACTGGATACATTACCAATGGTTCTAAAAGTGCCTTATTCCCATAGATAGTCCTCTGTTGGTCCAAATATGCAGAAAAAAACATGGGGTTGACCAGGTTGCTTTTTCACAATTTCGATGGTTTGATGGCACCCCATTTTTGACAATTCTGCCCATTTGTTGCAGTGTATCACTACGCATCTTTAAACTGTTATAGCATCATCAAACAGTTCCCAGGGTCACCCAAACTTTGCAGAAATCATGAAAATGTTCCAATGTTCCCATATGCACAAAGAAATATGACATTTTATGCATTTTTAAAAAAAAAATTACCCAACCGCTTTACACAGCTCTAATTTCTTGGGCGTAATAATCTTGCTACCGTCATGTAAGGGAGGTAATTGTTCAGTGAGACCTTGAATACCATTAAAATAATATGATGTCTTATATATCATTAATATATCATGATGTTTTATATCATATTCGTTATAAAAGCAATTGTTTCTTTTCCGATTTTGAACAGTATGTGATGTTTTGCATTATATTCACAGTATCACTCTTTGATATAATATAGCCAGTCATTGTTTGTAATGCCTTACATATTATTCATTGTGAAAGCATTTCTTATGTGATCCTGAACAGTATGTGATGTTTTGCATTATATTCACAAGATCACCATTTGATATGATATAGTCAGGCATTGTTTGTAATACCTTATATATTATTCATTGTGAAAGCATTTCTTATGTGATCCTGAACAGTATGTGGTGTTTTTCATTATATTCACAGTTTAACAGTTTGATATAATATAGTCAGGCATTGTTTGTAATGCCTTACATTTTATCCATTGTTTAACCATTTTCTTTTGTGATCCTGAATAGTATGTGACGTCACACATTATAGTTATGAAAGCATGAACTGTCTTACATTATGTGTAATTGGAATACGTTTGGCCTTTTCTTATAATATTTTTTTTTAATTGAAAGCAAGTGTTTAGTTTAGGTAACCTTGTTTAGCTTGTGACTCGGAAAGCCTTTCGTGTGGTGCCATGTAGGATTTATAATATGAAAGGATCATATGATATTGTATGATTTTAATAGTGAAATGAGTTCATATTATTTCTTATGTGACTTAAAATTTTGCTTTTGCTTTTGGTTGTAAATTATCACGGTAGTCTTTTTTAGTGTTTGATTGTGAAATGGTGTCGTAAGCGGTCGTTTATAGTTGTATAACTTGAGCAAGCACTTTAAGTAACATTGTGAAGATATTTTATTAAGTAAGTCATTCTTATGTGACCTTGATACAGTTTGTAATCGATAAATAATTGACGGCATTACGGTGAGAGCAGCTTACACTCTATATTATTGGAAAACAGTTATTATGAAATCATGTCCATATGTTATCCTTATTCAGTCAAACCCGTCTTAAGAGGCCAGTCAAGGGAATGTGTCAAAGTGACCCTTTAAGACAGGTTGTTGGTTAATACAGGTTAATTTGATCTGAAAGCATAAAAATGGGAAATTTGGCTGCTTAAGACAAATAGCTGCTTAATAGAGGTGACCGCTTGCACAGGTTTGACTGAAGTTAGTATATAATACCAAACATAAATTATAGCTGGATTTTGTTTGTTTTGTTTTCACCCATAACACGTGTTTTCTCTGGTGTTAACGTTTCAACAAGACCATTTCGACAGGTTTGTTGGAATAAGGCCAATTGCCGAGACTAAAGTGCACATAGAACAAATTTAATTATTAATTACATTTTTATTATATATATATATCAATGAATGAAAATGTTTCACATGTTAAAATAAACAAGATGAAAGGTTCATCACGAGGATTCGCCTTAAAGTATAGGATGACACTTAAAAACATACCAATATGTTCAAACTATCGTATTGTCGATTACACTGTTACAAGGTGACTTTGTCAAAACCGTTTAATCTTCGTAAAAGGGGTATAATTATCATATAGATAATTAGTCTTATTTGTTTGTTTTGTTCATTTTTAAATTTAAACTAAGATATGTTCAAATTTAAATGAGCGTTTCCTGATTACATATTGTATCATTAAATGACATAAATAAACCACTCACAAAAACTAAATTAAATACAAATTTCGGCAATAAGTGTTACCGTTCTTATAACAAAAAAAGCAATGGTATCATATAAGCCAATTATTTTTTGTGTTGAATCCTCCAGAACTGTAGATGAACGCGGTCGTTATTTGAGAAATTACACCAAATTCGCACGGAGATCGGGTCATGAAGACATAACTGCTGGACACATGCCATAGTGACAGCAATGACCAGTGGTCAGACAAACCCGCTCAACATTATTGACAGAAACGCAAATTGCATCCGCTAGTTTTTGTAATTAAAATAAAAATAGAGACGTCAGAAGTTGGGAAGATAACGGTTTGCTGGCTATTGAAACGTGACTATACATAACCGATACTCGAACCATCGACAATGTCCAACAGTTTGCTGCTGTTTAGTTTTAAAGAAATATATCAAAACTGAAACACTTAAATTTTAATGATTCATCCATTGTATGTCCATCTGTTCTCCTATCAGATAACGGATGACTTTATGCTTGCATTGTCCTGATTATATTATCAATATATGATTATTCTGTAATTATTTAAAGGATTTGCCAACCTTTAAATGTTAATTCGTCTGTTGGATATTGTTCTCTTAGTTTTATTTGCTAGTATATTCTATTGGTAACAATAATATATAAAAAAAATTTTTTTTTTTAGAAATCTTTTCTTTAGCGACTTCAGTTAACATGGCAACACATTCATTAAGCGTCATGGTCATTAAGACTAACTTCTGTATCTTTATCAATGCATATTTTCTTGGCGTCATTTTATCTTTGACGTAATAAACAGTGTACATTTATGAATACACTATTATCCAACTAATTAGTTTCAGCAGTGTTTAAATAAGAATTATCAATATAGAACGTATCACATGTTTATGATTAATTGCTTTGATAGTGCGTGATGGTATTTGTAAAAAGTGATTGTTTTTAGTAAACCTTAAAATGTCATGCTATACACGAGGTTGGCATAGTCAAGATGAACGATTGGATTCAGTTGTTTTTTTTCGTCTTTTGTGTGTGTGTTTTTGTTGTGTTTTTCTTTTCGTTTTGATTTCTTTCACATTTTTTTTTATATCTGAACTATACTCATTAAGTGTTAATATAAATGTTTGGTCGGACTAATACTTTAATAGTACACAAATTAAGGAGATAGCATATTTTAATGGATGGATGAACTTAAATAGCTGGGATTATATTAGATTTAAAACATGTGCTGATGGTATCATGACCTATGGTACGTATGGATGTATGTAAAACTTAGAAATGAATACACTCCTGGGCTGAATTGTTTAAAGCCCTGTTACTATGGCGTTAGGTGAAATCGTGTTTGTTCCATATCTTTTAAACTCCAAGTTTCCAAATCAAGTGCAATGTGTAATAGAAGTAGAATGATGTATGGTTACGATTGCCAGCAAGGTGCTACCGTGACTGTAATAACTATTGAAATACTATGATTGAGAAAATTCCATGATATGGCGTTAAGCTAACATTGCTGTGAACAACTGGGCCCTGTTTAATGTAATGAATTAATGATTGCACTTAATTGTTTTGTTCTGTTAATATAACTCCTGTCGTATTTAATAATTCGTTATGTCACAAATCTATTTATTTTTTGTTCCGTTGAGCATATTGCAACTACTAGTATTTACTACAATCTGCACAAGTATCAACAATCAGCATACACACACATTTTTTTGTTTTTGTTTTAATTAAAAAGTGTACATATAAAGCATGGAACCAATGTAAGCAAGCATTTCAACACGACAGCAACGTAAGACCAGTAGTGATACGTTAACACTATGTGTATAAAACGTTATGCAAAATTTAGCAGAAACACCAAAAAAAGTTTTATTTTAGTTTTCAATAATAAATTTATCTTTTTTTTTTTTCGTGTTGATGCTATTGTATTTGCGACAACTTTACTATAACCTGCTTTCACGTGAAATGAATAATTCACGCAAGTATTACATAACTTTGTCAGGCATTGCTAGTACTTTACTGGACATCAAAATACAATGTGCATTTCTGATTAACAAAGAAAATATAAAGTTAAAACATACCTTGAAAAATAGTTCAACAAATGATCCTGACGTCTGTCTTTGTTCAAAGTGACCGACGTTATAAAATACATTGGTTTAGTAAAGTCAATATTACATTTTTTCCAGCCACTAACTTTTGACCAATTAATTTGGTTGCTGTAGTAACGAAGTCACCCTCCTATTTAACTCCAACTGCGCAAGTTGAAATAAATTAAAAATCTCAGGATTGCTAGCTATTGTTATATAAAATACGCGTGTGCATTCGATGCAGACGATTGGTGCGTTATGAATAATCGAGAAATTATGGGTAATATTTCTAGCACAAAGAAATTTCTGCGCTTTGATGGTCAGTCAGAAATAGCCGTTGCTACGTCATTATAGCTTGACCAGGCTCTTTTAAGAGGCGCCAGTGGGGTTTCAAGATGATTCTGCAGCAGTTAAGATAGATATGATTAAGCATTGGTTAATAATGTCTTAGGTTATATTTATTTGTGCAGGCAGCCATGTTTATTAACAATACAGCGGGTCAGAGCATTCTTTATATATAATCAATTGCTTATGGATTGCCCCAAAGTGTATACTGAAACTACATGTATATGCTACGAGCATGAACAGCAATAATTGGGGTGGGGTTAACTAGAGTTTTAGATTCTACGATCAAGATAATAACTTTTAATACTTTCAATACAATAACGTTTAGTTCTGGTGTTGTTAAACTTAATTAATTCACTTACATATTGATTATATTATTAACAATTAAATTTGTAATAATACTGTTTTACTCGTAAAAGACCAGATTAGCTATTATTAATAAGTTGACGTTTTAGAGGTTTTCGGTATCGATTACATGATTTAACGTGTAGTATGGTAGTGAGATAGGAAACATACATGAACATAAAATTAATGATAATGATAATGGTATTGATTTTAATAATGAAATACAATAATAATAATTATGATGATTGTAACTGTTTAGATAATTATTAAAGCATCAATTATAACCGATATCTTTGTAATTAAAAAATTAAAACATATTTATTAAAGTTAAACTTAAAACAATACTGATAATGATTATAAGAAACTTAAAAATGATAAAATAATAAATCATTTTTATAAAAGAAATAGAAAGTGATGAATGAAAATATATAAAAATCTTAAATATGTATCAGTAACAACAGTTACACAATTGTTAAACTAATTCTAAATATATATTGCAAGTACAGCAAATTTGAAAATATTTCTTATTCCAAAGGAATGAAAAGGGTTAAATACAGTGTTTTTTCTGTAACCCTTTTGCGAACCTAAACTTTCAAATTCTGCATTACTCGTGCAGTGCCAAGGGGGCAGTAAACGGTCATTATGCTGGTGGTCACGATATATCTCACAGGTTACCCCAAAGTGAAGTTTCCCTAACATGCAGATACATTGACAGGCCGATCGTTATCCATATTATACCTTTCACAAAACTACTATCTGCAATGAGGTGTGAACTGAAAATGTTACCCGATTTGACCTCTCTTGGTCTGACCCCTCTCTGACCGAACTCCGGTAAATATGCACAAAAGTTAAACTGCCTAATCACAAAAACTCGACTCGTATGTCATAAAGTAGCTTTTATTTAAAACTCTTCTTGAAATGACATTTCGATTGTCGATTATAATCGCTATAAAGCGAAATAAAATATGATGCACTGAGTTTCACCCAGTGGTAAATGGCGTTACCTTTCTAAAGTTACTTATAATAGAAAATAGAGAAGCATGACCCGAGAACAACCCGGCATAAAGTCAGAAAAATGGGAACGCTAACCATATCTGACAGCAGACGATAAACGGAACGCCGTGATAGAGATATTGCAATATTGTCCATATTGTCTAATGTTCGTAATAGCCCGTGAATATAATGACCACGATAGTTTGTAATGATGTTTATTAGGAAGAATTGCGAGGGAGACCAACAATTTATGAAGGGTAAATGGCGTGCCATGCTTTAAGTGCACTCATAGGGAATATTTAAATGGGTTGTGAAATTTCTTAATACATTCTATAATGTTGTCAGTGGAGAAGGGTCCTTAAAAAAGTACGCTCTTGCAGTTACTGAAGGAAATGAAACGCTGTTGCTAGTCGTTTTAAAATGTTGCATTATTAAAAGAAACTGCAACCGTTTTGATATATAACTATGAATCTAAAAATAACCCAGTTTGTTGCGACAGGCTCTTTGTTTCGTTTAGTTTTTAAAGTCATTATATTTCGCACATTTATTAGAATCTATGCCAAAAGGTATAAAGTATAGTTTAATGTTATTATTTTTCATCGGTATGACAGAACAAATGAAATTTCCAAAAGAAATTAAAATATGATATATAAATATATAAAATAAATATATACATATTAAATACGTTTTAATCATTCTTTCTAAACAAGCATGACAGCACTAGCTTTAGTAAAAAAATCAATTATTTGTTTAATGTAAACTTTCCGATTGATATATTCAGAAAATCGATTTATCATTATCATGCACCTCTTTAACTCTTTGTGCTATTAAAACGTTTCTACACGCTTACAATAGGTGTATAATTTATTTTGACATTCAGTGATATTCGGGAGAGGGTGGGGTATGTTTATTCGGAAATATGTCATCAGTTCATTTCAAGTACAGGAAGCACACGACACTTTTCATAAATTGTCACTTAACTCTAAAATTCTAATATCATAAATCTACATGATGCAAATATGAAACTAAAATAGCCCAGCCTAATTTTGTTATTTTTTTACAAGAACAACGTGACAAAAATGTAACAAATAGCGTATCAGAATACTTGTTTCATATATTCAATAGTTATATGATTTCACGAATAGGACGCTATTTAATTTCATAAATATTGAACTTGTTACGGTGTCCTGTTAGGGCCATCGCGTGATATTTATTAAAGTAAAATCGAAACAACGAAACAACGATTGTGAAATATCGAAACAACGATACAACGATGGTGAAAACCCATTAATATGATGGCGAAAATGCGAAATTACGATGGTAAATAGTCGAAATCAGCATTGTAGTTTCGTTGTTTCAACTTAACTTAATTTAATATATAATATGTCACGATGGCCCTCAATGGGACATCGTAGTTTCTGGTATTAAATACTTTGAGATTAATATCAATTCTTAAAAAGTAATTTATTTGGTAAATCTGCTGTTTTGTTTTATACAGGTACATCTAAAATATTTAAAACATATGTGTCACTATCATATTCTTCTTCAAGATATTTCTTCTTACCTGTGCTTATTGGTAAATTTGAGTGAAACATTCTCATTTTAAAGTGTTTGTTTCATTTGAGTATTGTAAGAAAATTAAGTCACACCAAAGGATTTCCACCATTGAATAGTTTATAAATTCCATAAAAATGTGTCTGCTTTTATTGATTTATTTTTGCTCATAAGTCATCACGCCTTGTTTTAAAATAAGTATCATACTTGTATAGGCGTAAGACTAATTCGATGCACGATGCATGTAAAACTAACCCAAACATTGCTGTGTGCTAATTTGAAGAGTAACCTCAAGATTAAACGGTAGCATTATAATTGTTACACTTACTCGGTTTTACTCAAAATATCTGGTGATTATGAGCATTGTATACGTTTCAACAACCGTGTATAAATCGTTATTTTTCCTGCTAATCTGCATAATGCGTATATAGTCATGTGGACCCGCCTTTAGTTTTGACACCTTCAGTAATATAATAACATCAATGATTCCAAGCTTACAACGTTATCGACATGGTTGTTAACGATATCGACATGTTTGTTAATGATATCGACATGGTTGTTAACGATATCGACATGTTGTTAACGATATCGACATAGTTGTTTACAATATCGACATGATTGTTAACGATATCGACATGGTGTTAACGATATCGACATGGTTGTTCACGATATCGACATGTTTGTTAATGATATCGACATGGTTGTTAACGATATCGACATGTTGTTAACAATATCGACATGGTTGTTAACGATATCGACATGGTTGTTCACGATATCGGCATGTTGTTGGCGATATTGACATGGTTGTTCTTAAACCATATAAACTTTTACTCTGCTAAACCGATACACTACCTTTATTTAAAAAACGGGATGACACTATTTTATGTGAAAAAAACATTCCAAATAAAGCTTATATGTAACGTTACATTATCTATTCAATTATAGTTGACCTAACACATGAATTCGCGTCCAAACCCTGTCATTGTTAAAAGTATTATTAGCAAATCAGTAGAGGGGCTCGGAAAACACGACGATAAAGCGGTGGCATTGCGCGGCGGTTGTTAGATCATAGTGTGATCGAAAAATCACAATAATTGTGTAAATATAATAACACGATTCCTTGAAACAATAAATAATTAAATGCTATCAATTAGAGTTTATCATGGTAACATACGGTTGAGCAACACCATAGACGGATCAAGAAAGGGGAATGGAAACTCTCAACCGATGGAAAACTACAAAGTTTGGTAAAATGTTTTTGGGTGAAAGGGTGTTTTGGAGTTCATGCATATGTGTTTTACTATTTTCACTGAAATGCGTGCCATTCTAAATGTATTTGGAATCGCAGGGGGGTAGGGTATCCCTATTCAAACCACATACCCCGTGATTCCACCTGTGACAGATGATTATATGTAAGAATTGTCAATTAATCTGTATGACGTACACTGTATCCTTGTTTAGATTGCTTAACTACAAAATCTGTTAACTTCGTAATATAGTTTGTTATCACTAGTTACTGTGTGTATTAAAACAACGCAATCATATATTTCGTTGACGTCTGCTCAGGCCAGATCCGGCTGGCTCAGTCGGTAACGCATCTGGCTGTCAACCAAGTAACCGTGAGTTAGGTTCGAGTCCGGTTGCAATTTGGTGATTAGCCATGGCCTTTGTTCTACGGCAATGACTATCCCATAATGAAGAGAAGGAATCTGTGGCTTGTAGTGATAAGGTGTAGCTGGTACCGATTAACCGTCCAGAGGATCCTAGGAACTAAGATAACATGCATTGACCATCTTTATATAACTGAAATATTGTTGAAGAAAAGCGCCAAACCCAAAACAAACAAAGCAGCAAACATGTAATCTGGTAGGAGGCAGACAGACAGACAAACAGACGGGAATGCAATGGTGTCCAAAAGAAAACCCGACATTTGAAGGACACATCCACAACAAAGGCAGACATTCAAACAATGCTTTAGGGTACTATAAACTATCTAGATGAAATGCCAACAGTCTACAGGTAACTTGCACAAATTATGCTATTTTCATAACAGTTGACTGCAATAGTAATCTGTCTTTAACATAATGTTTAACTGAGCCCCTTTGTTACCTAGTGGTTTGAGATGCTGTCTAAACTAAAAACATCTAACCTGCCATCTTAAACATTGTTCTTCACCTCCAAATCAGCTTAATGACTTTGTCATTCAGCCTGTATTAAGACTTGTTTTACTTTAAATCAACTTGTATCTATGTGCATTACAAAGTGTCAAATTAAGTAAATGTTTCAAAATCGTATATACACATATTGTATTTATGTTATTTTGACCCTGATCTGTTGACTCTTTCTTATGACCCTTATTTCTGATTACATCTTGTTTGACAACAGAACGGATTTCATTTGTTGAACATTTGTTGAACGTCCCCAAGGCATAAACTTGCATGCATGTTTCACGTGCAAAGTAAGTTCACACTGAAATGAAATTGTAGACTATATGTATTGTATACATTGTATGATCAGTTATTTTTATATGGAATTGGAATTTTGAAGTTTGTCGCTTTGTTCTTTAATTAAAAACGCATATTTGTTACTATCATGGTCTAATTACAACTAATGACTTGAACTTGTTGCTTGCAGAAGCTGATGAATCGGAATAGAATTTCCCGTGACGCCGCTTGCATTTTGTTTTTATTTGCTTTTTTGCGGGTATTTCTTTCAGTGTTTCCTATTATCGATTTATTTTAATTCTAATTACAATGTGTCTCTAAGTTCAGAAACTATTTTAAGCGTAAGACAGCCTTTTGGGACAGTTGTAAGATGTATCTATCATGATATCGTTAACAGTGTTTGGACGTGAAAACTTCTTTCTTATAGATTGGTCTATCTCTATTTTTTTATGTTTTGCCAGTTTCTGCGATTGAGCGTTTAACTGTAGAACATGTGGGGTGAATCTGTTGTCAGTAATAGCCTCAAAGTATTGGTTTGTTTTTTCATATTGAAGACAAACTGTACAGTCTAATTTCTGATATTGTAAGAATAATTAAAATACAACATATGTAGTTCACGAAAAGTGTCAAAAGTTTACATGATGAGAAGCTTTCCATACTGACCCCACCATCATCCTCGTCACAGCTGTACAACTTAATTTACTCATTAATGAGTTCCAATTATAGTTTTCCCAATTTACCTTTCGTTTACCATGATTATATTAAAACGTATGATGTATTTAACAGATTGCTGTTGGTCGGTATCGTGTCCAGTACGCCAATCTGTGTCCACAATTATAAAAGTGATTTTTATAAACTGTAATGACTATCATTAAATATCATGAATATAAAGAGGTCTGTTAAAATAAGCATTTTATATTCCGGGCACACGATTTGTATCACAGACTGAAAATATATGTTTTCATTTATTGATTATTACGTTACAGGTAAAACACAATCCTTACTATCAAGCTATAATGAAAGAAGAAGCACTGCATCATGATCATTAAGACAATCTAGCAAATAGTTGAAACCTGTCAGATCAATTCAGCAGTAGTTTAAATACGAATATAGATCTCACTTAAGAATTGTCTCCCTTAAATGACGGTAGCAAGATTCTTATGCCCACGAAATTAAAGCTGTGAAAAGCGGCTGGGCATTTTTTTGTTGAAAATTCCTATAAACTTGTCATATTTCTATGTGCATATGAGACATTGGAACAGTTTAATAGTGTATGACATTGGGAACTGTTTGATGAAGATATAACAGTTTAATAGTGTATGACATTGGGTACTGTTTGATGAAGATATGACAGTTTAATAGTGTATGTCATTGGGTACTGTTTGATGAAAATATAACAGTTTAATAGTGTATGTCATTGGGTACTGTTTGATGAAGATATGACAGTTTATTAGTGTATGTCATTGGGTACTGTTTTATGAATATATAACAGTTTAATAGTATATGATATTGGGTACTGTTTGATGAAGATATGACAGTTTAATAGTGTATGACATTGGGTACTGTTTGATGAAAATATAACAGTTTAATAGTGTATGTCATTGGGTACTGTTTGATGAAGATATAACAGTTTAATAGTGTATGACATTGGGTACTGTTTGATGAAAATTTAACAGTTTAATAGTGTATGTCATTGAGTACTGTTTGATGAAGATATGACAGTTAAATAGTGTATGGCATTGGGTACTAGTTGATGAAAATATAACAGTTTAATAGTGTATGACATTGGGTACTGTTTGATGAAGATATGACAGTTAAATAGTGTATGACATTGGGTACTAGTTGATGAAAATATAACAGTTTAATAGTGTATGACATTGGGTACTGTTGGATGAAGATATGACAGTTTAATAGTGTATGACATTGGGTACTGTTTGATGAAGATATAACAGTTTAATAGTGTATGACATTGGGTACTGTTTGATGAAAATATGACAGTTTAATAGTGTATGACATTGGGTACTGATGGATGAAGATATGACAGTTTAATAGTGTATGACATTGTGTACTGATGGATGAAGATATAACAGTTTAATAGTGTATGACATTGGGTGCTGTTTGATGAAGATATAACATTTTAATAGTGTATGACATTAGGTACTGATGGAAATTGTGAAAAAGCACCCTGGTCAACCCCATGTTTTTTTCTGCATAAGAGGACTATTTATGGGAACAATGCTTTTTTTAGAACCATTGGTAATGTATCTGGTGGTACATAAGTGCATTTCTCTTTATGCAGAAGAGTGCCAAAATTAACTGGTGTGTGAGATGTATACACTTATGCTCAATAGGAGAAGAGGGACAAGAAGGACACCGTCACCATACCAACGTCAACATATACAATACATGGAACACTCATTATAACAACAAGTATGTCAAAAAGAATATACCCGCAATTACTGACAGCTGTGACAATCGCCTTGGAATGGCTAGTGAGATTGTTAAACTAGTCAATGGTGCATCTAGCCACTGAGACTGTTAAACTCGGTCAATGGTGCATCTTACCACTGAGACTGTTAAACTCGGCCAATGGTGCATCTAACCACTGAGACTATTAAACTCGGTCAATGGTGCATCTTACCACTGAGACTATTAAACTCGGTCAATGGTGCATCAAGACACCGGGACTTAAACTCGGTCAATGGTACATCTTACCACTGAGACTATTAAACTCGGCCAATGGTGCATCTATCCGCCGAGACTATTAAACTCGGTCAATGGTGCATCTTACCACTGAAACTGTTAAACTCGGCCAATGGTGCATCTAGCCACCGAGACTTAAAACTCGGTCAACGGTGCATCTTACCACTGAGACTGTTAAACTCGGTAAATGGTGCAGATAGCCACTGAGACTGTTAAACTCTGCCAATGATGCAAATAGCCACCGAGACTGTTGAACTCGGCCAATGGTGCATCTAGCCACCGAGACTATTAAACTCGGTCAATGGTGCATCTTACCACTGAAACTGTTAAACTCGGCCAGTGGTGCATCTAGCCACTGAGACTCTTAAACTTTGTCAGTGGTGCATCTTACCACTATGACTATTAAACTCGGCCAATGGTGCATCTTACCACTGAAACTGTTAAACTCGGTCAGTGGTACATATAGCCACTAAGACTCTTAAACTCTGTCAGTGGTGCATCTAGTCTTGCTCTTCCCCCGTCGTCACATCATAAAAAGAAACTGCGTAAATTAAAGTAGCCCCAAACAGACCAAATTCTTACTACAACGGAAGCATGCAAAAGTGTAATTATGGTGTAAAACAGATAGGAAGAATGCAACCATGAATGTAATACATTACATGGAAATTATAGTCGCTTAAACAATCTTAAAGTTGAAGTACGATGGGAGGAGTTCCTACATTCGCAATGCCTGTAACTTTAATTACTCAATACAAACTGTAGTTGTTAAAAGAAAAAAAAAATTTTGTTACAACCAAATATATATGGATGAATCGATGAAAAGCTTAACATTAATTATTTTTGACGTTTAACGCTTCTTAAATAACACCAACGTGATTATTACATAACTGTTACATAACACATATTGTTTAAACGTATGGCGGTGTTTATATTTATATAATATAAACGTGTTTACACAGGACCAAAGGTACTTGAAATTAAATTGTGATTTTTTCAAGTTATGACATGTTCTTTTGCAAAACAAATATGAAAAAGTGAGTTGGGAATGGTCAATGAATTTTGTGCAAGACCAGAAACTGAGTGAATATTTTCATATGTGTTGTCCAATTTTAAAGCTTACTTTTATATAATTCATATATCTGTAATTGAATATTTAAAATATGAAAATTGGTGTAAGAATAATATATTTAAAATAACATCTAAGTTATTATGATAATCAATGTTATTTTTATTTACAGATGTTGGTAATGGATAGATGTTTTGAATTCATTTTACTTTTGTTTCGCCGTAAATACGAAAAAAGTGTCCACAGCTTTCAACAAAAACAGTGTCCACCATTACAGCAAAAACAGTGTCCAACATAGCATCAAAAACAGTGTCCATCATTACAGCAAAAACAGTGTCCAACATAGCAGCAAAAACAGTGTCCAACATAGCAGCAAAAACAGTGTCCACCATTACAGCAAAAACAGTGTCCACTATTACAGCAAAAACAGTGTCCAACATAGCAGCAAAAACAGTGTCCACCATTACAGCAAAAACAGTGTCTAATATTACAGCAAAAACAGTGTACAACATAGCAACAAAAACCGTGTCCACCATTACAGCAAAAACATTGTCCACTATTACAGCAAAAACAGTGTCCACCATTACAGCACAAATACACAGACATGATATCGATTATATTATACCGCTGCCTATGACATGGCAAAGTAACACGCACGCACGTTGCATGTTTGTCACATGTCCAATACCGGTATCATCGGGAAACAATAGAGACGTCATAGCAGCAGGTCAAGGGGACATTGGGCAAGAGGAAGGCGCGTTACATTTTATTTGAGCGCGTAAGACATTTGTTGGAGGAAATTAGTGCTGATCGATACAGTGACCAATATGTATGCGACAGAGGGGATTTAAGTGTGTGTCGTAGCGGTCACCGGACAATCACTTCTAACTGGTGGCGTACAATGATTCTTGCAACAGAGAATCTAGAACTGTTAAAAAGAGTTTTGCTTTTTTAATTGTCCAAGATGATGATAAAATTTCATAAGTTTTTTGGCTATGTGAACCTGAATAATAATTCTGCCAGACTGGAGGACTTGGATGGTTATGGGTGCTTTGATGTTAAAGATATGACAGTTTTAACCCTAATATGTTACGTTAGATTGCCCAAGACCAAAGGGATGTCATCAAACAACAGAAGATCCTCCGTGGCCGAGCGGTCTAAGGCACCGTCACAAAATCACTTACCTCTCAACGCTAAGGTCGTAGGTTTGAGTTCCGCTCTCTCCAAAAACATAATGTGAGAAAGTTTGCCTGTTACTTGCGGAAAGACGGCGGTTCTATTTAGATTCAATCTGAGGTCTTCCTCCAACAATGAAACTGAATGTGCCATAAAATATTAAAAAAATGTTGAAAATGGCATTAAACCCCATTAAAATAATCAACCAATAGATGTTTGTTTTGTGTTTCTTGATGGTTACATACTGCTCTTCAGAAACAAAAACACTGTAACAAGCAGAAATTTAAAATCTTTTTTAGAAATGAATTCCTTTACATAACAACAGTGAGAAATTAATTGGGCAGTGAGACGTATACGGCAAATCATAGAAAGAAAATAAAAGCCTTTTGAGAAATGGAAACCACCTGACATGTTGTTTTTTTTATTCAGTTATTGTATAATGGTTCATTTTAGCTTCATTTTATGGACTACCGGAGTGATTCTCTGATAGACATACTAAGTTGTTTGCAAAGTGACTTGTTGGCTTTGCTGGACAAACAGACACTATAGTAGATTCTGTTCAAACCAAAAACATATCAGATACTGAAATGCAATATAATGCAACTCACTTAATATGTTTTACTTTTATTCTTACAATTGTAAGGTGCACTTAATAAAATTATATTGAAAATAAAGGAAAATAATATTCTGAAACCTAAATCACAAAAATGTATATAAATGTACAAAATATATGCTGCCAATTAAGCAAGTAAAACATATCGTAACGCGTCTGGCTATCAAACCAGGGAGGGCTAGTTCGAATACCCGCCCGGCCATAGTCACTGTGATGATTGATACACGACACCGCTGATTCAAGTGGGAAAGTTTTAAGTTACTTGCGGAGATGAGTGTGCTCGAGTACTGGTTAACCTTTTAGGAACACAGGAAAAACTGGTTAGGTTAACTGATCGTCTGTTTGTCCTCGATGGAACAATGGTGTCACTAAAACATTCAATCAGTCACTAAATCAATAAATCAATCAATCAACTCATTAATCAATCGATGTTATTTTATGCTACGTTTCGTACTGGACATATAATACTAGTGTATTATGTTTAATACGACTTTGGGCTACAATGCATGTTTTTAAATGCATGTTTAACCAGTGTTTATACCGTATATGTGCTCACAAAATTAAAAAGAGTACATATCTAACTGGAACAGAAGTCGAAAATACAACAACTACAATACTACAAACACAACCACAAAGTGTAATGACATTTATATATAACAAGTGATAACAGTGGTTATATACTAGTACATGTATACCAAATTTGAGTGTAATATATTACTTTCATATACATACTTACATAAGCCTGAACTCTTAAGAGATTCAGCTTCGTTGTTATATTCTATTTAGGTCAGTTTTATTGTAACTTTTGCCACAAGAGGCATGGACGGGTCAACGGCAAAAACTGAGAAGTAAATATTCGTAATAAAAGTTGATATAATTAATTATGATCGGTCAGCAAAGATGACGCCTGTTTCTTCTCAGTTTTTTTTTTATAGTTTCATTTTTATGATTTATGACATTTACTAATAGGATGACCGGTCATTAGAGAAGTTGCAATACTCGGACATGTAATATTAATGGTGATACAATTGGCCATATAACCACGGTGGCCTGGACAACATCATTAACATGGATAAAACGTTTAACTTGTCATATGACATTTTATGTCTCTTTCCGTCCGATGTAACCAGAACATGTGAGTGCTTTTTTAAGTAGATGTGTAACACACAACAATATATTTTATTGTACTGTGTTGTTTAATAAATAGATAATATTTCAGTTTTCGGAACACCCAGGAGAAGTCAGAATGTCGCCGATTTTTTAAGTTTTTATTTCTAACGATCTGCCATAATCGTCTTCGGAAAAATCGAGTTGTTCAAGCATCAAATCAATTATTACACCATTAAAAGTATAAGACGTAAGCCCAACATTGATATTTATTCATGCTTCTATAGTAAATAATAAAACATTCTAATGTCAAACTCTGCACTACCAAAACATGATGAGAAAAAAAGGAGCCATGTTTCATATATGAGAGATGTTTTCTGCAAAGTGTGTACACTGCAGACAAAGTGAAAACAGATTTCCAAAACAATGTATTCATACCCCAATTTCTATCATTTTTCTCTAAAATCATAATTCAAACATTACAATGTTTTTAAAATGTTCAAAATACATCAATAATGCCATTCAAATAAAAAATGAGCATTAAAATATGGAAAATGACTTTTTAAAGGAGAAGAAACAAGGATTATTTATAACCGCCATTATGCGACTACCCCACAATTTCACTCAACTTTAACATTATAGTGAAAATACAAACTATATACAAATATGGTACATATATAAAGTTTATATTAATTACTCGTAATTTCAATAACATTTAAACATTTTTATATGACGTATAATATATGATTTTTGTGTGTAAAATCAATCTTGACATTTTTCTAAGGATATATTCCATTGTAGTATGTGAATTGATGTTTCTGCTTTAATCATTTGGTTATGTAAACGTTCACTTGTAAAATGTAAAATTTCTACTATATAAATCATTAAAAGATTCATAGCTACAATCAGAGTAAATTCGCACTAAATCCAAAATAACATTCGTCTTCCTTTACAGTTGTATAACAATACCGACACATTCATTCTTAACATTATTTCTCTCAAACAATATTTTATTCTTAAACTATAAAAAGTTTTAAATTTATATATTTGATTAAATTGGCAATTTATTGTTTTGTTTTTCTAACACAAATCATTTTCAATTCATTTGTATGTTCGGAGCCATGGATCAATTTTTATCTCAATAGCTCTTTCGAATGGGAAGTCACGGTAGTATAAATAGAAAAGAAAAAGAGTTGTTCTTTTATAATTACGTTTTATTTTATGTTGCTATGGGTAAACGCTATATATGTAAGACAATGGATATATGAACTGTATTCACTTATTTATAAGTATGTTTTATTTTATGTTGCTACAGGTAAACGCTATACATGTAAGACAATGGATATATGAACTGTACTCACTTATTTATAATTACGTTTTATTTTATGTTGCTATAAGTAAACGCTTTATATGTAAGACAATGGATATATGAACTGTACTCACGTATTTATAATTACGTTTTATTTTATGTTGCTATAGGTATACGCTTTATATGTAACAGAATGGATATATGAACTGTACTCACTTATTTATATTTATTTCTATTATATGTTGCTTTAAGTAAACGCTTTATATGTAAGACAATTGATATATGATCTGTACTCACTTATTTATGTCCATAGATACAAGCATACTAACCCTGTGATATAGCATTGCGTAATAAGGTAATAGACGAATGTGGCAAGGTTCGCTTATGAAGAAAAAAATGCATACATTATGTATATAGTGTAAGTTGAGGGCACGAAATGAATACTAAATTTTTATTTCAAGTGTTGCAATGACCGATACCACTTTCCTCTCTGTAACGTCTAATTTTATTCACACATCATTTTTGCTATCAGATTCATCAACCAGGACATGTCACTTATTAACAAAAAAATATCGTCTGTTCATTGTTAAACTCGTAATGACCCGGCCGTAACGTCTTTGTTATTCATGCTAGCTATCATGACCAAAGGCAAACATATATATACAGAATGTCCATCTTGCATGTATCCAGCCATTATCTGTATTATCTGTCTGTATTTATCTTCTCCTGCAGCCTGCAGCAGCCGACTTAACATACAACTGCAGTAGCCATTGATCATAGGCGTTACAAGGTTTAACGTGGTCTTCACATAGGATCCAGTTTCCCGGTTCTTATTTAACTCTCTTGTCAGACAATTTGGAGAGCAGAAAAAGAGATCATTACAAGGTCACGTTGCAAATGTGATAAATATTCATTTAACATTGTTTCTGAATTTCTGAAACGTGTGCATTCGAATATTATATTCAAATTCACCAGTATGTAAACAGAACCTCAATTTCTGTTTCTATTTCAGAAAGAAGCATGACCGGTTCAAAAATATATTGGGTCATCTTTGTCAAAAAAGTGTACAAGTATTTTAGTTTTTAATTTCACGAGATATAAATCAAGGAAGAATCAATTCGTATTTTAAAATATTTACTCATAGTTTAGACACACATTTTGTAAGTGTTCAAAAGATAAGTTCAGCAAGGACTTATATAGAAGGAAAGGAAATTTGCATCTCTCCGCTAAATATTGATAAAATAGCATGCGAAGAATTAGTAATTTGATAAATGAATTATTCATATTTCAAAGACACCTGGTTTCTTTTACAAAAATTGTAAGGTGTTTGTAACATTGACTATTTTATAATGTTTTAAACACGCAAATTGATCTTGAATTAAAAGTTTTGAAATAACATTTCAGGTACTTTCTTGATTTTTTAGTTGCAGTATGCACATTTTGTAATTATAATTACTTCAACAAATTTAAACACAATTTGCTGGGAATGGTCTCGTTTTGTAGAGAATTCCATTGTGCAAGGAATGGCTTTTTATTTATATTTCTTAGATGAATGGAAGTTAGGAAATTTTAAAACGAGATTTTGCGAGAATTTGCGTGAATACGTGAGCGTTCCTAACATCTCAATTAGTTGCTTTTCCTTCTCAATATAAGTCCTTGTTTTCAGTAAATAATACTTGTGAATCTTTTCTTGATATGATTCTCTTACGTTTATTTCACGTTTAGTATAAGGTTCAATGTCACCAAGAACACAAGTTGCCCTTGCCATTATACACGACAACTAAAGCAATGCCATACGGCATACTAGAAAATAAAAAACAATGCGATGTCAACATAGAAATCTGTTAATATAGATTTTCTTAAAATGTCGTCTGATTTCCTTGATTGAAGGATTTATCTGATTCATCCACGAATAATAATTGCTTCCTTGTGTTTTATTGTCTTGATAGCTTATTGCACACATAAATAATTTTAAAGTTTGACATAAACGTGAACGCGTTATTTATGTCAAGTTGTAATCGTTAGATGGACTTCCCGAATGGTGGTTTGGATTGTTTCTTTTTGGTTTGGGTTACAAAATAATACATATGTTTTATATATTGATATGAATAATAAAAATGTCTCTGGAGAGTTTTAATAGTATATGTTGTGTATTTTGACAAATACATGTTAGCTTATACGCAGCAGTAAACTGTGGACAATAGTTTCAATATTATTTCACAACTTAGTTAGCTTCATATGCATGTGATCTAAGAGCATTATTATCAACCTAAGTACTCAAAGTAGTAATAGTTGGGCTTTACTCAATATCCATACGCCGTCCTCATTTGATTGATATTATTGTAACGTTTGGGTTATTTTATGTAACCTTTTCAAAAAAAAGGACAATAATACAATGTCCACAACAAGTTTTTATTGTTTGATATGTTGCTTGCATATATACGTAAAATACACGAAAAAAATTAATTTGATGAATAAAAAGTAGTTCCTGCCGCGTATGATCATTTTGGCGGTGACCAAGACTGCAAAGCTTAATCACGACGGCAAAAGGAGGGCCGTGCCTTTGGAATAAACCCCGGTTAAACATACATAAGAGGACAACTCAAAATGATGCATTCATAATAGCCTTTAACCAACAAATTGGTCACATGGCCGGTTTATGATGTTACAACAGGGATGAGAGCAAGGTTTGGTGTGTGTGTGTATATATGTATGTGTATGTGTTTGTGTTTGTGTATGTGTATGTGTATGTGTATGTGTATGTGTATGTGTATGTGTATGTGTATGTGTATGTGTATGTGTATGTGTTTGTGTTTGTGTATGTGTATGTGTATGTGTATTTGTATTTGTATGTGTATGTGTATGTGTATGTGTATGTGTATGTGTATGTGTTTGTGTATGTGTATGTGTATGTGTATGTGTATGTGTTTGTGTTTGTGTTTGTGTTTGTGTATGTTTATGTGTATGTGTTTGTGTTTTTGTATGCGTATGTGTATGTGTATGTGTATGTGTATGTGTATGTGTATGTGTATGTTTATGTGTATGTGTTTGTGTTTGTGTTTATGTATTATCTGAATGCAAAATTATCAAAGATATCAAAAAAAGGATATCTCCTTCTGAATGTTTCAGTGTAATTATTATAAATATTCTATAAATCAAATATGTTTATAATGTTGCGGTTACTGTGTCCTTCGAATGCTTCGTCATCTATTGGACATATATATTTGTTTTATTATTTTAATTATCAACTCATATTTTAGTGCATGTGTCGAATAGTTCGATTTCTGTTAAATCGAGAGTTTGTATTTCTAAGAAATGTATACATGTACTGAAAATCTACAGTAATGTACATGTATACAGAAATGCAAATCTGGAAATCGTTGCAAAGGTTTTTGCATTGTTGTAAACTTTCACAAATGTGTACAGGGATTTGTATCGTTTTTAAATTTCAAAAATGTAAACAAAAATGGAATATGGTGGATATGTTAAAAAAAACTTCATATAGAAGAAAAAGTATGCAATATATGCAATGGCATTCAACATGAAGACCATACATTTTTTTCTTATTTGTTTAATACATACGTATACAGATTTGTAACTACATATCGTCCATTTCAATTGGATAGTTTTATAATGATTCTGATATTAAAATCGTGTGATTGTTTTTATCTTAATTATGCAGGGAGGGCACCTTTTAAAACGTATTGGGTGTGTGAACCAATGATTTAGTCGATTCTAATAAAAGTGTGTTTTTGCACTGAACCTTATTTTCTACATAATAGAGTGTGCAATTCTGAATAAATACATACATGGATATGATTGATTGATTGATTGATTGATTGATTGATTGAATGATTGAATATTTAGCGTCATTTTTATGCCACCGAAGGCTTACAGACGATCAATTAAACTAACCACTATTTCCGGGGATCCTGAAAGGTTAACCAGTACTCGAGCACATCCCATCTCTGCAAGAAATTGATAACTTTTAAACTTTTAAAAAAAAAAAATTGAAAAAAAAAAAAAAAAAAAAAAAAAAAAAAAAAGAAACTGATAACTTTCCCACTTGAATCAGCGGTTAGAGACAAATGATAATGAAACGCAATGTCGTATATCGATCATCACGGAGACTGTTGCCGGGCGGTGATTCGAACTCACGACCCCTGGATCGATAGTCAGACGCGTTACCGACTGAGCTAATTGGGTCCGACACATTCATAAATAGAAACCATTGAAAAGTTAAAAAAAAAAAACAGTCACAAAACAACCATTTTTCATTTACAATTACTATTACTTGTTTAATTTCAGGTTTAAACTTCCTACAAATATTTCTTCCATTTCCCAAAAGTATTTATATCCCCATCGCTTAAAGTCTCGATGAGGAATATCGGGGAGAAGCAAAAGGTCATACCGAGGTCGAGGGAAACTCACACCACGTAATCATCATAGAACACATGCTCTTTCTCCAGTTGCAATGGCGATATGCGCCGCATGTTAAAACATCGGAGCTCCGGCATGTCAGAGTATGTCAGAGATGAAATAAACAGCCGACCAGTCTAAACATTGGAATTCTTAATAAGTGCGTGCCCCGGAAATGTGAGGTCATTGCGAGGTTACGACTGTACGGCTTTTTACGTATCTCGGTTAAAAATATATTTTCTCGTTTCTCATTATTGTAATTTTGCCCTGCGGTCACCATCAGTAAAAAGTTAAATGTTCATCAGCATCTAGTTTTTAGTGCAGACTGATTACCGATACCCCGTGACAGGTCACTTGTAGTACATGATAGAGTTGATGACTATCTTAACCATATGACGTGTCGTGCTAACTGCTTCATTGTAAAAATCGCACATTCGAGTTCAGGTGTGTAAGGTTGTAGGTGTGGTAATAAAATGTCATTAATCTACATGATAGGGATGTAATAATAATGCAATAAATGATTGTTCTGCTCCTAGCAATGTCTAGTTAATCGATTTTTGAGCGCAAAGATGGCATTTAATTATGGGTATGGGAATGACAGGGTAGTTTAATGTACAAGCAAATTAGATGTACAAGACCACCATTGATTTCCTTTTTTTTTCCTATGATGAATGAAACAATTTTAAAGGCGCATCATTCACTGAAAAACCTAAAATCAAATAAAGGAAACTTGCATTTTATTGTTTGCTGACATCTGCAGTGCCAAAGTATAATTAGAAACGTATGGGTTATGTAGCATTCAAAAGATTTTTCCAGTTCAGTGTGTACACTGTTGACAAAGTGAAAGTATACTTGAGAAATCATGAATTCAAATTATATCACAAATTCAAAGCTTCAATTTATTTTTCTAAATTAAAAATTAAAAAATGACAATGCTTTCAAAATGTTCCAAATACATTAATAATACCATTCAGGTCACAAAATGAGCATTAAAATAAGGAAAATACATTATACGGAAGCACTTCCGGTTTTCTATGGATTAACTATGCCTAAAGAGTAGACTCAGTGCAATTGATAATTAGGGAGCTCTTTAGCATCGCTGGATACCTCTTGCAAGTTCTAGTGAGCGCGAGCAACGTCGCATATATCACAAACCCTCATAAAGGTGTAAGCCCACCATTGATTTTTGTTCTTTATTCTCTAGTAAATTAATTCTTTTGAAGGCTTGTCATTCATAGAGAGACCCAATGAAAAAAAGTTAAACTTACAGGTTACTGTTTGTCAACCTTTGCACTACCAAAATATGATGAGAAAAGTAGGGGTCATGTGTCATATAAGAGATTTTTTTTCTGTTCAGTGTGTACACTTGTTGACAAAGTGAAAGTATACTTCTGAAATCATGCATTCATACCTCAATTTCCAAGCATCATTTTGTTTTCTAAATTCACACTTCAAACATGACAATGCTTTCAAAATGTTCAAAATACTTCAATAATGTCATTCAAAAAAATAACATTAAAATAAAGAATTTGATTTTTAAAGGAAAAGAAAAAAGGAAGATTAAAATGTTATAACCGCCATTATGCGACTACCACACGAAAGCATTTTCTGTTTCCAATGGTGGTACTATGCCTGAACAGACACAATAAGAAGATAGTTTCGTGGTTGCCCCTATGCTTTCTCGTGATTATTTCATCAAATAGAGGTTACTCGTCTGACTGTCAATACAGGGGTCTTGAGTTCGAATCCCCGCCCGGCAACAGTGTCCGTGATGATTGATATACGACATTGTGTCTCATTATCATTCGTCTCACACCGCTGATTCAAGTGGGAACGTTATCAGTTACTTGCGGAGATGGGGTGTGCTCGAGTTCTCGTTAACCTTTCAGGATCCATGAAAACAGTGGTTAGTTTAACAGATTGTCAGTTAGCCCTCGATGGCATAATCCATAAAATTGGTCGCATCATTGACTATTTACAAGTATATGCATGTATACATAAAGTTTGCTAATCATTCGGAAGTTTATATCCAATACACGACTGTTAGAACCGGATTTAATGGAAATTGAGTACAGTACATTTATAAAGAAAGATGCTATTAAAAGATCGGTAAAACGACGGATAAGACCAAAATAAGTCAGATACAATACAATAAAATACCTTTATACAGGTACCTAATGGCGGTAGAATTCACGACGGGTAGAACCAAAATAAAATAGATACCCTACAACAAGGACTTGTATCGAAGGATAGGAAACTTGCATCTCCTGACTAAATGTTGATGAAATAGCACACTAAGGATTCATAATTTGCAAATTAATCATTGATAATTCACAGAAAACTGATTTCGTGTACATAAACTATAAGTTGTATGTAATTTTAGACGTTTAAACACGTTTCGATCACGCAAAATTATCTTACAATAAGATATTGAGGTTTGAAGGAAAAGTTATCATAATTTGTCGTTCTTTTTGCTGCTGTATATAACTTTTGTAATAACAAGTACTTCAACAATTTTAAACACAAACTTATGGGAAAGGTATTGTTTTGATAAAATTTTCATTCTGCAATGTAAGAATTTTGATTTGTATTCCTGAGATGAATGGAAGTTGATATAATTGAAAAAGAGATATTGCGAGAGATTGCGCGAATACGCGAGCGTTCACAAAACTCAATCAGTTGCCTTTCCTTCTCTTTATAATTCCTTGACTACTACCTTTATAAGGAATTTAATGGCGGTCGAATCCACGACGGTAGAACCAAATTAAACGCAGATAACATACTTCAATAACGATAGCTAATACGGGTAGAGTCCGTGATGGATCGAAGCAGGACTAACGAAACTCGGATAAATACTCTTTAGCTCGCTTAACACATACATCGCAACGTAGCCGTACCGTAGCCGTAACTACTAAATACCATGATTTATATAGTGTTCACACATGGACCGCATCATAACCGCAAGCAGTAACCGTAAACATCAGGACTCACATCACTATTATCTCCCTTGAGTACTCCGGACTTAAGGAGGTAGAAATAAAACTTTAGTTCTCTTTTTCTTCTTTTTTCAGGGCTTTGTACAGCAATGATTTTTTTTCCTAGCATGAGTAAAATGGTCATTATTTAAGAAATCACCACTGAAAATTTGATGCTGATACTAGCTTTCTGGACAATTCTGTGTCATTTCAGAATTATTGGTTCGAACCGCATCGTGGGCGAATAGTTGACATATTATTACTCTGGAAATTGATAAGTCTCACTAAAGCATTGAATTTAAATAAAAAAAACAACATGGTCAATGTATGCTTTATTTCTTTATAATTGCATAACTTAAACCAGTGAAGAATTTGAGCCCTTGCAGATTTTTATTTTTCACTATGGTTTGAACATAAATGTTAAATGGAGCCCAATGGAAAATGTAATAGCGGTGTGAGACGTTAGCCTGTTACGTTACGGCTGCGCTGCGGAGTATTTGTGTACCGCGATCATTAGTGCGAACGTACGGATGTAACCAGGGCTACCAGGGGCGTAGCTTTCTATAGGCACTGTAGGCACGTGCCTACACTTTTATCTAAGAAATCGAAAAAAAATAAAACTGCCAAAAATGTAGTAAAAATCGGAATCCTTTGGGGGCAGTTGGGTAAACTATAAATTCGCAACAACAAAAAATATCATTGAATAATTATTATCCTGATATTTTCCATCATTTTATCTATTTATTTGGTTATAAAACAGTGAATTCAAGGTTAACATTAACGATAACCAGGCCCCTAAAACACATCAAAACGCATCTACGACAGTCTAGCTAAAAATAAGTTTGGGGGAGCATGCTTTCAACTGTGCCTACACATTGTTTTCAGCCAAGCTACAGCCCTGGCTACTCAAATGCGGACAGCGTGTCTAACATTTCACCAATACGCTATTTCTATCTCTCAACCACGTGCCGCACTATCGTAATTATGATCCACCTAATAAAAACTTCTCAGAAACACATTATTATCAGACAAGGAGCAGGCGTCATTTAAATAGTCCATCTTGAACTGTACATGCACTATGTAAGATAAATAAACTCTCTAATTAGCTCAACTAATCTGGTCCTTTGTCCATATAATATTTCAAATATTGCAAGACAGGCCACCGAAGACAAACATATTTCCACATAATAAGGGCTTTTATACAGGAGAAATTGGCAAGGCCGGGTTATTACGAGGACATCGTAATTTGATATAGTTAAATGCGTGTATGAAGTCAGGTCATCTACAAAGTATGCTTTTATGATATTAGTAAAGTTAAAAAAATGAATAATAATCACTTTGCAGATATATGTACAACCTATCTTGAGCCAGTGCAGATTAAGAACGTTAACTTGGATTTACTGTAAAACACTTTTTATTAGCGAAAACTTTATTTTCGCTATTACTCGCGAATGTCAACCCTCGCGAGTTCGAAGAACTCACTTAAATTACAATTATGCATTGAAATGTTTACAATATCAGAATAAAAAAGGCATTTCCGGCCGTTTCACTTTTCGAACGTCGCGAATTCAACATTTCGCGAATAAATGAAATAAGACAAATCAGAGCGAATTCGCAAAATTAATTTCACGCGAAGTTGAAGTGTTTTACAGTATGTTTATCAATAAAAGAGAAGCAATTTGCTAAACTTTATTCAACTCCTTTTATCAATGTTTATTACATTTAATTATATCACAAACACATATAATGAAGTATGGCATTGGCGTGGTGTTAGGAATAAATTTGACTGTTATTAATAAGGTATGGTTACACAACTTGTAAGCGGAGCGGTAGTGTAATGGATAGAGTGTTGGCCGCTCACGCCAGAGGTTGCGGGATTAATCCTCAGCTCGATCCGATGCCTCTCATTAAACAACAATCAGTACTTGTTCTACCCAGGAAGCGGACTTGAGATCTGTCAATATAAGCTCTGAGCTTTCTTCGCATTCGAGATAAAATAATTAAGTATAAACAGTTACACATATTGCCAATCAATATCATTTTCAATTTGGTTTAACACCAATTTTAATTCATTAAGAGTTAATATATCCTGGCATCCAGTTTTAATGGTGGAAGAAGAAATCAAAATTAATTTGAGTAAAACCATCGTCCTCCCACAAGTAACTGGCAAACTTTCTCAATTAAATTATTATTATGAACCCAACAGTGCCAAAACCCATGACCTTAGCAATGAGAGATATGCAATCTTAGAGACAGCGCCTTAATGATATATCTCGGCCACGGACAACCCAAACCGACATATCAAATAATTGAGTCAGTTTGATACCCAAACGTTCTTTATACACAATGATAAACGGGCTATGTGGTTTCAGCTTACAAACCCAAGCGTACATACTCGGCATTTTCCGTTATATTTCGATATTTACGGACTTCGCCACCGCTTACAAACCGTTATGTCACAGTCTTATATCGCGTATATGACATCCCTTAAAAAGTAAAAACAGAATAAAAGGCGAAGCATTTTAATTTAGCTCTTTAAAAGCGCAATAAACGGACCAGAAACGCAATTTTATTCAATTTGAAGCAATTATTTAAACAGCTTCAAAGACGCTATATCTGCTTGCAGTAAAACATACAAATCATTATCTATAGTACTGGACAGGGAATTATGGAAATGGACAGTTGTACATAAAGAAGGATCAAAACTGCAAACATAATTACACGTTATGGACCGAACGGTTTTATCTGCAGTGTTTTTGTTTAAAGAAAATTGCATTCCATTGTCTGACAGCATGTCCAGTGGTGGTCATCGTGGTAATTATAGGAAATGGTCAAAAGAAGGAATCAATTACCGCGCACAATTATAGATTGAAGTGCTGCACACCAAAGGTCCATAAAACATATTCATAAAGTGCCACGGAAGGCTCCGACACAGCGGGTATACTAAAGAAAAGACGAGTTTTAAAATAAGTTGAACCAGACATGCTGTATCCGTTGATGAATAATGGCGTAACCTGAAGCTAGCGTAAATGGGGCCCATAACACATCAAATACGTATTTTATGGCCCATAACAATATTCAAATAGACAAATGTTTTTAATGATTTTCATACCTAAATTATTTAAAAAGAGAAATATACATGTATATATATATTAAACACATTGATTCAAAAGAGTGACGGTTAACTTTGACTAGCTCTTCTGTGTAGCAGCAATTAATTTATTCTCTTTTGCAAATGTGTAGGGATTTAGTAAGGAGATCGTCTGCTGGCCGCGGAGCGTGCAGTTAGTTATATAAGAATGGTTTGATTCTTATAGAGGTCATAGCCCATAATTGATTTTTGTTCTTTAATCCTAGTAAAAAAAATAGTCTACATGCTTGTCATTCATAGAAAAACCCAAAGAAAGAAGTGAAACTTAAAATTTATTGATTGTTAACATCTGCACTACCAAAAAATGATGAGAAGGTTATCCGAGAATTATTTATCTGTTCAGTGTGTAGACAAAGTAAACTTCCTAAATCAAGTATTCATACCCCAATTTCCAAACATCATTTTTTTTTCTAAATTCACAGTTCAAACATGACCTATATGCTTTCTAATTCGTTGACTGATGTATGCAAATTTCGTAATGGGGTATAACATTTGACAACGTCAATATATAAATGCGTTAACTAGCATATTGTTAAATCCCGTAATGGGACTATTACATTCGACAATGTCACCATATAAATTCGTAAACTGAAATATATAAATTTTGTAATGAGGAGAAGAAGTAAATTCCGTAATGGGTGTATTAAATGCGATAGCATCATTTCGTTTACTGGAATATATCCATAATGATGAGAACTGCATTTGATATACTCATATAAAATCCAATATATAAATTATTTTAACTGAAATTCGTAAATTCCGTAATAGGGAGCATCACATTCCATAATGCTACTATATAAATCCGCTTCCGGTATATGTAAATTCCGTAATGGGACTGTTACATTGGACAACGTCACTTTATAAATTAGTTAACTAGTATATTTAAATTCCGTAATGGGACTGTTACATTGGACAACGTCAATATATAAATTAATTAACTATTATATGTAAATTCCGTAATGGGACTGTTACATTTGACAACCTAAATATACGAATTCGTTAACTGCAAATTATGAATTACGTAATGGGGAGTTTAATGTACGATTACGTAAATGATTTAAATTAGTTAAATAGTATATGTTAATTCCGTTATGGGACTGTTACATTCGACAACGTAAATATATAAATTCGTTAACTGCAAATTATGAATTACGTAATGGGGAGTTTAACGTTCGATTACGAATTAACCGTTACAGTATATTAATAAAAAAGGATGCATTCATTAAAATAAAAAACAACATAAAATAAAATGTACAAATAACTATATCATGCCATTAAAAGAGACTGAAAAAAAACCCCAACACATATGATGCATCAACGTATTATTTTTGGAAAACAAAAGACAAACACAGTTTTATTGGCTCTAGCAAGAACATTTGAACGGTACATCAATAAACAAATTTGTAAATGCATTGACTTTAATAAAGAAAAGAAAATAGAAGTACAAATAAATATATACTTAAAACAAATTACAAACAATTTTATCGAAGTAATGGCCGGAGAAGGCCAATTATCGTCCAATATCGACATATGCATTACCCGGCGATAAAAATATGTTGTTTTCTAAACTGGTGGCCATAAAAAGTTAATTAATGAAATCAAAGGAACAATTTACATTGATAAGTGCACAAACTGTTACACTAATGAAAATGAAAATGTTTCGTGGCCGGGATGAGGAAAACTTAGCCTGGAATCCACACTGACACCAGCTGCTGCGGTAACTTCCATATCTCACACGGACCGGCTGTCCGTCGGGAGATAAAAGATTATATCAAAACTGAAATATGAAATCATAATGAGCGATCGCTATGGACGGACACTTGAAACACGCGTCCATTGTATAAAATTACATCAGCCGGTCCGGGCAAGTCATTAACCCGTGTAATATGAGGGTCAAGGGTGAAAATAATACAAAAAAGTGCTGTAATATTTTAAAAAATTATTCATAACGAAAGAAAATCAGCAAAATTTCCCTATTTGATCTATTGTCCGAAAGAGATTGGAATATTAAAATGATGACAACAGCTCTAACATTCCGTAACAAAACACGTTACGGATGGCATTGTCCGCGTAATGACCATAACGGACCGCCAGCTGAATTGGACTTTCACCAAGCATCTGATAAAAGAGATGTTCGTACCCTTGAATCCGGACAATAGCAAAGACTTAAAACCTTCACCCAGTGGCCCCCTTCACTCACCTTAATTACAGGTCAAAGACGGCCGCCGTCATATTTTGTCAATTAATTTTGCGTCATAACCGAAGATTTATTGTGAAAACGCGAATTGACGGGCTCCCACTCTTTTTTTATTCGCTGATGGCCTTTTAAATTTTACACACTTGTTATTTTCCCCACGCTCCTTTTCAAAAGATGAGTCGAGATTGGTGAAATATTAGGACATTTATTGTCGGGTTTCAATGGGGGAATGATACAGTTTTATTGGAAGGATTGTATGGCTGGGCGCGTGTCGTTCAAATGATACGGATTCAGTGTATCTTCTTCAGAATGGATGGGCGTCCATAAATGTCCCCATTACAATATGGGATGTCACCTGGGTCGCGAGCCGCTTTATAAAGTTACGCAGACGGGTTATCAAGCATTTTCGCTAGTCACCAAAATACGCAATAACCGTTATCAGTTTTTGTTCAGTTCAATTCTATTAAATGTGTTTATTAGTCATAACATGTTTATTGCCTCACTTAAGGACGATTTTTAAAAAAAATGTAACGGTGCTAAAATAAAAACGCACTCATTTTCTGTTTTCCATAAGAACCTACGCGGATTATATTTGCGTAGAAAAGGCAGATTTCAAGCTAATGATGCCGCAGTCTCCATTCGCTATTTATGTGTAGATGGCGCTGTGATTTATTTAAGCGTGTGTTTTTTTAAATTTGAACTAAAAACACACTACTAAACACACCACACAAACAACGCTGACCATCCATTGTCATGAAGAACAAAACAAATATAACAAAGCGTAAAAATATGAAAACATTTTCTGACAAACAATAAACAGCTTTCACAGACACCGTCATAGACATCGGAGCTTCAGCAGCTGCACCGATATGGAAAACTAATATTCAATGACTTTCAATAATTGACAATAGATTCAAATTTTATACAAAGGTCTTAATATCAGTTCAAATTATATTATTTATTGTATTCATTAGCCATGCCCTTAAAACTCAAAGTTCAAGACGATGAAATCAAAAAGGGAGAATCAATCTTGCATTTTTAATTTGAATAATGAGTATGATATGCTTTGTTCTGATAGGCCGGTTGGGTTGTTTTAGGTCTTCCTAGGGGCCGCTGTCAGTGAAAGGTCGACCTTTGCCCATGGCCTGACCCCTTATCGAAGCTTCCCCTAACCGCATGCCGCAGTGACCACATGATGACCACAGCATAATTGCGGAGTGAAAGCCACAATTTTGGTCACCTTAAGTGACCCCTGTCCACTTACAAACTTTTAAAATTTCAATGTTAAATATTAAAGCGAAAAATTAATTACACTCCATGCGCGTCAATGCGCTTATGTTTTATCGTATACGTTTGCTGCATTGTCCGTAGTGGACTGGAGTGACCACTACCCCTAATTATAAACAGGTGAAAAAAGCAATAAGACCTTGTCCAGTATTTTTCTGAAAGTTCAATTCGACCATCAATCATTTATACTTGACTCGATGAGTGCTCATTCCTATTTTTTTAACATGTTTAACAATTGCGATCAATCTATCAACATTTTTAAAAAAATTGAATCCTGGTTTTAAATACTGACAAGTCTTATTAAATTCCTCAATTTTTACCACCGGACACCCTCGACGCCAGCGATTTGTTTGCAATTAATTACAATGCAGTTTCTCTTTGATGCCCCCGTTTATCCCCTCTCATGTTGTCGCCCAACATCGCGCAGGAATTAACGGTCAGAATTTAATGTTAAAATTATTGCGGATCTATAATAAAATGTTTTATTTCTTTTCATTTCAATAAAAATCTATACAAATATAATTGTGCCTTTAATATTTGCACAGTCTGAATAATCGACGATCCTCCGATGTTTGTTTGAACTGCTCAATGGTATTTTTGTCGAGCGTGGTGTAATACCGTGTCGCTTTTTTAACATATTTTTTATGATTAAGAGGACATCCATTACAAAACAAGAAGTGATAAAAAGCTAAACATGGAATGGGGTTAAAAGCTTCGAACTCTCATTAGTAAGTTTATATATAAAATGGCCAATGGCGGATCTAGGTATTTCCTTGAGAATGGGGGTTGGGAGGAAGGTTTGAATACATTGTAATATACCTTTTTTGGAATTTCACAATAGGTTCCAAGTATGTCTTATATATTCACTGGAAGAGGAACTTTTTGATTATTCAGGATATCCCTGTAGGACACCCGGGACCCCATAGTCACTGTATAGCCGGGCCACCAATTATGTAACTCACACGCAACGAAGTTCAAATTATTGATTGTCATTTATAATAAACAACTGTTTTTTATTGACTGGTTACCAGTCACGTGTTGCTGGGTAGAGTTTGACTATTTGGTTCCTTTTAGTGTGTTTTGTATAGTCATTTTTTCGCGACAGTCGTTCACTATGTGTCTTTTTGGCGCATTACTTAAAATAAAAACGTTATGTCAATTGACGCCGACAAATAAGTCTGCAGATTTCTTGTATATCTTATTAAACAGCTATTAACCTTTCTTCAGGCGAATGGTTTAAACAATTCTTCATCTCTTTTCTTCCTTAAGATATCGCTATTGACCAATATTGATTTCAAGATCTACGGAACGTACCATTTCATCCGACTCATTTTTAAATTTAACTAACGAATTAAGTTTTGTTTTGAGCACCTGAAGGGGGGGGGGGGGGGGGGGGGGGGGGGGGGGGGGCTTCAACTGTATACAAACTATTTAAAAATCGCCGGACATGTTATTATAGTGTTATCAGTTTTTTTTATAATGACAAGACTGATCGCAATTGTGATTTATAAACGTCGCCGTTTGTTGCATTATCTGTGATGCCGTCTGACTGAATGTCACCGCCAGGAGATGTGCCGCTTTTTTCTCTTTCCAAACGCTACATGCTTTACCTCCCGAGTGACCTTATGCTGTCCAGTGCGTCGACCCGATGTTGCATGCTTTGTTGTAATAAACGGTCTTATCTGCAATATTCCATTTTGTTACATACAAAAAAAAAGCCTTTGTGACATCCGCAGGGACGACTGACCAAAGACCAGCCAGAACTTAATCTAAAATGGCAATCGTACTTCCGTGATCTGTTTCAGCGTATCTTTCATGCAAATGGCCTCTCTTGCAGTGTGAGGTTATACCACCCAATACGTGTGTTCTTCCACGAATCGTTTAATCTTCAATAATGTTTCATATCGCATTAACATTCGCTAAATATTGCGTGCCGGTACTGATAACATATCCCGCACATTTCATAAACGCCCACCCCATGAGAGATGCTAATGGCTCTCCATGAAAGCGTGCACGGTGGTGCGAGAAAGGTGTCAAATCGCTGTCCTCAAAATTGCAATCTGTAACACCTCATCACAGATATATTTTTGTTTGTTAATGACACACACAGTCTGGTGTTAGGACAGACGAAGATGTGGCACGGTATGTCGTGGCTCAATCAAATGATTCCCGCTGCATCGATTATGTTTGTACAACAGCTACGCATCAGCGCAGACGACTTCGCGTAATCAATCTGACTAATCCAGAACGTGATACGACAATGAGCGTGATGTCATATAATACGAGTAACCCAGTCATGGTTATATACAACAACCCGTTATCTGTCACATCGTTCGATAGCAAAAGTCCGTTTGGTGTTCATATAAGTGTAATAGTTGACGTTCGAGATAGACCTGTTATGTAGTCCAGGTATTGGCGCTTATAGGTGGTCTAATAACGGTATTCTGTGGTCTGTTACATCGTCCAGTCATGAATGTCCGTGTTGGTATGTTACATATAGGTACAATAGCGGACGTCCATGTTCTGTTAAATCGTCTAGCCATGAATGTTCGTGGTGGTCTGTTACATATACGTGAACTATCGGATTTCCGTGTTCTGTTGCATCGTCCAGTCATGAATGTCCGTGGTGGTCTTTTACATATAGGTGTAATATTGGATTTCCGTGGTCAGTTACATTGTCCAGTCATGAATGTCCGTTCTGGTATGTTACATATAGGTGTAATAGCGGATTTCCGTAGTCTGTTACATCGTCAACTCATGAATGTCTGTGGTGGTATGTTACAAATAGGTCTAATAGCGGTCTTCCCTGCTCTCTTACATCGTCCAGTAATGAATGTTCGTGATGGTATGTTACATATAGGTTTGATAGCGGACTTCTGTGGTCTATTGCATCGTCCAGTCATGAATACCCGCGGAAGTATGTTATATATAGAGGTCTAATAGCAGATGTCTGTGGTCTGTTACATCGTCCAGTCGTTAATGTACGTGGAGGTCGTTTACAAATTAGTCTAATAGCGGATTTTTGTGGTCTGTTAATTCGTCCAGTCATGAATATCCGTAGTGGTATGTTATATATAGGTCTAACAGCGGGTGTCTGTGGTTTGTTACATCGTCCAGTCATGAATATCCGTAGTGGTATGTTATATATAGGTCTAATAGCGGATGTTTGCGGTCTGTTACATCGTCCAGTCATGAATGTCCGTGGTGGTATGTTATATATAGGTCTAATAGGGGATGTCTGCGGTTGGTTACATCGTCCAGTCATGAATGTCCGTGGTATTATGTTATATATAGGTCTAATAGCGGATGTTTGCGGTCTGTTACATCGTACAGTCATGAATGTCCGTGGTGGTATGTTATATATAGGTCTAATAGGGGATGTCTGCGTTTGGTTACATCGTCCAGTCATGAATGTCCGTGGTGGTATGTTATATATAGGTCTAATAGGGGATGTTTGCGGTTGGTTAAATCGTCTAGCCATGAATGTTCGTGGTGGTCTGTTACATATACGTGAACTATCGGATTTCCGTGTTCTGTTGCATCGTCCAGTCATGAATGTCCGTGGTGGTCTTTTACATATAGGTGTAATATTGGATTTCCGTGGTCAGTTACATTGTCCAGTCATGAATGTCCGTTCTGGTATGTTACATATAGGTGTAATAGCGGATTTCCGTAGTCTGTTACATCGTCAACTCATGAATGTCTGTGGTGGTATGTTACAAATAGGTCTAATAGCGGTCTTCCCTGCTCTCTTACATCGTCCAGTAATGAATGTTCGTGATGGTATGTTACATATAGGTTTGATAGCGGACTTCTGTGGTCTATTGCATCGTCCAGTCATGAATACCCGTGGAAGTATGTTACATATAGGTCTAATAGCGGATGTCTGTGGTCTATTGCATCGTCCAGTCATGAATACCCGTGGAAGTATGTTATATATAGGTCTAACAGCGGGTGTCTGTGGTTTGTTACATCGTCCAGTCATGAATATCCGTAGTGGTATGTTATATATAGGTCTAATAGCGGATGTTTGCGGTCTGTTACATCGTCCAGTCATGAATGTCCGTGGTGGTATGTTATATATAGGTCTAATAGGGGATGTCTGCGGTTGGTTACATCGTCCAGTCATGAATGTCCGTGGTATTATGTTATATATAGGTCTAATAGCGGATGTTTGCGGTCTGTTACATCGTACAGTCATGAATGTCCGTGGTGGTATGTTATATATAGGTCTAATAGGGGATGTCTGCGGTTGGTTACATCGTCCAGTCATGAATGTCCGTGGTGGTATGTTATATATAGGTCTAATAGGGGATGTTTGCGGTTGGTTAAATCGTCCAGTCATGAATGTCCGTGGTGGTATGTTATATATAGGTCTAATAGCGGATGTTTGCGGTCTGTTACATCGTCCAGTCATGAATGTCCGTGGTGGTATGTTATATATAGGTCTAATAGGGGATGTCTGCGGTTGGTTACATCGTCCAGTCAGGAATGTCCGTGGTATTATGTTATATATAGGTCTAATAGCGGATGTTTGCGGTCTGTTACATCGTACAGTCATGAATGTCCGTGGTGGTATGTTATATATAGGTCTAATAGGGGATGTCTGCGGTTGGTTACATCGTCGTATTATGTTATATATAGGTCTAATAGCGGATGTTTGCGGTCTGTTACATCGTCCAGTCATGAATGTCCGTGGTATTATGTTATATATAGGTCTAATAGGGGATGTCTGCGGTTGGTTACATCGTCCAGTCATGAATGTCCGTGGTATTATGTTATATATAGGTCTAATAGCGGATGTTTGCGGTCTGTTACATCGTCCAGTCATGAATGTCCGTGGTGGTATGATATATATAGGTCTAATAGGGGATGTCTGCGGTTGGTTACATCGTCCAGTCATGAATGTCCGTGGTGGTATGTTATATATAGGTCTAATAGGGGATGTTTGCGGTTGGTTACATCGTCCAGTCATGAATGTCCGTGGTGGTATGTTATATATAGGTCTAATAGCGGATGTCTGTGGACTATAACATCGTCCAGTCATAAATATTCGTGTTAGTATGTTATATATAGGTCTAATAGCGTATGTCGGGGGTCTGTTACATCGTCCAGTCATGAATACCCGTGGTATTATGTTATATATAGGTCTAATAGCGGATGTCTGTGGTTTGTTACATCGTCCAGTCATGAATATCCGTGATGGTATGTTATATATAGGACTAATAGCGGATGTCTGTGGTCCGTTACATCGTCCAGTCATGAATATCCGTGGTGGTATGTTATATATAGGTCTAATAGCGGATGTCTGCGGTCTGTTACATCGTCCAGTCATGAATATCCGTGGTGGTATGTTATATATAGGTCTAAAAGCGGATGTCTACGGTCTGTTATATCGTCCAGTCATGAATGTCCGTGGTGGTATGTTATATATAGGTCTAATAGGGGACGTCTGCGGTTGATAACATCGTCCAGTCATGAATGTCCGTGGTGGTATGTTATATATAGGTCTAATAGCGGATGTCTGTGGTTTGTTACATCGTCCAGTCATGAATATCCGTGGTGGTATGTTATATATAGGTCTAATAGCGGATGTCTGCGGTCTGTTACATCGTCCAGTCATGAATATCCGTGGTGGTATGTTATATATAGGTCTAAAAGCGGATGTCTACGGTCTGTTATATCGTCCAGTCATGAATGTCCGTGGTGGTATGTTATATATAGGTCTAATAGGGGACGTCTGCGGTTGATAACATCGTCCAGTCATGAATGTCCGTGGTGGTATGTTATATATAGGTCTAATAGCGGATGTCGGTGACCTGTTACATCGTCCAGTCATGAATATCCGTGGTGGTATGTTATATATAGGTCTAATAGCGGATGTCGGTGGTCTGTTACATCGTCCAGTCATGAATATCCGTGGTGGTATGTTATATATAGGTCTAATAGCGGATGTCGGAGGTCTGTTACATCGTCCAGTCATGAATATCCGTGGTGGTTTGGTACATATAGGTTTAATAGCGAATGTCTGCGGTCTGTTACATCGTCCAGTCATGAATATCCATGATGGTATATTATATATAGGTCTAACAGCAGATGTTGGTGGTCTGTTACATCGTCCAGTCATGAATATCCGTGGTGATATGTTACATATAGGTCTAATAGCGGATGTCGGTGGTCTGTTACATCGTCCAGTCATGAATATCCGTGGTGGTTTGGTACATATAGGTTTAATAGCGAATGTCTGCGGTCTGTTACATCGTCCAGTCATGAATATCCGTGGTGGTATGTTATATATAGGTGTAATAGCGGATGTCGGTGGTCTGTTACATCGTCCAGTCATGAATATCCGTGGTGATATGTTATATATAGGTCTAATAGCGAATGTCTGCGGTCTGTTACATCGTCCAGTCATGAATATCCGTGGTGGTATGTTATATATAGGTGTAATAGCGGATGTCGGAGGTCTGTTACATCGTCCAGTCATGAATATCCGTGTTGGTATGTTATATATAGGTCTAATAGCGGATGTTGGTGGTCTGTTACATCGTCCAGTCATGAATGTCCGTGGTGGTATGTTACATATAGGTCTAACAGCGGATGTCGGTGGTCTGTTACATCGTCCAGTCATGAATATCCGTGGTGGTATGTTATATATAGGTCTAGTAGCGGATGTCGGAGGTCTGTTACATCGTCCAGTCATGAATATCCGTGGTGGTATGTTATATATAGGTCTAACAGCGGATGTCGGTGGTCTGTTACATCGTCCAGTCATGAATATCCGTGGTGGTATGTTATATATAGGTCTAACAGCGGATGTCGGTGACCTGTTACATCGTCCAGTCATGAATATCCGTGGTGGTATGTTATATATAGGTCTAGTAGCGGATGTCGGAGGTCTGTTACATCGTCCAGTCATGAATATCCGTGGTGGTATGTTATATATAGGTCTAACAGCGGATGTCGGTGACCTGTTACATCGTCCAGTCATGAATATCCGTGGTGGTATGTTATATATAGGTCTAACAGCGGATGTCGGTGGTCTGTTACATCGTCCAGTCATGAATATCCGTGGTGGTATGTTATATATAGGTCTAACAGCGGATGTCGGTGACCTGTTACATCGTCCAGTCATGAATACCCGTGTTGGTATGTTATATATAGGTCTAGTAGCGGATGTCGGAGGTCTGTTACATCGTCCAGTCATGAATATCCGTGGTGGTATGTTATATATAGGTCTAACAGCGGATGTCGGTGACCTGTTACATCGTCCAGTCATGAATATCCGTGGTGGTATGTTATATATAGGTCTAATAGCGGATGTCTGCGGTCTGTTACATCGTCCAGTCATGAATATCCGTGGTGGTATGTTATATATAGGTCTAATAGCGGATGTCTGCGGTCTGTTACATCGTTCAGTCATGAATATCCGTGGTGGTATGTTATATATAGGTCTAATAGCGGATGTCTGCGGTCTGTTACATCGTCCAGTCATGAATATCCGTGGTGGTATGTTATATATAGGTCTAACAGCGGATGTCGGTGGTCTGTTACATCGTCCAGTCATGAATATCCGTGGTGGTATGTTATATATAGGTCTAGTAGCGGATGTCGGAGGTCTGTAACATCGTCCAGTCATGAATATCCATGATGGTATATTATATATAGGTCTAACAGCAGATGTTGGTGGTCTGTTACATCGTCCAGTCATGAATATCCGTGGTGATATGTTACATATAGGTCTAATAGCGGATGTCGGTGGTCTGTTACATCGTCCAGTCATGAATATCCGTGGTGGTATGTTATATATAGGTCTAATAGCGGATGTCGGTGACCTGTTACATCGTCCAGTCATGAATATCCGTGGTGGTATGTTACATATAGGTCTAATAGCGGATGTCTGTGGTCTGTTACATCGTCCAGTCATGAATATCCGTGGTGGTTTGGTACATATAGGTTTAATAGCGAATGTCTGCGGTCTGTTACATCGTCCAGTCATGAATATCCATGATGGTATATTATATATAGGTCTAACAGCAGATGTTGGTGGTCTGTTACATCGTCCAGTCATGAATATCCGTGGTGATATGTTACATATAGGTCTAATAGCGGATGTCTGTGGTCTGTTACATCGTCCAGTCATGAATATCCGTGGTGGTATGTTACATATAGGTCTAATAGCGTATGTCGGTGGTCTGTTACATCGTCCAGTCATGAATATCCGTGGTGGTATGTTATATATAGGTCTAATAGCGGATGTCGGTGACCTGTTACATCGTCCAGTCATGAATATCCGTGGTGGTATGTTATATATAGGTCTAATATCGGATGTCGGAGGTCTGTTACATCGTCCAGTCATGAATATCCGTGGTGGTATGTTACATATAGGTCTAATAGCGGATGTCGGTGGTCTGTTACATCGTCCAGTCATGAATATCCGTGGTGGTTTGTTACATATAGGTCTAATAGCGGATGTCTGTGGTCTGTTACATCGTCCAGTCATGAATATCCGTGGTGGTTTGTTACATATAGGTCTAATAGCGGATGTCTGTGGTCTGTTACATCGTCCAGTCATGAATATCCGTGGTGGTTTGGTACATATAGGTTTAATAGCGAATGTCTGCGGTCTGTTACATCGTCCAGTCATGAATATCCATGATGGTATATTATATATAGGTCTAACAGCAGATGTTGGTGGTCTGTTACATCGTCCAGTCATGAATATCCGTGGTGATATGTTACATATAGGTCTAATAGCGGATGTCGGTGGTCTGTTACATCGCCCAGTCATGAATATCCGTGGTGGTATGTTACATATAGGTCTAATAGCGGATGTCGGTGGTCTGTTACATCGTTCAGTCATGAATATCCGTGGTGGTATATTATATATAGGTCTAACAGCAGATGTTGGTGGTCTGTTACATCGTCCAGTCATGAATATCCGTGGTGGTATGTTATATATAGGTCTAATAGCGGATGTCTGTGGTCTGTTACATCGTCCAGTCATGAATATCCGTGGTGGTATGTTATATATAGGTCTAATAGCGGATGTCGGTGGTCTGTTACATCGTCCAGTCATGAATGTCCGTGGTGGTATGTTACATATAGGTCTAATAGCGGATGTCTGTGGTCTGTTACATCGTCCAGTCATGAATATCCGTGGTGGTATGTTACATATAGGTCTAATAGCGGATGTCGGTGGTCTGTTACATCGTTCAGTCATGAATATCCGTGGTGGTATGTTACATATAGGTCTAATAGCGGATGTCGGTGGTCTGTTACATCGTCCAGTCATGAATATCCGTGGTGGTATGTTATATATAGGTCTAACAGCGGATGTCTGTGGTCTGTTACATCGTCCAGTCATGAATATCCGTGGTGGTATGTTACATATAGGTCTAATAGCGGATGTCGGTGACCTGTTACATCGTCCAGTCATGAATATCCGTGGTGGTATGTTATATATAGGTCTAATAGCGGATGTTGGTGGTCTGTTACATCGTTCAGTCATGAATATCCGTGGTGGTATGTTACATATAGGTCTAATAGCGGATGTCGGTGGTCTGTTACATCGTCCAGTCATGAATATCCGTGGTGGTATGTTATATATAGGTCTAATAGCGGATGTCTGTGGTCTGTTACATCGTCCAGTCATGAATACCCGTGTTGGTATGTTAGATATGGGTCTAATAGCGGATGTCGGAGGTCTGTTACATCGTCCAGTCATGAATATCCGTGGTGGTATGTTAGATATGGGTCTAATAGCGGATGTCGGAGGTCTGTTACATCGTCCAGTCATGAATATCCGTGGTGGTATGTTATATATAGGTCTAATAGCAGATGTCTGTGGTCTGTTACATCGTCCAGTCATGAATATCCGTGGTGGTATGTTATATATAGGTGTAATAGCGGATGTCGGAGGTCTGTTACATCGTCCAGTCATGAATATCCGTGGTGGTATGTTACATATAGGTCTAATAGCGGATGTCTGTGGTCTGTTACATCGTCCAGTCATGAATGTCCGTGGTGGTATGTTACATATAGGTCTAATAGCGGATGTCGGTGGTCTGTTACATCGTCCAGTCATGAATATCCGTGGTGGTATGTTATATATAGGTCTAATAGCGGATGTCGGTGACCTGTTACATCGTCCAATCATGAATATCCGTGGTGGTATGTTATATATAGGTCTAATAGCGGATGTTGGTGGTCTGTTACATCGTTCAGTCATGAATATCCGTGGTGGTATGTTACATATAGGTCTAATAGCGGATGTCGGTGGTCTGTTACATCGTCCAGTCATGAATATCCGTGGTGGTATGTTATATATAGGTCTAATAGCGGATGTCTGTGGTCTGTTACATCGTCCAGTCATGAATACCCGTGTTGGTATGTTAGATATGGGTCTAATAGCGGATGTCGGAGGTCTGTTACATCGTCCAGTCATGAATATCCGTGGTGGTATGTTAGATATGGGTCTAATAGCGGATGTCGGAGGTCTGTTACATCGTCCAGTCATGAATATCCGTGGTGGTATGTTATATATAGGTCTAATAGCAGATGTCTGTGGTCTGTTACATCGTCCAGTCATGAATATCCGTGGTGGTATGTTATATATAGGTGTAATAGCGGATGTCGGAGGTCTGTTACATCGTCCAGTCATGAATATCCGTGGTGGTATGTTATATATAGGTCTAACAGCGGATTTCGGAGGTCTGTTACATCGTCCAGTCATGAATATCCGTGGTGGTATGTTATATATAGGTCTAATAGCGGATGTCTGTGGTCTGTTACATCGTCCAGTCATGAATACCCGTGTTGGTATGTTATATATAGGTCTAATAGCGGATGTCTGTGGTCTGTTACATCGTCCAGTCATGAATGTCCGTGGTGGTATGTTATATATAGGTCTAATAGCGGATGTCTGTGGTTTGTTACATCGTCCAATCATGAATGTCCGTGGTGGTATGTTATATATAGGTCTAATAGCGTATGTCTGTGGTCTGTTACATCGTCCAGTCATGAATATCCGTGGTGGTATGTTACATATAGGTCTAATAGCGGATGTCGGAGGTCTGTTACATCGTCCAGTCATGAATATCCGTGGTGGTATGTTACATATAGGTCTAATAGCGGATGTCGGAGGTCTGTTACATCGTCCAGTCATGAATATCCGTGGTGGTATGTTATATATAGGTCTAATAGCGGATGTCGCAGGTCTGTTACATCGTCCAGTCATGAATATCCGTGGTATTATGTTATATATAGGTCTAGTAGCGGATGTCGGAGGTCTATTACATCGTCCAGTCATGAATATCCGTGGTGGTATGTTACATATAGGTCTAATAGCGGATGTCTGCGGTCTGTTACATCGTCCAGTCATGAATATCCATGATGGTATATTATATATAGGTCTAACAGCAGATGTTGGTGGTCTGTTACATCGTCCAGTCATGAATATCCGTGGTGGTATGTTAGATATGGGTCTAATAGCGGATGTCGGAGGTCTGTTACATCGTCCAGTCATGAATATCCATGATGGTATATTATATATAGGTCTAACAGCAGATGTTAGTGGTCTGTTACATCGTCCAGTCATGAATATCCGTGGTGGTATGTTAGATATGGGTCTAATAGCGGATGTCGGAGGTCTGTTACATCGTCCAGTCATGAATATCCGTGGTGGTATGTTAGATATGGGTCTAATAGCGGATGTCGGAGGTCTGTTACATCGTCCAGTCATGAATATCCGTGGTGGTATGTTATATATAGGTCTAATAGCGGATGTCTGTGGTCCGTTACATCGTCCAGTCATGAATATCCGTGGTGGTATGTTATATATAGGTCTAATAGCGGATGTCAGAGGTCTGTTACATCGTCCAGTCATGAATGTCCGTGGTGGTATGTTATATATAGGTCTAATAGCGTATGTCTGCGGTCCGTTACATCGTCCAGTCATGAATATCCGTGGTGGTGTGTTATATATAGGTGTAATAGCGGATGTCGGAGGTCTGTTACATCGTCCAGTCATGAATATCCGTGGTGGTATGTTATATATAGGTCTAACAGCGGATGTCTGTGGTCTGTTACATCGTCCAGTCATGAATACCCGTGTTGGTATGTTATATATAGGTCTAATAGCGGATGTCTGTGGTCTGTTACATCGTCCAGTCATGAATGTCCGTGGTGGTATGTTATATATAGGTCTAATAGCGGATGTCTGTGGTCTGTTACATCGCCCAGTCATGAATATCCGTGGTGGTTTGGTACATATAGGTCTAATAGCGGATGTCTGTGGTCTGTTACATCGTCCAGTCATGAATGTCCGTGGTGGTATGTTATATATAGGTCTAATAGCGTATGTCTGCGGTCCGTTACATCGTCCAGTCATGAATATCCGTGGTGGTGTGTTATATATAGGTGTAATAGCGGATGTCGGAGGTCTGTTACATCGTCCAGTCATGAATATCCGTGGTGGTATGTTATATATAGGTCTAATAGCGGATGTCGGAGGTCTGTTACATCGTCCAGTCATGAATGTCCGTGGTGGTATGTTATATATAGGTCTAATAGCGGATGTCTGTGGTCTGTTACATCGTCCAGTCATGAATACCCGTGTTGGTATGTTATATATAGGTCTAATAGCGGATGTCTGTGGTCTGTTACATCGTCCAGTCATGAATGTCCGTGGTGGTATGTTATATATAGGTCTAATAGCGGATGTCTGTGGTCTGTTACATCGTCCAGTCATGAATATCCGTGGTGGTATGTTATATATAGGTCTAAAAGCGGATGTCTGTGGTCTGTTACATCGTCCAGTCATGAATATCCGTGGTGGTATGTTATATATAGGTCTAATAGCGGATGTCTGTGGATTGTAACATCGCCCAGTCATGAATATCCGTGATGGCATGTTATATATAGGTCTAACAGCGGATGTCGGTGTTCTGTTTCATCGTCTAGTCATGAATATCCGTGGTGGTATGTTATATATAGGTCTAATAGCGGATGTCGGTGACCTGTTACATCGCCCAGTCATGAATGTCCGTAGTGGTATGTTATATATACGTCTAATAGCGGATGTCGGAGGTCTGTTACATCGTCCAGTCATGAATATCCGTGGTGGTATGTTATATATAGGTCTAATAGCGTATGTCTGTGGTCTGTTACATCGTCCAGTCATGAATATCCGTGGTGGTATGTTATATATAGGTCTAATAGCGGATGTCGGAGGTCTGTTACATCGCCCAGTCATGAATATCCGTGGTGGTATGTTATATATACGTCTAATAGCGGATGTCTGTGGTCTGTTACATCGTCCAATCATGAATGTCCGTGGTGGTATGTTATATATAGGTCTAATAGCGTATGTCTGTGGTCTGTTACATCGTCCAGTCATGAATGTCCGTGGTGGTATGTTACATATAGGTCTAATAGCGGATGTCTGTGGTCCGTTACATCGTCCAGTCATGAATGTCCGTGGTGGTATGTTACATATAGGTCTAATAGCGGATGTCTGCGGTCCGTTACATCGTCCAGTCATGAATATCCGTGGTGGTATGTTATATATAGGTCTAATAGCGGATGTCTGAGGTCTGTTACATCGTCCAGTCATGAATACCCGTGTTGGTATGTTATATATAGGTCTAATAGCGGATGTCTGCGGTCTGTTACATCGTCCAGTCATGAATATCCGTGTTGGTATGTTATATATAGGTCTAATAGCGGATGTCGGAGGTCTGTAACATCGTCCAGTCATGAATATCCGTGGTGGTATGTTATATATAGGTCTAATAGCGGATGTCGGAGGTCTGTAACATCGTCCAGTCATGAATATCCGTGGTGGTATGTTATATATAGGTCTAATAGCGGATGTCGGAGGTCTGTAAAATCGTCCAGTCATGAATATCCGTGGTATTATGTTATATATAGGTCTAATAGCGGATGTCGGAGGTCTGTTACATCGTCCAGTCATGAATATCCGTGGTGGTATGTTATATATAGGTCTAATAGCGGATGTCGGAGGTCTGTAAAATCGTCCAGTCATGAATATCCGTGGTATTATGTTATATATAGGTCTAATAGCGGATGTCGGAGGTCTGTTACATCGTCCAGTCATGAATATCCGTGGTGGTATGTTATATATAGGTCTAATAGCGTATGTCGGAGGTCTGTTACATCGTCCAGTCATGAATATCCGTGGTGGTATGTTATATATAGGTCTAATAGCGGATGTCTGTGGTCTGTTACATCGTCCAGTCATGAATATCCGTGGTGGTATGTTATATATAGGTCTAGTAGCGGATGTCTGTGGTCTGTAAAATCGTCCAGTCATGAATGTCCGTGGTGGTATGTTATATATAGGTCTAATAGCGGATGTCTGTAGATTGTAACATCGCCCAGTCATGAATATCCACGGTGGTATGTTACATATAGGTCTAATAGCGGATGTCTGTGTTCTGTGACATCGTCCAGTCATGAATGTTCGTGGTAGTATGTTATATATAGGTCTAATAGCGGATGTCTGTGGTCTGTTACAACGTCCAGTCATGAATATCCGTGGTGGTACGTTATATAATTATAGGTCTAATAGCGGATGTCTGTGGTCTGTTACATCGTCCAGTCATGAATATCCGTGGTGGTACGTTATATATAGGTCTAATAGCGGATGTCTGTGGTCTGTTACATCGTCCAGTCATGAATATCCGTGGTGGTATGTTATATATAGGTCTAATAGCAGATGTCTGTGGATTGTAACATCGCCCAGTCATGAATATCCGTGATGGCATGTTATATATAGGTCTAACAGCGGATGTCGGTGGTCTGTTACATCGTCCAGTCATGAATATCCGTGGTGGTATGTTATATATAGGTCTAACAGTGGATGTCTGCGGTCTGTTACATCGTCCAGTCATGAATATCCGTAGTGGTATGTTATATATAGGTCTAACAGTGGATGTCTGCGGTCTGTTACATCGTCCAGTCATGAATATCCGTAGTGGTATGTTATATATAGGTCTAACAGTGGATGTCTGCGGTCTGTTACATCGTCCAGTCATGAATATCCGTAGTGGTATGTTATATATAGGTCTAATAGCGGATGTCTGTGGTCTGTTACATCGTTCAGTCATGAATATCCACGGTGGTATGATACATATAGGTCTAATAGCGGATGTCTGCGGTCTGTTACATCGTCCAGTCATGAATATCCGTGGTGGTATGTTATATATAGGTCTAGTAGCGGATGTCTGTGGTCTGTTACATCGTCCAGTCATGAATATCCGTGGTGGTATGTTATATATAGGTCTAGTAGCGGATGTTTGTAGTCTGTAACATCGTCGTCATTAATATCCGTTGTGGTATGTTATTTATAGGTCTAATAGCGGATGTCTGTGGTCTGTTACATCGTCCAGTCATGAATATCCACGGTGGTATGTTATATATAGGTCTAGTAGCCGATGTCTGTGGTCTGTAAAATCGTCCAGTCATGAATATCCGTTGTGGTACGTTATATATAGGTCTAATAGCGGATGTCTGTGGTCTGTTACATCGTCCAGTCATGAATATCCGTGGTGGTATGTTATATATAGGTCTAATAGCGGATGTCTGTGGATTGTAACATCGCCCAGTCATGAATATCCGTGATGGCATGTTATATATAGGTCTAACAGCGGATGTCGGTGGTCTGTTACATCGTCCAGTCATGAATATCCGTGGTGGTATGTTATATATAGGTCTAACAGTGGATGTCTGCGGTCTGTTACATCGTCCAGTCATGAATATCCGTAGTGGTATGTTATATATAGGTCTAATAGCGGATGTCTGTGGTCTGTTACATCGTTCAGTCATGAATGTCCGTGGTGGTATGTTACATATAGGTCTAATAGCGGATGTCTGCGGTCTGTTACATCGTCCAGTCATGAATATCCGTGGTGGTATGTTATATATAGGTCTAGTAGCGGATGTCTGTGGTCTGTTACATCGTCCAGTCATGAATATCCGTGGTGGTATGTTATATATAGGTCTAGTAGCGGATGTTTGTAGTCTGTAACATCGTCGTCATTAATATCCGTTGTGGTATGTTATTTATAGGTCTAATAGCGGATGTCTGTGGTCTGTTACATCGTCCAGTCATGAATATCCACGGTGGTATGTTATATATAGGTCTAGTAGCCGATGTCTGTGGTCTGTAAAATCGTCCAGTCATGAATATCCGTTGTGGTACGTTATATATAGGTCTAATAGCGGATGTCTGTGGTCTGTAATATCGTCCAGTCATGAATATCCACGGTGGTATGTTACATATAGGTCTAATAGCGGATGTCTGTGTTCTGTGACATCGTCCAGTCATGAATGTTCGTGGTAGTATGTTATCTATAGGTCTAGTAGCGGATGTCTGTGATCTGTAACATCGTCCAGTCATGAATATCCGTTGTGGTATGTTACATATAGGTCTAATAGCGGATGTCTGTGGTCTGTTACATCGTCCAGTTATGAATATCCATGGTGGTATGTTAAATATAGGTCTAATAGCGGATGTCTGTGTTCTGTAACACCGTCCAGTCATGAATGTTTGTGGTAGTACGTTATATATGGGTCTAATAGCGGATGTCTGTGGTCTGTTACATCGTCCAGTCATGAATATCCGTGGCGGTATGTTATATATAGGTCTAATAGCGGATGTCGGTGACCTGTTACATCGTCCAGTCATGAATATCCGTGGTGGTATGCTATATATAGGTCTAGTAGCGGATGTCTGTGGTCTGTAAAATCGTCCAGTCATGAATGTCCGTGGTGGTATGTTATATATTGGTCTAATAGCGGATGTCTGTAGATTGTAACATCGCCCAGTCATGAATATCCGTGGTGGTATGTTATATATAGGTCTAATAGCTGTATGTTTAGGTCTAATATTTGTATATTAGGTCTAATAGCTGTACGTTAAGGTCTAATATATGTACGTTTAAGTCTAACAGCTTTACATTTAGGTTAGGTCTAATAGCAGAACATTTAGATCTAATAGCTGTACATTTAGGTCTAATAGCTGTACATTTAGGTCTAATAGCTGTACGTTTAGATCTAATAGCTGTACATTTAGTTCTAATAGCTTTACGTTTAGGTCTAATAGCAGTATGTTTAGATCTAACAGCTGTACGTTTTAGTCTAATGACTGTATAGTAATGTCTAATAGCAGTACATTTAGGTTAGATCTAATAGCAGTACATTTAGATCTAATAGCTGTATGTTTAGGTCTAACATTTGTATATGCGGGTCTAATAGCTGTACGTTTAGGTCTAATATCTGTACGTTTAAGTCTAATAGCTTTACATTTAGGTTAGGTCTAATTGCAGTACATTTAGATCTAATAGCTGTTCATTTAGGTCTAATAGCTGTACATTTAGGTCTAATAGCTGTACGTTTAGATCTAATAGCTATACATTTAGTTCTAATAGCTTTACGTTTAGGTCTAATAGCAGTATGTTTAGATAAATAACAGCTGTATGTTTTAGTCTAATGACTGTATATTAATATCTAATAGCTTTACATTTAGGTTAGATCTAATAGCAGTACATTTAGATCTAATTGCTGTTTATAACGGTCCTCTAGCTGTATATTTAGGTCTAATAGCTGTACGTTCAGGTCTAATAACTGTATGTTTAGGTCTTATAACTGTATATTAAGGTCTAATAGCAGTATGTTTAGATCTAATAGCTGTACATTCAGGTCTTATAGCTGTAAATTTAGGTCTAATAGCTGTACGTTCAGGTCTAATAGCTAACATTTAGATTTAACAGCTGTAAGTTTAGTTCTAATAGCTGTACATTTAGGTCCAATATCTGAACGTTTAGGTATAATAGCTGTACATTTAGGTTAGGTCTAATAGCAGTACATTTATATCTAATAGCTGTACATTTAGGTCTAATAGCTGTACGTTTAGATCTTATAGCTGTACATTTAGGTCTAATAACTGTAGTCTGACTATCAATCCAGGGGTGTCGTGAGTTCGAATCCCCTGCCCGGCAACAGTCTCCGTGATGATTGATATACGACATTGTGTCTCATTATCATTCATCTCTCACCACTGATTAAAGTGGGAAATTTATCAGTTACTTGCGGAGATGGGGTGTGCTCGAGTACTGGTTAATCCCAGGAAAAAGTGGTTAGGTTAACTGACCGTCTGTTAGCCCTAGATGGCATAAAAATGATGCTAAATATTCAATCAATATTCAATCAATAATAACTGTATGTTTAGGTCTAATAGCAGTATGTTTCGGTCTAATAGCTGTACATTTTGATCTAATCCCTGTATATTAAGATCTAATAGCTGTCTATTTTAGGTCAGATAGCTGTATGTTTAGGTCTAATAGCTGAATGTTTAGGTCAAAAAGCTGCACATTTAGGTCTAATAGCTGTATGTTTATGTCTTATGGCAGTATGTTTAGATCTAATAGCTGTACATTCAAGTTTCATAGCGTTATGTTTAGGTCATATAGCTGTAGGTTTAGGTCTAATAGCTGTACGTTTAGGTCTTATAACTGTACGTTTAGGCCTAATAGCTGTACGTTTAGGTCTTATAGCTGTATGTTTAGGCATAATAGCTGTATGTTTAGGTCTAATAGCTGACAATTAGGTCTAATAGCTGTATATTTAGGTCGAAAAGCTGTACATTTAGGCCTAATAGCTGTTATTTAGGTCTAATAGCTGTACATTTAAGTCTAATAACTGTATGTTTCATCTAATAGCATTATGTTTATGTCTAATAGATGTAGGATTAGGTCTAACAGATGTACGTGTAGGTCTTATAACAGCACGTTTAGATCTAACAGATGTAGGTCTAATTGTGTACTTCAGCGGTCTATTACATAAAAGAAGTTAATCAAATCAACTAGTCACGGTTGATACTTTCACATTATACTTTTGCTTAAATTGATGCCGTATGTTAATTCCACAGATTTTTTTAGCTCACCCTGTGTCCATCTATTGTTAACCTTTTGCTGTATTCATGATGGCACACACCATATTTTATCTAATCTTCACCAAACTTACACCAAAGTTATGTCATCATATCTCAGAATCAGACTGGCCAAATCAGATAATTTATTAAGAGTTGAATCATCAATAATCATTGACCTTGTGTGTAACCTAGTGCTCTTATTTTCACTGGATCTTCACAAAACTTACACAATAATTAGCTAAACAAAATAACTGTCATGGACACATTTTTGAACTGGCAAAATCAAATAATGGATATCAGAGTTATCACCCTTTAATAATAAAATAATGCACTATTTGAAATTGTGTGCACTCTCAACACCTGCAGCTTTCATTGAACCTTCTACAAACTTTATCCCACTACAAGTGTATGTGTACTAATGAGCAGAACTAGTGATGTAATTTTATCTTTACATTATCTATAAATAGTTAAGTTTTGCAAACAACTTCTGTAAGACAAATGCATTTATATAACATACAGGTGTGCCCGGTTAGCTCAGTCAGTAGCATGTCTGACAATCAATCTAGGTCTCATTTGTTCGATTCCCTGCCTGGCCACAGTCAAGACATTGTGTCTCATTGTCATTCGTCTGTCATCTCTGATGGGTGTGCTCAAGTACTAGTTAATCTTCCATGAATATATCCCAGGAAAAATTGGTTAGGTTAACTGATCATCTTAAGCCATTAGACACTAAATTTCTTTGAGTACAACAAGGGAAATAATTCAATATTAAACATACATATATGAATGCATACATTATGCCCCTTAGATTATGCCAAAATCTATTTTGGGTAGATTTGTGGTAGATTATATCCCAATGAATCATATCACTAAATAAAATGTAAGGGTGTTTTATAAGCAGATACATCATGTATAATTTTTTTTAGCTAATATTACGTTGATAATTATATAATTTGAAAAAATATATCACTACTTCAATCCATCGCTTATATATATAAAGAGAGAGAGAGAGAGAGATAATTGTTTGTGAGCAACCAGACATAAATGTACAGACAAAACTGTTACGAGCGTGCCTAGTTACAATGCAAACCATAGGCACAATATCAAGGCATCTACCAATCCAATAGCTTAAGTGTCAATCATGATTTATATACTGTGGTTGTACATGCAACACATCTGGACTGGATGGACAATTTACATACATGAACTGATAGCTTTATACGAGTAGGATCCAGTTAAGGATTCATGACTACTCACATGCCAGTGTATAAAGGACAGACATAGAAACCTGTTAGATCATGAAGATACAGTGAAATCATAAAAAATTATGTATTTTATTTCCAGTTTTGGAGATTTTTTGAAATGCACATTCACAATGTATGATATATATATAGAGAGAGAGAGATAATTATTTGTGAACAACCAGACATAAATATACAGACCTGATTACAGCGAGCGCTCCTGGCTACAACATTATATAAATATATCAATTTACATGAATGAGCACAAACTAAGAAGCAACCAGTTACAAACTACTAACTTCTTTTTGGTAAAATTGTTTGTGCAACCAAAGAGACTGGTTAATATTTCATATATCCCGAGGTTGAAAAATTTAAATGATGTGAGTAAAATAGACTCTATTACTACGATTACATACAAAGTTTCTGGTCCAAATTAACTTTAGCAATGCTGGTTGTCAATTATATTATAACATCTCAGTCTGACATTTCATGTAGAATATCACAACTTTAAGAAACTTTAGGAAATTAAGTTTCAGAATAAATGCTAAAATCATCTGATTCAGCTTGGACTTGAGTCGTACATTGGAAGGATTTTGGTCGATTGATTAAATCTTTAGTATCATTTTTATGCCATCGAGGGCTAACAGATGATCAGTTAATCTAACCACTGTTTCCTGGTAACCTGGGAGGTTAACCAGTACTCAAGCACACACCATCTCCACAAGTAACTGATAAACGAATGATAACGAGATGAAATGTAGTATATCAACCATTACAGAGATTGTGGCCAGCAGGGATTCGAACACATGACCCCTGAATAGATAGTCAGATGCGCTCATGCCTGAGCTAATCGGGTCGACAAATTGGAAAATAAAATTTGATAATCATTTATATTAAGGTCTCAATAAAAATGATTGTCATAATATATCCAATATAATTTTAAAGCAAGAATCTCACTCCCATCAATCGCAGTGGTGGTCTGGGGGTAGAGCCACGCATGGGGAAGGTATGCATGGAAGGTCGTGGATTTGATCCCAGTCCAGGTCATACCAAAGAATTGAAAAATGGTACTAAAAGCTTCCTCGCTTGGCACTCAGCTTTTATAGGATAGTTCTAGGTCTGGACGGCGCGGTGTCAGTATAATGTGACTCATCAAACCATGTGTCTTCGGCATGATTCTCCAGCGGAACAGCGCTTTGAATACTGTCTCTAGTAGACACCCTCGTGAAGTATAAATGCTGATTTGGCATAATGTACAAAATAATGTAAAACTGCCGTATCACAAGTTTCTCAATTGTGCGAGTAGATTTAATATTGCAAGAATTAAGGCAATGACAGAGGTTAATGGCGCATGACCCAGTGCACTCTGAGAGAGGATTGTAGTATCTGTAGCGACCATCTTAGATATCTCATTGGCCTCATTTGGTCAACATTTCATTGTCTCTTCAGGTGACACACATGTAGGTGTTTGATATATGAGTAAGATTGGGCTAATTATTCTTAGGAAAAACGTCGGACTACCATGTCATAATGGCATATGACTGAGATCATTTTGTAAGTGCCCTTACACTTGAGTATTATGCTGCAGACACATGGTATGCTATCACACCCGGTCACATTATACAGACAACGGGCCAACAAGTTCTACATATAACCACTAAATGCTGCATGCCGAGTGAGGAAGCTTCTAGTATCGTAGTTTTAGTCTATGGTATACATGTAACCTAGCAGAGATTGTACGGACAGCCTTAAGAACTTCAAGTGGGTGCTTTACCACTTGATTACTGACGTTTATTTCGAAAACGAATAACAATGTTCTTTATCTTAATTTTTACCATTTTAATTGTCTAAACCATCCATAAAACATATTTCAGTCAATATCTATTATTTATGTCAAGTTACGTAGTGCCCTGCTTTGTTTACCTGTATGAATTTAATATCATGAATAACTGGCACACACATACATTGCTAAGAGAAAAATGGCACAGAACATAACTTAACAACCCACCGTCAACACCTGAAATAAAATAGTTGGTTGAATGCACCTGCACTGTAGTCAGACATAATAAGCATTTTTGTTCATTAATTATGCTAAACTGATAATCAAGTTAAAAAATGTCAATCACAGTTACGCATAGTCGCAATTCACCATGCTGATTTGGTTGATCCATGGCTGTGCCCATGACCATGTGAATCTTGACTGGTTCCGTGGCTGTGACCATGTGATTGTTGACTGGTTCCATGGCTGTGACCATGTGATTGTTGACTGGTTCCATGACTGTGACCATGACCTTGATCACTCTGTGGTACTGGACTGTCTCCAAATTGCTGAGTCATCAACATAGGTTTATAGGGGCTCCCTATGGGAGAATTAAATGATAAGTCTTGAGTCGGTGAGGGGCCCCTTGCAGGGGAATATGACGGTCCTGAATACTGATAATTCTGGCTGGAGAATGATGGATTACTACCCATAAAGTTGTAGGTTGTGCCACGTGCCCAGTCATCTTTAAATATTTGTATGGTCAAACTGGACACAATGTTTGAGAGTCTATTGTACACATGGGCTAGAACTAGCTGTTCATTTGCGTCCCTTCTAACTCGTACCTGTACCGATCCTGCCTGCAATACAAATATACAAATGTAGTTAAAGGGAGTCATGCTCAAATGTTGTCAATAATAAGTTATAATACTGCTGTTCCTTTAGACTAGAAAACATTACTGGGAATAACCCGCATATATACATGAACATCAAGGGGGATAATTCTGTTAATATTGGAGGAAGAGTTATTAAAACTTGATGCGCCACCTCACTGTATGATCGTCTCTGAGTTCTGAATGTTTTGTTTGGTTGTGTGAAATGGTTATAAGTAATAAGACTGAACATTAAATTGTGAATATTCTCTTTACATTAAGGGGAATAATTCTGTCTATACTGGACAAAACGTTATTGAACCTTGGTGTAACCTCTCGTCGTATGATGGTATTGAAATTCTGAAAGTTTCAAATGGTTATTTGGACTGGTTACAAAGTTACAGACTGGACACAAAATTAACAATCAAACAGACAGTAACTGTTGCTGGAGTTCTTATGATCTCAGGAAACTTAATAAATTCTAGAAGAAAGAAATATATTTTTTTGATATGGATTTAACTCCATTTTCAACACATTTCTGCTTATATATGGCATAACTGGCAAACTTTCTCACATAACCTTTTTCGGAGCAAGCGAGACTCGAACCTACAACCTCAGCGGTGAGAAGCAAGTGATCTTGTGATGATGCATTTAACCACTCAAGCACTAAGAGAAATAAACAAGAGGGTCAAACTGGCCCTAAATCGCTCACCTGTAGCAGAGGAGACATTAATAATCTGATTTGGCAAGTTTAAGAATTTGTCCGAGTATTATGGTTATATTACTAATGTTAAAGTTTGGTGAGGATCAAATGAAAAATGAGGGTGCTAGAGTGCATAGAGTGCACACATGGTCAAATAGTATATTTTGTAATGTTTCAAAGGCCATAACTCTGACATTAATAATCCGATTTGGCCAGTTCAAACACTTGTCAGAGATATTATGGTTATATAACTATTGTGTAAGTTTGGTGAGGATCAAATGAAAAATGCAGGTACTAGAGCGCACACCGGTCAATTAGTGCTTTTTTAATGTTTCAAAAACCATAACTCTGACTTTAATATTCCTATTTGGCCATTTGAAGAAATTGAAGATATTATGGTCATATAACTACTATATAAGTTTAGTGAAGATTCAATGAAAAATGCAAGCGCTAGAGTGCACACAACAAAAAAGTTTACGGATGGACGACGGACAACAGGCGATCAGAATAGCTCTACTTGAGCTTTGCTCAGATGACTTCAAGCTTTGCTCAGATGAGCTTAAAACAGGGTAGTGTTTCATAAGGAAACTTAGGACAAAAATTGTTGTAAACATAAACCAACAATTATTCATAATATTTTTACTATTCACCTAAATGAATCCAAAGTTGGCTCAAACCATACAGAAAAGGATATATTTTGTTGCAATCATTCAAAAAACGACAAAGGAATTAAATTGTCTTACAGCAATTTTTATCGTAAGTTAGTAAGTAGTTGAACTCAACCAATCCAAAATCTCATGCTACAATGAAAGCCAAGATTCCATTGGTTGGTTTAAGATGAACTCAATTGAGTATCAATTCAAGAGTTTTATAACATGGGGTTGAACACCATCTTGTATAGAACAAAAAAAGTTATCAGTTGATTGTTTGAATGGTGAGTTGTTGTTATGGTTACAATGAGTATACTTACAAGTGTTCCAAATGATAATGTCCAAAAATGCTCCTCCCTGAATTCCAAGACACCATCCAGAGTTGATGCCTCTCTTAATACCTTGTCCAACTGTCCCAACATATGGGCTGGTGTTGTCTACAATTTAAAGTAGACATAAAGTACAGATGCCATATTATTAACAAGAGTTGTCAAAGGACCAACAAAGCTCGCCTCTGGGTGTTTAAGTCCAAAAAGGGCCATAACTGTGCCAAAATGCAAAACAGAGTTATGGTTCTTTGTCTGTGTGTAATCCATTGATGATGGTGAAGACACATGCAAAGTTTCATTTAACATCCAATGAGTGGTTGCATAGATATGTTAAACTTAAACGCAAAAGTTTAACCTGGGTGTCTACAGATGACGCCGATACCGGGGTCATGACAATAGCTCTCCTTGGACTTCGACCCGGCGAGCTAAAAACAGTATATAAACTTTTTGTTTAAGGGGACTTTATAAATAAGGCCTTATCAAACCTAGACACAAGAGACTATAAACAGTGTCTGACAAAACCTAGTCACTGGGGTCTCTATATAAACAGTGTCTGACAAGACTTAGTCACAGGGGACTCTATATAAACAACGTCTGGCAAAACCTAGTCACAGTGGACTTATATAACAGTGTCTGACAAAACCTTGTCACAGGGGTCTCTATATAAAGAGTGTCTGTCAAGACCTAGTCACAGTGGTCTCTTTATAAACAGTGTCTGACAAAACCTTGTCACAGGGGACTATATATAAACAGTGTCTGACAAAACCTAGTCACAGAGGACTCTATATAAACAGTATCTGACAAAACCTAGTCACAGTGGACTCTATATAAACAGTGTCTGACAATTTTTTTTTTTTTTTTTTTGAATGGGGTTTTACGCCATTTTCAACACATTTCAGGTTATATATGGCATATCCAGTTTTATTGGTGGAGGAAGACCTCAGACTGAGTCAGACTGAGTAGAACCACCGTCCTTCCGCAAGTAACTGGAAACTTTCTCACATAAAGTTTGTGTCTGACAAAACCTAGTCACAGTGGATTCTATATAAACAGTGTCTTGACAAAACGTAGTCACAGGGAACTCTATATAAACAGTGTCTGTCAAAACCTAGTAACAGAGGACTCTATATAAACAGTGTCTGACAAGACCTAGTCACAGGGGTCTCTATATAAACAACGTCTGACAAAACCCAGTAACAGAGGACTCTATATAAACAGTGTCTGACAAAACCTTGTCACAGGGATCTCTATATAAACAGTGTCAGACAAAACCTAGTCACAGGGGTCTCTATATAAACAGTATCTGACAAAACCTAGTCACTCTATATAAACAGTGTCTGACAAAACCTAGTCACAGGGGTCTCTATATAAACAGTATCTGACAAAACCTAGTCACAGGGGACTTTACATAAACAGGGTCCTACAAACCTACAAACCGTTTTTGTAAGAGACTGAATAAATAAGGTTATATAAAACCTAGTTACAGAGGACTTGGGGACTACAAAATGAGTTACAGGGGACTCTACAAACAGGATCTTATCAAACCTGGTCACAAAGGACAATATCAAAAGGGTCATACAAAACTAAGGCACAAGGGGGGTCTATTTTTAAATAGGGTTGGTCAGGGGATTCTATATAAATACAGTGTTATAGCAAACAGGGTCTTACAAAACTTTCTCACATCGGGCTCTATATAAACAAAACCTGGCTATTGGGATTGATTGATTGAATATTTAGTGTCATTTTTATGCCACCGAGGGCTAAAAGCCAGTCAGTTAACCTAACCACTATGTTTCCTGGGATCCTGAGAGGTTAAACAGTACTCGAGCACACCCCATCTCCTCAAGTAACTGATAACTTCCCTACTTGCATCAGTGGTGAGAGACAAATGATAATGAGACACAATGTTGTATATCAGTCATCACGAAGACTGTTTCCGGGCCGGGATTCGAACTCTGGATTAATAGTCAAACGCATATCTGATTGAGAAAATTGGGCCTGGCCTGGCTATTGAGATATCTATATTGATAGGGATTTTAATAAATTGACCATAGGTGACTCATTGCACATATAGACAAAAATATATTTGTAATACCTGTAGCAGTATCTTGCCTGTGTAGACGGCCATAGGGAACATTGTACCACATGTCATCACAGCTATAAATATGGCAGCTATCGTATCACATGAAAAGTAGTTCCTATAAAGAACATAAGCATAAAATGCCTTTTTACTATATAAATAATGTCATCACATAAAAAACATTCTTGGTGACTTTCTATTGCTAACCATTATCACAAAGATTTTGAGAAAAAATGCTTCAAATTTGATTATACTCCATTTGCGATCAGACAATTTCAATGTTTTATGTAATATGTATATAATTTATATTCCAACATTCTATGTAAAATTTAAAAATGATACAGAAAAGAAAATTAAGCGAAAAAGTGACATCAAATCCATCAGTACATATGCAATAGTGTATGTCACTTACCTCATATCTATCAGTATATGTGTAATGGGGAATGTCATTTATTTCATACCAATCAGTACATGGCATTGACAAATGCCATTTACTTCTTATTTATCAGTACATTGGCATGGATCAATGTCACTTACTTCATATCTATCAGTACATGGGTATTGATCAATGTCACTTACTTCATATCTATCAGTACATGAGTATTGATAAATGTCACTTACTTTGTTTCTATCAGTACATGGGTATTGATCAATGTCACTTACTTTGTTTCTATCAGTACATGGATATTGATCAATGTCACTTACTTCATATCTATCAGTACATGGGTATTGATCAATGTCTCTTACTTTGTTTCTATCAGTACATGAGTATTGATAATGTCACTTGTTTCATATCTATCAGTACATGGGTATTGATCAATGTCTCTTACTTTGTTTCTATCAGTACATGGGTATTGATCAATGTCACTTACTTCATATCTATCAGTACATGGGTATTGATCAATGTCTCTTACTTTGTTTCTATCAGTACATGGGTATTGATCAATGTCACTTATTTCATACCTATCAGTACATGGGTATTGATAAATGTCACTTACTTTGTTTTTATCAGTACAAGATATTGATCAATGTCACTTATTTCATATCTATCAGTACATGAGTATTGATAAATGTCACTTACTTTGTTTCAATCAGTACAAGGTATTAATCAATGTCACTTACTTTGTGTCTATCAGTACATGGGTAATAGTGAGCATAAATCCCCCAACAAATGCAATCAAAGCCAGTGGGTTGATTCTAGGCAACAAAAGCTTACTGAGACCAGGTATCACATGACATAAACTGTAAATGAGATTACATACAAGTGATAACATCAACATATAAGATTATATACAAGTGATAACATCAACATGAGATTATATACAAGTGATTACAACAAAATGAGATTATCATCAAGTGATAACAATTATCAAAATGACATTATATACAAGTTATAACATCAAAATGACATTAAATACAAATAATAATATAAAAATGAGATTATATACAAGTGAGATAACATAAAATTGAAATAATGTGCAGGTGAGATTATATTTGGATGAAATTACATAAAATTGAGATTACTCTCAAGTGATATAACATGAACGTGTTATACAAATGATAAAACAACAAAATTCCTAGATGGTCAGTTATCGCAAGATCAAGCAGGCAATTTTATTCTTTATACAACAAACTATAGTAGCAGAAATACAAGAAATTAACAAACATGTGTGAAACACATATCATAAGATCCGTCATTTGTGCCATTTAAATATACACCAGGTTCTACTTGTACATGGTTGGTTTGATTGATTGTAGTTCCTTAAATGTTACATAATGACAAAAGATAAAAGACAAGCCGAGGGTCTCGTTTTAAAAAGATGAGTCATGCATACAATTTAATATGTGCAATTTCCCTGTTTTTACAAACCAATATTATATGTATATATTTTGTATATACACCAAAAATTGAAAATTTCTAGTTGTATGTGATACTTGCACGAACATATGAAAGGGTCCACCTCGGTTGAATGATTTAGATACTGTGTCAAGGTATTTGCACAAATGAGGTTGTGGGTTTGAACCCAGCTTGGCCAAAACAATTTATGTGAGAAAGTTGGCCAGTTACTAACTGAATGAAAGAGGTTCACTAGTCACTTTTTGAAGAACTGTGGTTTGCCAGCAACTTTTTGAAGAACAGTTGTTTTACTTAGATTAAATTGAGGTCTCTGTCCATAAATAAAAATGGAACACCATACAAGTCTTGTAATGGGTAGAAATGGCACTAAACTCCATTTAAAAACAAAACAACTACCTCTCACTTATATCCGTGGTGTGCTCCTGTAACCAGCTGGAACTAGATGCTGCCATTACATGATTCAGAGCCTTGTTGTCCACGCTGTACACTAGAAACATGTGGAGTATGAATGCAAACAACACGCCAACCAGGAGCCGTCCTCTGAAATATATATAAAGGTCATTTAGAAAACAAAACGATATTGAAGATTTTATTAGAGCTTTAATAAACCCGCTTTCAAGTTCGCCAGTATTGAGTGTGTGTGTTTTTAGAGGCATCTGGTCAAGCTGGATCTTCAAATTCACAACCTTTGGTGCCACAGGCCAACACTCTTTCCACTGCACAAGTGCCCTGCTTCATTTTGTTTATTAATGTTTTTTCTGCTATCAACAATATAAAATCCTTACCATAGTAATAGCTACCATAAGCAAACATTGTTGTATTTACAAACAGACAAAGTTCTGAAAGACATCACTACATGCCAGCTCTTATAATTCATTGTTATCTGAATAATATATTCCTTGAATTGAATTAGAGGGAAATGTGAATATTATGTTTTTATCAAAAACTTCTACATTGGTAAATATATAGGGGATCTTAAATGAATGCTCGTTTGAATTTATTAAACGAGTTGGCAACAATATATAATGCGAGGCTCTGTCGAGCATTATATCAATTTTGCCAACAAGTTTAATAAATTCAAAAAGAAATGAGCACTGATGTAAGATTATTTTTTTCACATAACTTAGAAAAAGAGTACATTTACCATTTATTTAATGTATGTCTATAAAGTATGAGAAAAAGCCTGGCAAATTTGTTCCTTCATTTGTTGTTTGACAAAACGTCACAAAATAAAGTCAATTTACCATAACAAATTGATGACTTATATATTTGGTTTGGCATTTTACGTACGAAAGCCAATATACGGAAAACACAATGATGATTCGGAAGTGATATTACACTAGGTTAATATAAAAAATATGTCATGGGTTTATCACACTCCTGCACAGTAAATTGTGTCTGCAGCATGATACTCCAGTGTGACAGTGCTTAGAATACTGTCTCAAGTAGACAGTCATAATACTATTGAAAACTTGTGGAAAGAGAAACACCATATAACAACAACAGGTTATATATGGCATATCCAGTTTATTGGTGGATGAAGACCTCAGACCAAACAATAGTAGAACAAATATAGTTCCGCAAGTAACTGGCATACTTAAATAAAGTTTTTGGACCAAGCAGGACTCGAACATACAAACTCAGCAGTGAGAGGTCAGTAAATGTAAGTGAAGGTACATATAAATAACATCATTATAGGTCCCCAATAACTTCATTGTAGGGCTCTAAATAATACCTATTATAGATAAATATATAAAAAAATCTTAAAATGTACACAAAAACTACTTACGTATGTACTTCTGGTTGCTGTATTATTCTTTCTATACTGTAAAAGAAATATGATGAGCATGTGAATAAGCATATAAGTCTAGTCATCATACTTAAAGACTAAAGACCAAAATCAGTAGGAGTGGCTATTGTACAACAGCTGTATTCTCTACCTGTCAGTTATGGTACAGACTGTGCTAAAATTAGACCATTATAGTCAACAGCTTCAAGTCAGCTGAGAGTGTATAAGACAGATTCACATGTATTTGCTTACAATTCAGAGTGCATCAACTCCAAAGCTCCTACCTCGAATTTCAATTTTTTTTCCAAACTGCATATAGCAAATTTTTTTTGAAGATATTTTTTGCTTATTAAATGTATTAATAATAGCAATAATCTAGTAGTATACCAAATTTTAACAAGAACAATGCAATGGTGAGTTTGTTATTTTGAAAAACGGTTCTCTGATTTGAATCATGTATAAAAATCTGCCCCAGATCCATCTTGCAGCTTTTATAGCGGAGTTGGGCCTTTAAGGCCATGTGTGATGTCCTTGATATATATATCTGCATATGCTTAGTACTGGTTCTACCCAGGAAAACTCTGAGCGTGATTCGTCAAAGTTGTAAGAACTTGTTTCACAATCAATGTAAAATAAATAAGTTAATGGTTACATATTGTAGAATTTGTTTCTTCTTAGAAAGGGTCTGAAAGACAAGGTGAAAGTTGTCAAGTTGTATTTGCCAGCTATCTATCTTTTAGAATGGAGATTAAACCACTCAAATTAAAATATGTTTTGGTGGAATTGAAATACCTCAAAATTTGCATTTATTTATTAATGATAATGAGATTCTTTGTATTCATTTTAATAATAATTTTAATTTTTAGACATCAGAAGCAATTTTTCCTGACATGATTTGATATCCATATTTTCGACAAGTAAAGGGCCAAAACTCTGACAGAAAAAATGTATAGGATGGTTTTCACTGTTCTTTCCTCTGGGTATGAATGGGTAATTTCATTAGCGAGCCACAAGACTGCAGAGAACACATTCAGCTTAAATTATTACAACTTGAAATTTCATATATAAGAAATCACTGACCACGTTTATATATAAAACTAAGTGATGCCATGCCGGTTTTAAAAGTATAAAAAAAAACACACTAAAATAAAAAGAATGGCGTTTTTCTGGATTTTCTGTCTACAATATTGGTAAAATCTTATGAAACAAACAACAGTTTACACTTTTAGTTATAAATTTGCCACAAATATGTGAAACATGTTGTTTTGTTACCATTACTAGTATCATAGTTTATAATCTTAAAAGAGCACACAGCAATTTTCGAAACTTTTCACTCAACACTTTCTGAAAAGTATATGTGTAAGGAGTAAGGTGAAAATCTATCAAAAATGCCGTGTTCTCTATTAAGGCCATTAAAAAATTAATTGCTAGATAATCATCGAAATATTTCTTAAAAAGGTGGGAGGGGGGCGATTTTATTTTTTATATTTTTTAAAAAATTTTGTCGTCATTTTCCTTTTATAAAAATTAAAAGGATTTGAGCAGCATGAAAATTAGGTGGCGGGCTGGGATGAACATCTCGCAATTAAATTATAATGGCCTAATAATTACAATTAAAAACAGTTTTCTGTGACTTTCTGGTGATGCCTACCTTTCTTTAACAACAAACAATGACCCTAGCTGTGCCAGCATGGTACTGGCAAATGTAGCCAGCACTTCAAACCTCTCATACCTGAAATAGTACAAGTTTGCAAAGATGAATGAATGAATGAATGGTGTTTTACAGCACGTCGACACATAAATAGGTCATTTTGTGCGCGCATTGCAAAGATGAAATAGTACAAGTTTGCAAAGATGAAACAGTACACATGTGATTAATTAACATGCAAACATAGCTATGTTATAAAACACAGTGTACAAGTTACTTGTTAAATGCTTGAGGTTCTACTCAGATTCAAGCTGAGGTCTGCCTCCACCAATAAACTGGATGCAACATATAAACTGAAATGTGTTGAATATGGTGTAAACCTCATTAAAAATGATATATTAGTAATGATTCTTGTCATTTACATTTGAAACAACTTTCTTGAAATCATCATTTTATTCTAAATGCAAAAACTTAACATTGTATGGACCAGTTATTCATCCATAGAGGTCATGGGCAAGGTCATCCATAGAGGTCATCAGCAAGGTCAACTCATAAATGATAGATGACTTTGAGTAGAACTTTCCAATACACAACTTTATACCAAATTTGGTGATCCTAGGTCAAACAGCTTCTGAGAAAATTAGGTCCTCGCAAACACTCAATATTAAATTGTAATGGCCCTGATGGAAAGTAACATGCAACCTCTGGTGTGAACAGTGAACTGTGCCAGTGACTCTTCCCAATTCACTCCTTGTTGTCTACAAGAGGCCATAAAGTTGCCAGGTAACTTTTTAATGCTTCATGATTATATAGTATTTATGAAATTGATAAAATTACAAGAAAAGAAATACGAGCACAAACCCAAAAGAGAATGCTGGTGATGGCTTTTGCAGGCGCACCCATATGCTCAAAAGGCACGTCAGTAGGCTGAAACACAACATAAAACACATGTAAGTGAAACTGATAGTAGAATATTCTACAAAACTTCAACATTAATTTCTATAAATTTGCAGGTAGGTTGATATACAAGTTTAGGTAGATACAATTCAAACTTTGTTTGAAAGCAAAAAATACAATACAGTCAAACCTGTATATGCAGTCACCTCTATTGAGCAGCCACTTGTCTTAAGCAACCACATTTGTTATTTTCCATTTCTTTTGGAGCAAATTAACCTGTATTAAAGAAAACCTGTCTCCAAAGGCCACTTTTGCTCTCTCCCTTTATTGACTGCTTAAGACAGGATTGACTGTATGTTATTTCCATCATGTGTTACATTAAAGTAACATTTTATAAGTAATAAAGGAAAATATAGCAAAATAAAAGTAAAAATACAAAATGAAAACAACATTATCAACAATCCACTGATGGGAGAACAAAAACAAAGTTTTATGATGAACACTCAATGTCAGTATATAGAGTTAGCCAAAACTGCTTAGCTCTCACCACTCAGGTGGAACCTCCCACCTCTAAGATGATACCTCTCACCTCTAAGATAAAACCTCTCACCTCTAAGATAAAACCTCTCACCTCTAAGATGGAACCTCCCACCTCTAAGGTGATACCTCTCACTTCTAAGATGATACCTCCCACCTTTAAGATGGTACCTCCCACCTCTAAGAAGGAACCTCCCACCTCTAAGATGAAACCTCCCACCTCTATGATGATACCTCTCACCTCTAAGATGATACCTCCCACCTTTAAGATGATACCTCTCACCTCTAAGATAAAACCTCTCACCTCTAAGATGGAACCTCCCACCTCTAAGGTGATACCTCTCACTTCTAAGATGATACCTCCCACCTTTAAGACGGTACCTCCCACCTCTAAGAAGGAACCTCCCACCTCTAAGATGAAACCTCCCACCTCTATGATGATACCTCTCACCTCTAAGATGATACCTCCCACCTTTAAGATGGTACCTCCCACCTCTAAGATGATACCTCCCACCTTTAAGATGGTACCTCCAACCTCTAAGATGGAACCTCCCATCTCTAAGATAGTATCTCCCACCTCTAAGATAGAACCTCCCACCTTTAAGATGGTACCTCCCACCTTTTAGATGGTACCTCCCATCTCTAAGGTTATACTTCCCACCTTTAAGATGGTACCTCCCACCTTTAAGATGATACCTCCCATTTTAAGATGGTACCCCCACCTCTAAGATGGTACCTCCCACCTTTAAGATAGTACCTCCCACCTCTTAAGTCCACCTTTTTCCAAAATATTTATGCTAATATGTTTGATATACAAATTCGTTCTGAAGCCCTCCTCTACCAGTAAAACTTGATGTAATACAAAGACTGCATAGTGTCGAATATCTAAACAAATGCTTAGGAGGGACAGCACGCTTGATTATTTCGATGCTGTTTTTAAACAACAGCTATTTTAGGATATATTTTTCAAATTGAATACAATTAATATAAAAACTCTTCTTCTACATTTTAAGTTGTTCAGTTTATATATAGTATACAATATAGGCCTATTCACTTCCACTTCACATCAGAGGGCAATATATCGGTACCAGTTAATTAAAATGGATCGATAGTTGAAATAATCTTGTACCAGAATGCACAGTTTATCACAGCTGGATTTCCTTTCAAAAAAATGAAAACAAAAAGGAAGACAAATAAAAATAATGTGAAAAAAAAATTGAATTAAAAAAAATAAAATATCAAACTGTTTTTTAAAAAAGTGAAAAATTGTATCTGTGCTCCACATTTTGATCCAACATTTTTTCCCCTATATAACACTATGTAAAATTATAACCCCTTATGGCAGACCAATTTTGCCTCCAGAGGTATGGTTTTGAACAAATATGAGAGAGGCCACAAACTGACCTGATGTGTAAATCATCTAAGCTCAAGGCCTTGTATTTATACTACAAACTTTAACCTGCTAAAAACCAAATGTCTTAGCCTAAAAGGGCAATAATTCTGCCAAAATACAATAAAGAATAATGGTTCTTGTCTCTATTGAGTTTCCTAGAAGATGCTGGTTCTTGTATCTGTGTGTTCCATTGATGCTGCTGAACACACAAGTGAAGTTTCATTCATGTCCAATTAGTTTTTGCATAGATATTACCTGATAAAAAAAACTCTAATGTGAAAAATCAATGCTGAGGTGATTCCAATAGCCCTTGAATACTAGCCTACAAATAGACAAGCTAAAAAGAAAGAAGAAAAAAAATGTCCCCACCAAATTGTTTGTACCTGTACTCTTGATACTTACCTAAATAAATCAAATATGGTGAGGTAAGTGTAGGCTGTTAAAGCTGAAACAACACAGACATAAGGTTTATTATAAATTATGTTTGTAAACAGAATAAAAACCAGCCACGGTTCGAAAGTCTTAAAGTAAACTAAAGTTTTGAATTGAAACTACTTTACTATTTATGGTAAAAGTGACCTTGACCTAATTTGCCCAAACTTCCGTTTCATGTTATATTAACACATACACAAAATGTCATCAATTTATCTTTAATATAGGAAACTTAAGTTATTGAGCGAAATTCATTACAGGATGGAGGAACCAACAATGGATGGACTGACAAGATTAATATAACACGCTTCAACCCTCGTTCGTAGAATGGTGGGGGCATGCAAACAAGATTATAAATTTGAAGAAGGCTTCATGCAAATAATGGAGTAAATTTAACAAATTCAAACTGTTACCAAGCAGTCTTAGAATGATCTATGTCACTTTCACAACTCAGGTCCTGGGTTGAAGCCCAATTCGGTCCAAACACTTTATATGAAAGTTTTTCAATTCTTCACAGATGGACAGTGGTTCCAAAGATGGACAGGGGTTCCACAGATGTACCCAGATTCATGTATATACATCAAAGGTCTTTCTCAAACATTTAATCTGGTTGGCATAATTACTTTAAAAGAAAACTTGTTCAAAATGGTGTAAAGTCTCCCATTGAAAGAAAAAAGAAACTCCGAACATTTGGTGAACCTTTGTACTTTTGAGATTACACTTTTTTTTCATGAAGTCCGAAAGACATTGTTAAACATGTTTCTTCTATCAGTCAACTTTTATCTGTTGTTGCACTTTAAATCAGGGTAAGATAAACAACTGATAATACTTGCGACTTTACAGATATATGTAGTGAGTACATCGGAAAATAAATCGTGATAATATCAATAAATATCATTTCTTAATAGTTTGCATTTTATCTTAATACTGTCAAATGGTTAAGAAAATATAATTGTGAAATCAAAACATAAAGAATTAATCTTTATTTATACATGCCAGGCCCAGTTAGTTCAGTTTGTAGCAAATCTGACTATCAATCCAGGGGTTGCAAGTTTGAATCCCTGTCCGGCCACATTGTGTCTCATTGTCATTTGTCTCTCACCCCTGATTAAAGTGAAAGAGTTAACAGTAACTTGCGGAGATGGGTGTGCTTGAGTACTGGTTAACATTCCAGGATTCAAGGAAAGGGTGGTTAGGTTAAATAATCATCTGGTAGCCTTTAATGGCATAACAATTATGCTACATATGCAAACAAATCATTCATGCATTATTCATAGGCACCATCTAAAGCTCATAAACCTCCCACCACTGAGGTCAAGGGTTTGATCCCATCACTGAGGTCATGGGTTTGATCCCACCACTGAGGTCAAGGGTTTGATCCCACCACTGAGGTCATGGGTTTGATCCCACCACTGAGGTCAAGGGTTTGATCCCACCACTGAAGTCAAGGGCTTGATCCAACCACTGAGGTCATGGGTTTGATCCCACCACTGAGGTCATGGGTTTTATCCCAGCTTGGTCCTTACATTTTATGTGAGATTCTTATCAAGATATTTACAAAACAATGGTGATTACATGTATATTCAGATTCATGTTTATGGGTCCAAGATCTGCCCCCCATCAATAAAGCTGGGATGCCTTTTAAACTGTAATGTGTTGAAAGGTTGTTGTTGTTGTATGCTTATGGGTCAAAGATCTGCCCCCATCAATAAAGCTGGGCTGCCTTATAAACTGTAATGTGCTGAAACGTTGTTGTTGTTGTTATTTGGTGTTCAGCGTCATTTTCAACAATTTTTCAGTCCTATCATGCTGGGGTCTATTTCAGGCAATGTTCTAAGCACTGCCACACTGGAGTATCATGCCACAAACACATGGTTTGATACCCCTTCCAGTCTTATTATACTGTGACATGGGGACAACTATCCCCTAACTGCTGAGTGCCAAGTGTGGAAGTTTCTAGTATCATTTTTCAAGTTTGTGGTATGACCCAGCCGGGGATCATACCCACCACCTTCCGCACAAGTAGCTGACACTCTACCTCTACACTCTGCAGCTTATGTGTTGAAGGAGTTAGGTTAATAAATCAATATAATTATTACGTACATATTATATATACTTAATAATGAGAATACTATATAGTCATCCTTAGTTTATACTACATGTAATTTATTTTAGCAAAATTGGGAACAACCACTCTTCCTGGGTAAAACCAGTACTGAGTGTTTTTTTATTAAAGGCATTGAGTCGAGCTGGGGATCGAACACACAACCTCTGGTGTGAGCTACCAACATTCTATCCACTACACTACCATTTTGCCATCCATAAGAAAATGTATTTGCTGTGCTCCGTTGTTTTTTATGTTGGTATGTAGATAGTAGTTTTTGTTTGGTGCCAGATTTTGATTTTTTACTGTCAGTTTAAACAAAAATGGACAGAAATCTTAAAATAAAAAATAAACACTTTGAAAGTCAATAAAACAGTTTAGGTATCTACAATTTAAGTTGGTAGGTAGGAGCACAGCAAACCATGTTTTTTTCCTTTAAGGAGGAATATACCTTTTAAATTATTTTCGAAATCAGTGGAATATTTGGTATGTAATGAAACTAGAAGTAATTTCCAATTTGAATATGCTTTTTTATCTGTGGTAAATATAACACTTCTTTACCTATGACGTCGTAAACATGGCCATGTTTGGTCTTTTTGACGTCCCGATTTATAGCAGCAAAATCACGTATTTGTCGACCTCAGTCAAGTTATACCGATTGTACAGAATCGAAACACGTATCACCACGTACACATTCAACGGATATATGAATTTACATATGCAATAATTACGACGAACGCCAAATTCTGAAAATATTAGCGAAAAACGGAAATTATTATTTTCTCGATTTTTTCGAAAAAAATGCTTCAAATCAAAATTACCAAAAAACAAACCGAGCGATTTTGGAATAATTTTTATTTGATTTCTAACAATTTGCTTCACAGTGATTGTGAGATTTTTAGAACAATTGACAAACTAGATTTATTTTTATTTTTAATTATTTGACCCCACCCTACGACAAAAAAGAAGTCAACACATTGCATAATTCTACGCGATTTCCATAAGATTTTTGGCGGTTGATTAAGGTTAAATTATTTTCTAAATCAGTGGTTCAATTAGTATATTATGAAACTAGAAGAAATTTCCAATGTGAATATGTATTTTTTGCAGCGGTCAATAGAATATATATTTATATGTGACGTCGTAATCATGGCCATGTTCAGCCTTTTTGACGTCCCAATGTATAGCAGCAAAATCGCGTATTTTTTCGACCTCAGTTGAGTTATTCCTAATACACAGAATAGAAACATATATCACCATGTACACATTTGACGGATGTATGCATTTACAGATGCAAATATTATGACGAACGCCACATTTTGAAAATATTAGCGAAATACGGAAACTATTTTTTCTCTCGATTTTTTCGTAAAAACGGCCTCAAATCAAAATTACCAAAATTCAAATCAAGCGAATTTTGCATAATTTTTATATGTTTTCATACTAATATAATGGTAAGAACAAACTTGTTTAATTATCACAAAACGTATACCTCATGCGCTATACCGACGTTGACGTTTGCTTTAAAGTGTTTTTTGACGTAGGGTAGGGTTAAATAATTGAATATCATAAAAAATCTAGTTTGTCAATTTGTCTAAAAATCTCACAATAATTGTACAATATATAGTATAAAATCATATAAAAATTATGCAAAATTCGCTTGATTTGTTTTGTGGTAATTTTGATTTGAAGCCGTTTTTCGAAAAAAATCGAGAAGAAATAGTTTCCGTTTTTCGCTAGTATTTTCAACATGTGGGGTTCGTCGTTATTTTTGCATTTGTAAATCAATACATCCGTCAAATGTGTACATGGTGATATATGTTTCTATTCTTTGTATTAGGAATAACTCAACTGAGGTCGAAAAATATGCGATTTGGCTGCTATACATTGGGACGTCAAAAAGGCTGAACATGGCCATGTTTACGACGTCACATACAAATATATATTCTATTGACGGCTGCAAAAAAATACATATTCACATTGGAAATTACTTTTAGTTTCATAATATACTAATTGAACCACTGATTTAGAAAATATTTTAACCTTAATCAACCGCCAAAAATCTTATGGAAATCGCGTAGAATTATGCAATGTGTTGACTTCTTTTTTGTCGTAGGGTGGGGTCAAATAATTAAAAATAAAAATAAATCTAGTTTGTCAATTGTTCTTAAAATCTCACAATCACTGTTAAGCAAATTGTTAGAAATCAAATAAAAATTATTCCAAAATCGCTCGGTTTGTTTTTTGGTAATTTTGATTTGAAGCATTTTTTTTCGAAAAAAATCGAGAAAATAATAATTTCCGTTTTTCGCTAATATTTTCAGAATGTGGCGTTCGTCGTAATTATTGCATATGTAAATTCATATATCCGTTTAATGTGTACGTGGTGATATGTGTTTCGATTCTGTACATTTGGTATAACTTGACTGAGGTCGACAAATACGCGATTTTGCTGCTATAAATCAGGACGTCAGAAAGACCAAACATGGCCATGTTTACGACGTCATAGGTAAAGAAGTGTTATATTTACCGCAGAAAAAAAAGCATATTCAAATTGGAAATTACTTCTAGTTTCATTACATACCAAATATTCCACTGATTTCGAAAATAATTTAAAAGGTATATTCCTCCTTAAGAACGACCTTGAGCATATAACCTTACCCATACTTCCTGTATCATGACACCATAGTAACAAGGTCACCGTGCCAAACACATTTAATGCCAAGAATACCAGGATTTTCCTCGTCTGTCACAATAGAGAGCAATCATGTTAATTCTAGAAATAACAGAGATGATAAAAAGACAAAGTAAACATTTGAGTTGTTGTTGTACATGTTAAGTTTTGTTTTCAACAATTTTTCAGTTATATCGTGACGGTGTCTGCTTGAGACAGTATTTTAAGCATTGCCACACTGGAGTATCATGCCATAGACTAATGGTATGATACTCCACCCAGTCACATTATACTGACACCGAGCCGACCAGGCCTAGAACTATCCTCTAACTGCTGAGTCCCAAGCGAGGAAGTATCCAGTACCATTTTTCAAGTATTTGGTATGACCCGGCCAAGGATCAATCTTCCACATGTGAGGTGGACGCTCTACCCCTACACCATCGCTGCGGTGCCATTTAATTACAGCTTAAAGCATTAATTATTGGTAATTGGTAATATTATCTTATCTAAATTGCCACACTGAATTTAGATGCAAAGTAGGCAAGAAATGTTAACTAACACAATGCATTTCTCTCAAATATTCCTACATCACAAATAGCAAAATTCCGAACAAGTTCAGTGTTGGGATTTATAGAGAATAGTATCACAAATAATCTCAACAGCTCCATTAAAGGGAATATATTGGCAAGTAACACAAACACGCTGTTAATCCAGACTTTTCCTGGATGCAGTGTGCACAAAATAATGCTTATGTATTGACGTATAACCTTTATTTACTTTAAAGTTATCAAATTAACAGTAACTGAATATTGGCCAAAACTTTTATACGTCCCGCAATAAAGTATTGTACAATGTTTACATTGAACTCTGTAAAATTCCCGAACAAAGCTTCGAAAACGAGATCGGGAACAAGTCTTCACGATGTTATCCAATGATTGATCGGAAACCTGAAAGCGGTTCGTTGAAAATGGTAAATGTAAACAAAAACAAAAACGTGGCTTCAGAAACCCAATGTTTGTAATAAAGAGGTTATGCAATTAGACACTTTAGACGCGTATATCTCTAAGTTATAAGTGTATCTTCGTGCTGGGCGTGTGTATTTAGGACAGGGAATTGATGGTAATATGCCAATATAATCCCTTTAATACATCCTATTTCTTTTTTTACAAAAAACAAGTTTAGTGTTGGGATTTACAGATAATAGTATCATGAATTATCTCAACAGCTCCATCAATACATCCTATTACTTTTTTTTACAAAAAACAAGTTAAGTGTTGGGATTTACAGAGGATATTATCATGAATAATCTCAACAGCTCCAGTAATACATCTCATTTCATTTTTATAATACAGTTTTAATAAATATATAAATTATGCATGTTTAAAATTTAAACACCATATAAACAAATGGATATATAACCATTTGTTTGTATGGGGTTCTGGGTAATTTTTTGTCAACTGTATACAAGTACACGATATATAATGATGATGAGTGCACCTAACCATCGTTCCCGAGATTTGCTTAGGCAGTTACCAGTGCTAGAAACACCTTATCTCTGCAAATCACTGATTTACTAACCACATATTTGGAGGTGGGAGATTCATGGCTGTAGAACAGTTCATGGCCAATCATCACAGACTGTAGGCAGGCAGTGATTCAAAATCATGACCTAAGACTTGACAGACAGATGCATTACTGAATGGCTAGCCATACCCAGTAACCAGTTCTATTAATGTACCAGCTTGAGAAAATAGATACATTTTAACATCTAACCGTTGCTAGGGTTTCTAAGCAGTTATCTTCATCATCAGTCATGGCCACAAATGGATGAAAAAATGACATTTTTTTGTTTTCCTTAAGTTTTACTATGTAAAAGGTCTCCTTACAGTGATCCCTATATACCAAAGTCCCTTGACTTGCAAAACTTTAAAACCTTGGCCTTGTTTGAAAGTTAAGCTAACAACTCTCTCCTGGGTTCCTATATGGTTAACCAGTACTCAAGCACAGCCAGCCATTTCCATAAATAACAGATACCTTTCCCACTGGTATTGTCACATAGCACACATCACTTACACTGTGGTGACCCGGAGCTTAAAATGTTTAAAACATCATGAATGTTGGTACGGATTCCTCCCCATTTATCTTAGAAATCTTACCTCTTTAAGTTTAAGGATGGATTTAAATTCTGCAATGAATGTATGGAGGAAGGACCTGTGAGGTGTCACAAATGGATATATTGTTTCCTGCAAGAACAAAAAACAAGATATTTAACTGTGCATTGCAACAAGAGTCAATATTACGGAATCATTCAGATACAACAGCTACATGTAGTTGGGACAATAAATGATAAGCTTTGCAAGAAATGTAATTTATTTGTTATTTTACTGTGTCTGGACATGCTGTTATATGTCTGAAGGAGCATGTCTGGTTATAAGCCTGAAGGAGCATGTCTGGTGATATGTCTGGTGGTATTTGTGAAGGAGCATGTCTGGTGATATGTCTGGTGGTATGTCTGGTGGTATGTCTGAACAAGCATGTCTGGTGGTATGTCTGGTGATATGTCTGAAGGAGCATGTCTGGTGGTATGTCTGAAGGAGCATGTCTGGTGGTATGTCTGGTGATATGTCTGAAGGAGCATGTCTGGTGGTATGTCTCATGGTATGTCTAGTGATACGCTGAACGAGCATGTCTGGTGGTATGTCTGGTGATATGTCTGAAGGAGCATGCCTGGTGGTATGTCTGAAGGAGCATGTCTGGTGGTATGTCTGGTGATATGTCTGAAGGGGCATGTCTGGTGGTATGTCTGAAGGAGAACGTCTGGTAATATATCTGGTGGTAGTCTGGTGATATGCCTGGTGGTATGTCTGGTGATATGTCTGAATAAGCATGTCTGGTGGTATGTCTGAAGGAGCATGTCTGGTGGTATGTCTGAAGGAGAATGTCTGTTGATATGTCTGAAGGAACATGTCTGTTGATATGTCTGAAGAAGCATGTCTGGAGGTATGTCTGGTGATATGTCTGAAGAAGCATGTCTGGTAATATGTCTGAAGAAGCATGTCTGGTTATATGTCTGAAGGAGCATGTCTGGTGGTATGTCTGAAGAAGCATGTCTGGTTATATGTCTGAAGAAGCATGTCTGGTTATATGTCTGAAGGAGCATGTCTGGTTATTTGTCTGAAGAGGCATGTCTGGTGATATGTCTGAAGAAGCATGTCTGGTTATATGTATGAAGGAGCATGTCTGAAGGAGCATGTCTGGTAATATGTCTGAAGAAGCATGTCTGGTGATATATGTCTGAAGAAACATGTCTGGTGATATGTCTGAAGGAGTATGTCTGGACGGGCAATATGTCTGAAGGAACATGTCTGATGGAGCATGTCTGGTGATAATGTCTGGTGATATGTCTGAAGGAGCATGTCTGGTGATATGTCTGAAGAAGCATGTCTGGTGATATGTCTGAAGGAGCATGTCTGAAGGAGCATGTCTGGTAATATGTCTGAAGAAGCATGTCTGGTTATATGTCTGAAGAAGCATGTCTGGTTATATGTCTGAAGGAGCATGTCTGGTTATATGTCTGAAGAAGCATGTCTGGTGATATGTCTGAAGGAACATGTCTGGTTATATGTCTGAAGGAGCATGTCTGAAGGAGCATGTCTGGTAATATGTCTGAAGAAGCATGTCTGGTTATATGTCTGAAGAAGCATATCTGGTTATATGTCTGAAGAAGCATGTCTGGTTATATGTCTGAAGAAGCATGTCTGGTGATATGTCTGAAGAAGCATGTCTGGTGGTATGTCTGGTGATATGTCTGAAGAAGCATGTCTGGTGAGTTGTCTGAAGAAGCATGTCTGGTTATATGTCTGAAGGAGCATGTCTGAAGGAGCATGTCTGGTAATATAACTGAAGAAGCATGTCTGGTTATATGTCTGAAGAAGCATGTCTTGTTATATGTCTGGAGAAGCATGTTTGGTTATATGTCTGAAGAAGCATATCTGGTTATATGTCTGGTTATATGTCTGAAGAAGCATGTCTGGTAATATGTCTGAAGAAGCATGTCTGGTTATATGTCTGTAGGAGCATGTCTGAAGGAGCATGTCTTGTAATATGTCTGAAGAAGCATGTCTGGTAATATGTCTGAAGAAGCATGCCTGGTGATTGTGATATGTCTGAAGGAGCATGTCTGGTAATATGTCTGAAGAAGCATGTCTGGTGATATGATTGAAGGAGATGTCTAGTGATGTCTGAAGGAGCATGTCTGGTGGTATGTCAGAAGGAGCATGTCTGGAGATATGTCCAAAGTGATATTACTGAAGTGAGACGTGATATGTCTGAAGAGATATGTCTTGAGGAAGATATCTCTGGTGGGTATATCTGGAGAAATTAGGCAAATGATAATTGAATGACATAAATCAATTTTTATAATTTCCAAAGGAAGTTAATTGAATAAAAGCTACTGTTAAGTCATCAGTCGAACACCTGGGCACTCTGCAAAACTGTTATAGTAACTAAATATTGAAAATATTTTAAGAACATGCACAGAAATGAAATATCCAAACCAATTCCAAAACATCCGATACAATGTGTTTTTTTAATAATATTAATATTAAACATAAGACTTTTATTAAGCATAATTATGCATCTTGAATTCATGAAAAAATATTAATCATAAAAGTTCCTATGAGATCCTTTAAGTTATTACAAAACAATATGGATCATAATTATAATAATATAATCAATACAAAATACTCACAGTTGTGGAGCCGTGCTTTATACTTGTGTCATACCCTGAAGCTGAAAAAATGAAAACAAAGACATTTGAGAGACATATTAAAAAAAATTGAGTTTTACAATTCATTAAGATGATATTTAAAGTCAGCCCTTCTGATTTAATAGGATCATCCTTAAACAGTTACTTTGCTGGGTCTGGTCACCTGAGTTCAGTCAAGGCTGTGGGGTCGAATCACCACCTGGCCACAGTCTCCACTTGCATAGGTGGTCAATTCAAAGCAATCTCATTGATTCAGATCTCAACTTACTGAAAAAAACAAATTCTCGCATACAAAAAAGGATTAATAAAATTGTCAATTTTCAGTTTTTCCATAGTATTTCTTTGTAATTAACACTGTATGTTGCAGGACTCCCATTGTGTGGTTCTTGTAGATATAACCTTTTGATTTCAACAAAGTTAAAACCTCTACCCATAGCGATAATACACTCAGTTATAAAATTAAAAAATTTCATACAGATATTTTACATATATCATAATAAAATTTCAAACTTATAATAGGCAAAAACAGAATGAAAATTCATTTACTAGTTAATAAGTAATCCATCATCAAAGTAGATGGGGGTCACCAGTCAAAAAATGGCCAAAATACACTATCAATAATGTGTGTAGCCACCTTGGTGCTATTGAATTGTCAATAATTGTATTTACCTGTATTTTAGTCATTTTTACCGATGATTCCTGTATAACAGTACTTGTACATAAGATTACTAATGAATTAATGTATAGATTTTCACTCTCTTTTCACCTGTTTGTTAAGTGTGAATTATTGTTTATTATGATTTATAAAACATATCCGTATTAAATACCATTTTCATTTTATAACCAAATACCCCAAGTTTGCAGAACTTTTTTTAGCAGAGTATATAATAGTTTACCATACAAATTATGCAACAGTGTTTTTGACAGACAATTTGGTATTATAAATCTTCTCTCCCTAATATTGAATATATAACTTACTAATAATATTTCCACATCCCATTTTTGAACATTTTTTATATTTTAAAAACTATTTTTTATCAGAACAGAAGATATTGAGACCTTTTCATGAAAGCCATTTAACAGATGGTTTTTTTGTTATTCTTTTGTAAGGTATTAACATAATTATTTGATTAATAACAACATAAAGGTATTACCAGTAATATTTTTTATCAAATGCCTGTCAGATTATTTCGCTTTGTTTTGACAAATGTTAAAGATTGTATCATTGAGAACTTCCACTGGCTTCTGTCACATATTTTGATAATCTTAATACCTCTTTAAAACTTAGTTAGGGTTAGAATGTAGAGTGAGAAAAAGAATATTTGTTTGTTTGTTTGAATATTTAACATCATTTTTATGGTATCCAGGTCTAACAAGACGATCATTATTTTGACCTTACCACTCTTTCCTGAAAGGTAAAACAGTTCTTAAGCACACCCATCTCCGGAAGTGACTGATAACCTACTTGAATCAGAGGTGAGAGACAAATGACTACTAGTATATCAGATACAGCTTCCTTCTTCTTTTATAATAATGACTTACATTCATTTTAAATATGTGATTATAATAGCCATGCATGTGGGAGAAAAAAAGTGCTAGATTAATTGCTAAGTTTCCTACTCAATCCACCCAGGCGAATTTAGCAATGTGAAAACTGTTGCAGCCTTATATAAGATGTCTCCAAAGCCTACAAAATGTACATCGCCAGCGCAGAAAAGGAATCAATTAGCCAGTTGGTTTGGGATTTAAATCCAGTATCAAGTCACTGTGTTACCACTAGTTAGTGCTTATGCACTGAGGAGTCCCTAGACATGAATTATGGGATAATTCTGGTAGTTTGCCCAACTTTATTGCCTGTAGCATTAGTGCATCCGTTTTATTGTGACTATTACCAAACATTTCATGCTAACAGTTACAAAGTCAAGAATAGTGCCATAAAATCTTTCTTCTCCTAACCAGAATTTACACATTCAATTTGTTTTGTTTCAATTGATTTGGTGAATCCATGAAATACTGCTGTCTTTAAATAACTGCCATTGCTCTGTATGGAAATAATTGCTCAAGTAACTGTAAGAAGTTTATATGTTTGTAAAAACAATATAATATTAAGAAATAGATCATGTACCGGTATATATTAATTTGTCTAAACTATAAACGGTAAGTTTATTGACTGAACAGGGTGAAAACCCTTTAAAATTAAAACAATTGTGCAAAATCTTATAATTAAAGAATTAATTGGGTTATTTTTATTCAATAAGTATTGTTTAAAATGAAAGTAATTCAAATGCCTAACTTTGATTTAACTTGTCCATATTAAATGAATAGTATTTCAAAACTGTTGCTGCCAACAACTCTTGATTTGCACTAGTCTACGAGGATTGTATCAAATGTTGCTGACTGCAACTCTTAAATGAACTAGTTTTTCTTCTTCTTTTTCCATCAAGTACAGCATACCATCTGGTATATATTTGTACTGGAGTATGCGTGGTGTGAGAAAGTTTATACAGTGATTTTTAAAAGTAGAAAATTCTATGGGATGCAATTTAACCCTTTACTTCATATAGGTGCCTTTGGACACCTCTAATATTGAAAGCATTAATTCACCACGTATCAGCAATGGGTGAATTATGTTTATATTAACTGACTGAGTGGAAAACAGTGCAGGAAATGTTAACAAGCAATCTGAACTCTTCCTGCACTGTTTTCAATGACCTTCTTTGATTGGTGCGGGAAAATGCGTATCTATGGAGTAAAGGGTTAAAATAAAGCGGACCAGAACTGTCTATCTGAGGGCTTTTGACAGCACTTCCCTCCTGAATCTGTCTATAGTAGGGCAGCTCACACATGTCTGGGGAAGGCTGTTCCATAACTTGATGGTATCTGGGAAAAAGGACGTCTGATATAGTTGAGTCAGGGCGAAGGGTACCAAGAATCTTTGGTCATGACCTCGAACCTTAGTCATTGGGTTGAGGTATATGGTTGGCATATCTACCAGGTGATGGACGATCCTGTACATCAATGACACCTTCGCCTGAGCTCGTCTTTCTTGCAGGGTTGGCCACTGGAGCTTGTGCAGCATAGGCGACACACTGCTGGTTCTCCTGTAGTCAGAGTAGACCATCTATGCCGACCTGCGTTGCACCATCTCCAATTTCTGTTGTGTGTGTGGATCCCACACTACTGCAGCATATTCCAGTAGCGGTCGCACCACGGTTGTGTAGCAAAGTGCTTTTGTCTCTCTGGGGCACTCAAGTAGGTTCCGGTGGAGAAAGGATTTAGTGTTATCCGCTTTTTATTCTTGTTCTTGCACAAATGCAATTGTCCGCTACTCAGAATTTCTGGCCTAATTCGTTGTTGACAATGTCAACTTAATATTGGATTAGAGATACTTATTGAAGAAATGGGAGTTAGGGGAGAAAAAAATTGAACTTTGATTTGGGTTAGAACATGTCTTTTCCTTTGTAAGCTAAGACTTTCATTCTCACTTTGACATTGTATGAAAGCATGTGATCTTGATCATCAAGATGCTTTCATTAAAATGTACAAAAAATTTGCAAAAAGCTAAATAAACTGGTGATCATCTCTACTTTCACTCTGCTAATAGCTTGTGAGGTATGAAACGTAATAACCAGAAACCTATTTATCTGGTTGTTTCCTGTTTATCGAAATACAGGAAAAATGAAACAGCTTATTGGATATTCATATATTAACAATGTTTTGAGGGAAAGGAAAATATTTGCTCAATATTGGTACACTTCAAAACAAAGTTGTTCAAGTTTTCCACAAATTTAATTGAGTGAAATATACAGCTTATCTTGAGCACTAACTTTAAGAGAAAATTCATTAGTAAGCTTCTATTCTTGCCAATATCAGTAAATAGTGATGTGTTAAGGTGTTCAGATAAATTGAAGCTATCTATCCATTTTAATTCCTGATAGTCAAAGTTGGGGACTTAACTTTGACATTAGAGGCTTCATCTTTAGATATCAAGTGGAACTTTCGGCAGTTTCCATATTAAAGCATTTAAGATCTGTACGGACGATTACGTGTGCTATCCGAAAATAGTGTCATAACAAGAAAATAACGTTTTGACTTCAGCTGCAAGGATTCATTGAGGGTTTCAATTACAAAATCACCTTTTTCCAGATCTACTGTTACACTGCTACTTATCAAATCTGGAATTGTGCTGTAAGACGACATTTTAATAATTTATTTTACATTTCTTCCTCAAAAATAACTAACTTGTTGACATGTCAATTTTTTCATGACAGGTGTGGCCATTATTTTTGATAAAAAGAGGTTTGATTGGATACAAATGCTAATATTGACCAATCAAAACATTTCTAACAAAAGTAACATTATTTCACTCTCCTTTAAAAGAAATAAAAACGATACTGGGTATTCCCAATTTTGTCCAATCAACTATATAATCTATTTTAAGAACGGAAACCATTGACCTATTTTCTAAGGTAAATATCAACTCAAAGTTATCTAAGGTTGTTTCAATAATGTAGAGGCATTGTCATCTATGCAGCGATGGCGAGCGGACAAGCTAGTGACTTAGTATTCTTCGTGAATGGAAAAAAGGTTTGCTTGATGATAAAATCATTTAAACTTTTAACCTAAAATCATTGCAATAACACAATTTTATTTTAGATTGGCACACCACAGGAGGATGCATTTCAGTTTCACAATGCACCAAAATATCCTAACTATTTATATTGCAGTAAGACAGATTATTCTGTTGTCTAGCTTAAGTTGGAGATAGCATATTGAGAAACTCCAGTTTAAATAATTGTGTTGAATTATTAATTATAATATTTTTCTTAATAACTAAAATTATAATTGCCTCCCAGCAATAATCAGAAATATATTGTTGGTGTAATATGTAGATGTATAACAATGTATTTATATACTGTGGCATTATAAAAAAAAGTTAATAAACATATTTTATTAAGTTCACTTGCACCATTTCCCCTTATCTGTTTATATTTAATGCGACATATATTCTATGAGATTAATTTTATGTTCCAGTGCCATTAATCGTACATGTACATGCATAAATACATACATATATATATATATATATATATAGAAAATGCCAAAAATCCTACAATTCAGTTGTTGCCAATGCAATAATATAAGTTGTAAATGTTTATGGTCTTACCTTAGTTGCAAGGTAATTTACATTATTTTGTAAACATTCAGTGTGTAGGTAAATATTATCGTGATGGCATGTGCGACTCAAATGAAACAACCATGTGGTTATTTATGGCCCATTGGCATCTATCTGATCTATGCATGATTTATATTATCATGGAACCAAAAGGTCACCCGGTATAAAACTTTTCATCTCCAAGTCATTGAAGTGGGGAGGAAGAATAAGGGAGGTCATGCAAACTGCTTTGTGCGACATGCAAATTAATAGATTTCAGGAGACAGTTGATATTTATTACGGTACAATGTAACATAATTTTCATGTCGAGAGCTACATGATATAGATAAAGAACAATATTTCACCACGGTTAGTCCCCCTACCCGCCAATTAATGTTTCCACACCTGACTGTAATGTTTTATGACTTCATGGATGAAATGATTGATTTTTTTTTCATCCATCGAGGTCATAAAGAAATGCGAAAGGGAACATTAAGTTATAAGACACATTTGAGATTATTTCAGATACTCACCAAAGGTCACAGACTCTTTCAATTAAATGTCATTTTCTTGTCATTGTCAGAGATCTTTTCTTTTCAAAAATATATACTCTTTCTGTCTTTTAGTCACATAAACACAGAGTTTGAGATTATTAAGAATGTTTTTTGTTGTTGACATGCTGTTTGTTAATTATCAACCTATATTAAAAAGATATATGCATGTGGAGGTAGAGGTATATAAAACAAAGATTTACCTTTACTTTCTTATTTTATCAAACATTTAATCAAATCATAACATAAGAACTGTAATGTGGTGTTGCAATGTGGCAAATATGATAATATTGGTATTTTACACAATATATAATTTTATAGCAAATACCAACATGAACAGATAATGTTAAAAAAAAAAAGTACCTACCTACCAACCCTGCATTTTTTGGCCATGCCACCAAAAACACAACTTTATTTTTACCTTATGTGCAGGAATAACAAGACTTGTACAGTCGCATATCGAGGACTTGGTGCGAAACGGTTGTAACTGATGTTTTCATCAAAAATGACTTTTTTGTATTTTTCAGTTTGGTTTGTGTATATACACATCCAATAAAAATTATAACTTTGAATATTAAAGTTTTACCCCTCATGGTATATTTGTCCTAAGGCTGTATCTCAAAAAGTCAGATTCCTTTGGTGCGAAACGGTTTAACTCAAGTTACAACCCTTCCACACTGAAAATCCAAATAATATCTTGGTGTGAAACGATTGTATCTGAAGATTTATGTCCAAATCCTTAAAATGTAGAGTGAGTATTTTAAAGTATTTGTTTTTATATGTATATTATAAACTAAATATATATTTTTTCATTCAATCATAAATTTACAACCCTTAATTTAACATAATCTAAGTGATCTTAGTTTATCATAAATGACATCATAAAGAAATTTATAAATTAGTTCTTTTTTGCCTCATATTACCAATTTGATATACATATATTAATACTTACAACAAGTAAATATTTGAATAAAATTGCTGGTGAAATGGGTATTTAAGAATAAAAGACAGAAAATAGATTTACTATCATGTTTTTACTGAAAATAAATATATAAAATTAATTTGATGTCCTGCCATTTTCATTCTGATTGTGAAATTTTTTTTCAGAAATCTGTTTCCTTGGTGGAACCAGCACTAAGTGCTATATTAGATATCGCCACAATTCAGACCTCTGCAATGAAAGGCAAATCTTATTCATTTTTTTAATTTAAAGAATAATTTAATTTAATAAGTTATTCAGCAGCCCCATTCAAGAACAAGTAGACATTTAAATTCATGAATGCATTGATGATTTAAATGACAGTGTTACATTTTTATAGCTATGATAGAAATCTTTTGACTGTTGGTCTTAAGTGTTTCTAGATATATACCAATTGTGAAAACAAAAGTTTTCACTTGAAGCATTTTAATCTGCTACAGTCAGTCTTTTTATACATCAATTTTAATCTATCGTTCCACCGACCCAAGAAAGATCAATGTGGTCTATGAAATGCATTTGAAAATGTCTCAGCAGAACAAAAAGAATGGGGCCAGATTTAACCATTTATGAAGTGGCTCCATTGCTAATCAATAGCAATTAAAACAGCATGTGGAATTGCCTTGTGTCTCTTTTATTTTCATCAAAACAATAATCAGAAGAAGACAAGAAAATTTATATTAACAGTACCATCGAAAACAATAATAGGTTTTACATTGTCATGTGGTTTTGCCTGCAGAGGTTCAATCTTCTTTTTATCACAAGCCAGGCCTGTTTAGCTCAGTCAGTTACGGGTCTGACTATCAATCCAGGGGTCGTGAGTTCTAATCCCCCGCCCGGCAACAGTCTCTGTGATGATTGATATACAACATTGTGTCTCATTATCATTCATCTCTCACCATTGATTCAAGTTGGAAAGTTATCAGTTACTTGCGGAGATGGGGTGTGCTCGAGTACTGGTTAATATCAGGAAACAGTGGTTAGGTTAACTGATTGTCTGTTAATCCTCGATGGCATAAAAATGACGCTAAATATGCAATCAATCAATCAATCAATCTTTCTATCACTCATAAATATTAAGAGAATGCACAGAATGAGGGAGACTCTATCCATGTGCCAGTAAAAATAGTTGTGCATATACAACCTCACAGTGGGCAGCAATTTTGAGATTGAATGATCAAATATTTAGCATCATTTTTATGCCATCAAAGGCTAACAGTACAGTTGACCGGTTGACCTATTCTTACCTGAGATCATGGAAGCCTAATTAGAATTCAGAATACAACCATCTTCGCAAGCAATGATGTGAAGTACCAGTTCAGGAAACCCTTACTATATTCAGGAAATATGAATGTAAGTTTTTGTCATTTGATAAATCTTGCCCTTTAAATCAAGAATTTTAAAATCAACGCTGAAATGATAATGATTACTGGGAATCAACACAAGTATTAAACTGTTTATTGTCTGCCCCCAATCAGTTAAACTATCAGTCTGATTATGATGGTGAAGTATTCACTTTTCCATAAATGAGTCAACCACACCTAGTCCATCCACTACTGAACTAGAACAGTTGAGGGATCATTTTATCCCAATCACACCATTAATGTTATTGATGTGGATCTTTTGTCTCCATGCCAGAAATTGATATTCCAAGGGTACATAATTTAATCCATTCTACATATTGTTACCTTATTACATGTTCAAGTAAGTTTATAATAAAATACTTTTTGCATTGCTAATTTTAAGGTTTTAAACAAGCGTTATTTTATATATTACTAAAAATAGTCCAAAACTTAAAAAATCTTCTTCTCATGAACGGCCCAACAGATTTTCAAAATGTTTATGTAGTAATGATGACCAACTATAGTTTTGTTAGATTTGTTCAAATGGTGTCCCTACGGTTAAATATGACCCCGTCCCGAGGGTTCAATTAGGGGACACATGTCATTATAATATTTTATTTTTTTTTTTAAAATGGAAATGATTTTGCCTATATCTTCACAGAAGCATTGTTTGGTGAAGGAGGTTCATATTTGTAAAAATAACTGGGTTCCACTGTCTTAAGGGATCAGGAGGGGCCCCAAAACGGTACAAATTGGGAATTACTAAATTTGTTTTCTTAAGAACCGGTATGTCAGATTTGTTCATATTTTGCATAAATTATCCCTATGTGTAGGGGTTTGATTGCAGATAAGAATTTAGGGGCTAAAATTTATAGGGGCCTTGTAAGGGGACTTAGAGTTTTACATAGGGATACCATGGGAAAACAGAAAATTCTCTTTTTCTTTCATCTGTTCTGAAACCACTAGGCCAGTTAAATTGAAACTTCACATGGGTGTTTCTATTGCATAGGAGACTATACCGAAGATTTTATTTTTTTGATCTGATATTCAAGATGGCCACCGTTACTAAAAATAGTCCAAAACTAAAAAAAAATCTTCTTCTCATGAATGGCCCAACAGATTTTCAAAATGTTTATGTAGTAATGATGACCAACTATAGTTTTGTTAGATTTGTTCAAATGGTGTCCCTAGGGTTAAATATGACCCCGCCCCAAGGGTTCAATTAGGGGACACATGTCCTTTTATTATTTTTTTTTTTTTTTTTTAAAATGGAAATGATTTTGCCTATATCTTTACAGAAGCATTGTTAGGTGAAGGTTAAGATTTGTAAAAATGACTGGGTTCCACTGTCTTAAGGGATCAGGAGTGGCCCCAAAACGGTACAAATTGGGAATTACTAAATTCGTTTTCTTAAAAACCGGTTTGTCAGATTTGTTCATATTTTGCATAAATCATCCCTATGTGTAGGGGTTTGATTGCAGATAAGAATTTAGGGGCTAAAATTTATAGGGGCCATGTAAGGGGACTTAGAATTGTACATAGGGATACTATGGGAAAACAGAAAATTCTCTTTTTCTTTCATCTGTTCTGAAACCACTAGGCCAGTTAAACTGAAACTTCACATGGGTGTTTCTATTGCATAGGAGACTATACCGAAGAATTATTTTTTTTTCGATCTGAAATTCAAGATGGCTGCCGTTACTAAAAATAGTCCAAAACTTAAAAAATCTTCTTCTCATGAACAGCCCAACTGATTTTCAAAATGTTTATGTAGTAATGATGACCAACTATAGTTCTGTTAGATTTGTTCAAATGGTGTCCCTAGGGTTAAAAATGACCCTGCCCCGAGAGTTCAATTAGGGGACACTTGTCAATATAATATTTTTTTTTTTTTTTAAATGGAAATGATTTTGCCTATATTTTCACTAAAGCATTGTTAGGTGAAGGAGGTTCAGATTTGTAAAAATGACTGGGTTCCTATGTCTTAAGGGGTCAGAACTGGTATGTCAGATTTGTACATATTTGATATAAATTATCCCTAAGTGTAGGGGTTTGATTGCAGATAAGAATTTAGGGGCTAAAATATATAGGGGCCCTGTAAGGGGACATAGAATTTTACATAGGGCTACTGTGGGAAAACAGAAAATTCTCTTTTTTTTTTTCATTTATTCTGAAACCACTAGGCCAATTATACTGAAACTTCACATGGATGTTTCTATTGCATAGGAGACTATACAAAAGATTTATTTTTCATAATGGCCAATGTTGCTATTGCATAGAAGAATTTCAAGAAGTGCTATGGCCACTATTAGTCAGTAGAGCGTCCTCAGGCCCTCTTGTTTTTTTTAGCGTTGAGTAACGTTCAAACAATATCATGGTCTTTATCATACCTATTACTGTCGATAAAAGTGCTAAAAATGTAGAATATATAAGAAATATTTATTCTTAAATAACCTATATTTAATTGGGATATCAGTTTGTTACAGAAAGTGACTGGAAGATAATATAATGGTCATTAAAATTATAGAATGTATTACTTTCCCATTGTTTTGTTATAAAATACAACAAAAAAAAATTGTTATTCAAGCTAAATAATTTTAAGATAGAGTAAATAAAAGATATATATATACGGTATATAATAAACACATGAAAAAGATGTTTAAAAATGCATTTGACATTTGCAGGAATTGAGAACAAAAATCCAGATACATTCCTTTCGCACCAAGAAATAATTTCAAAATTTGCATAATTTTGATGCAAAAGGGTTGTAACTGGGTCTTCATCAAATATCTTCTTTTTTAAGCCAAATGACTATTTCCTGTCAGTCTCTATTGAAATCATCCACAAAATTGAAAATGATAGTCTTAAGACAATAAATATGAACAAAAAATAAAAGAATGAAGAAGTTTTTCGTCTTTCCTGAACAATTTAGGAATATTGAGTTACAACCGTTTCGCACCAAGCCCTCGATATAAGGTCATTAATACATCATAATACATAGTCTCATACAAGTTAGTTACTACATTAATTGTTCATTTCTCATGTAAATTAACAAAAAATTGATGAACTAAATTCTGCCAGTCAAAATGATTTCTCTTTAAAGCCCCAGCTGCCATATAAAAGCCACACGATGGTTCTGGGGCAGGTTTTATATAATGCAGTACATGATTCAAAAGTTCACAGTCATCAATGCATTGCTTTTGTTATAATGTTGCATACTACTAGATTATTGTTAATACATTTAATTGGTAAAAAATAATATTGTATGCAGTTTGAAAAAAAAAAAAAATTCAGCTGCCGACAATTTGAAATTCAAGGGAGATGCACGCTATACACCGGAATCTATGATAATTCGCAGATAACCTAGTGTAGCATTGTAATTTGATAGTCTTCTCATACAGATATTCACTAACGTGGCATTTTACGTAAAGGTTGGGGTTTCAGAAAAAAGTTGGGAGAATATGTTTCATACTTTATCAATTGGTAGAAGAAATGAATTTACATAGTAAAACACACATAACGCAAAGAACATATATTTTTTTCACAAAAGTTTAATATGTCAAAACAGATGTTTATATAATTGACATTCGGGTTTTGTGTTGCGTTACTTATACCATAGGTTTGGTGACACTCTACTTTGGTAACCCTGCTCGACTGCGTTTAATGATGTTAGGTAGAGAGAATTATGTTACCAAACCTTGATATAACTTGCGCATCACATGAAAAACAAGATTATCTATGATATATCTAGAACATAGCAGTCATAGTTTAAATTTATCCGCTGGTGTATATTACAAATTACGTCAATTTCATCCGATTGTTGTCGTTGTTATGTTTTATTAAAATAAAATGACCACTTAACATTTTGTTTAAATTTCACTGGAATATGTCAAATTATTTGACAGCTAGAGACAACAAAAAAACAACAACATGGAGTTAGAAAAAGTTGTTATTATTAGTATATTTTGCATATTGTTGATCCTATAATATATATATATATATAAACATATATTATAGATGAACATACTAAATTATATATATAAAGTATAACAAATATTTTATTTTCATTAGTTTTATTAGTACAATAGAAAAAATTCACAGGAAATTTGACTTCGTAATTTTTGAGATTTTTTTCTTATATTTTTCAAATATATTATTTATAAAGATTACATAATTTCTTAAATATCATCATAATCATCATCATTATCATCCCAGTTTTAGATACTTGGACACTTTTAAATTTACCAAGCTATGCCCCTGGTATACATAGTGATAAGATTGATTTGTTTCATGAGCATGTGAAAATTAACTTTAACATCGCCCCCTGTCCCTTTAAACTACTCTGAAATATAAAAAAACATGACGTTTGTTTGTGATTTTGGACGACGTCAAGAAAACGCAATATATAATACTAACGTAAAATACGACATCGACCTTAAAATAGCAGACAAAAGTTATGTGAATTTAAGTTACATTTTTAATTTGAATTTATGAAAAAACTAGCATGAACACCCCCTCCTTTTATTCGATCATAACGTAGTGAAATGAAAAAAGTTTAATATATGAAAAATTCTTGTAATGGACCATATTTGTACAATCAAGCTTGAATGTTCAAAATTTGTTGTTTTTAAACCTGCATTTTAATCAACCCAGGCGTAATGATTAGATGTAAAGGTAACCTTAATTGCATTTTATCTGTATTAAAGTTATACTCTTATCACAGGAAATAAAACAAGTAATTTAAAAATGTTATTAAAAACAGTTTTCAATTGATATTGACCATTTTATAAGGAAAATACAGTGAAAATCGTCTGACAAACACATACCGCTAGGGGGCGTTGTTATCGAGATTCTGCAGGACTTTCTTTTTAAAAAAAGAGTTGAAAAGAAAGCTGATACTTCATAGTTTATGTGTACAGATTTTTGATAATTTATGTCAAAAAATCTGATAGGAATGCCGTTACTACCTTAAACATTAAAACTTGTACTTTATCAAAGAAAAAAAAACTACATTACAAAATGAGTGTTAATTTTAGGCTAGGTCTGTGTGGAAGGCATGGTCCAGTGGTAGAGCATTGGAGCCAAGATCGGAGGTCGTGGGTTTGATCCTTCGCCACAGCTATGTGTGGTGTTCTTAAGCATATGCTTAGTACAGGACTCAGGTTCTAACCAGGAAGACTTTGAGTGTGATTTATCTAAGCTGTAAGAACTTGTTTCTGTCATTGACAATCAATGTAAAATCAATCAATTTTAAAAAAACAAACTCTTTGTGGTTTACACTTATCACTTTTGATTAAGCACCTCATAATTATCTATACCCTTATATGGGCCTTATATGGTGCAAACATTTGTCCCTCCTTAAATGGTGGCAAACCTTTTGCTATTGTAGTGACAAATGTTTGCTGCTGTTAACATTTACCACTGTTTGCCAATGTAGACATGTGGATGGAGACAAAAGTTAATTCAATTTACATTGATTGTGAAACTTTGACAATTAAATCACATGTGAAGTCTTCAATGATAACAATAGGTTTTCATCAGATCATTCTTGACAGAGGGTGCAGGGACATAAATTACAAATGGAACGATGCTCATCCATTTCTGGTTTCGTCCAAAATTAAAAACAGGAGATAATTATAATGTCTGTGCTTTGTTTTAAAAAATTGAAATAATGCTTAAATAAGACAAACCTGTATTCAGAATTCTTGTAAAAAGCTAAGTGTCTTGAGATTTTTTCTAGCATTGAGTTCACTAAAATCAATCACAAATGCTGTTTCATAATAGACAATTTTTTATTTAAACAAAAATTTTTTGAAAGTAATTACTTCTACACTTGAACTACATCAATATATCATATATGGCAAAGTTTGATCATTTTCTATAACAAAACAATCAAGATATGGCAATTTTAACATTCACCTTAAAGGAAGTATAACAGGAAAAACTGATATAAATGTCTTTAAAAATAATATAATTATCAAAATGGATAGAGAACTTCTCATTATCATTAATAATCAAAATCCGGATGATTTGATATATCAAATTCACCAAAATATGTCAAAATTGATATTTGAACTGGAGTGGTAAACTTGAAATGAAATCCCCATTCTAAAAATAGACAGCACTTGAATACTGTTAGATGACCATTGCATCTTCATTCAAACTCTTTCTAAGGTGAATTTTTTTATGTGATGACTGATGATATGACATTGTGTCTCATTGTCATTCATCTCTCACTGCTGATTCAAGTGGGAAAGTTATTTACAGATATGGGTTGCTCGAGTACTGGTTAACCTTCCAGGATCCCAGGATAGGAGTGGTCAGGTTTACTGATCGTCTGATAGCCATTGGTGACATAAAAATGATGCTAAATATTTGAACAAAAAAAAAAAAAAAAAGAATCAACAGTTATATATTGTCATTATGTTTCACTGTTACAGCGGTACATGTCAATTCTTGCATTCCAAAACATAGGATTAGGATCTGCCATTTCACCAGGGTGAGGCATTTCTTTTACCCTGTATCAAATAAACTACGTGTGAAATTCTTGCAATCAAGTGAACTATTTGTTAAATTATTAAACTGACAGGTCATGTGTTTAATAAATGCTCGAAAAAGAACCACTCATAGCTGGTTTTATTTTATATCGAATATTAAACATAAACTTTATATCTGTCATCAAAATAAACTTTAAAATATTCAATCATTTTTAAGTGTTCTGCCAAATAAAACTATATCAAGTTTAATATTAAAATCTAGTATATCATCTTAAGTTTTATAATAATCAAACAATCAAGGTTGAACAGATGGTTGGAGTCACGGTAAGGGTCACAAGTTAGCGTGTGACTTATCTCTTTGTTTTGACATGTTTGATATATTAGGCCCATCTTTTAATAGCTTATCATTTTATATCTTTAGAAGCCATTTAACAACCAAAAATATCATACACAATAAGAACAAAACTATGTTCAAAACTGGTTCAGTTAAATGAATAGGCAGATCAAAAATCGTCCCAGATTGTGGATTTCAGTCAATCTTAGGTCATTCCGGATTTGAAAATTGTTTGGGCCAAAAACGGGCGTTAATATTGTTGAAGCGGTTAAGGAATGTAAAAAATTAAAAATCTTAAATTTGGTTATTTTTTTTGTGTCTCAACATGCAGTCGTCGAGATAAAAGATTTAATATGTAAATAAATTAGGAAATGAGCTAAGGACCATCAACACACCACCTTTTTATTCCACCAATGATTGCGATAGCACTACAACCAACAAAGGACCATTACTTTCCAGAATATTGATTATGCACCATATATATACATATCAGTGTGTAACAATTGTATGAAATACCCAGGGTACGAAATGTCTATTTTAATTTACCTATGCATAATGGGAAACAAAAACACTCAGTCTACATCATGTAATTTAGCTTTGTTCATTTGTTTTCTTGACAAGGTCTAGAAGTGTGCATGCAGACTTGTGATCTATCTCATACAACCAAAATTAAATTTGGGACAATAAGACTCGGACCTAGGCTCAAACTTGGAACCTAGTTCATTCTTTAGTCACAGGCTTGGAACTGTTCTGACTGAGCCTTTTGACCATTAATATGGTGGTCATTCTCAAGTTGGAACAAGTATGTGCCACATATACAGTCAAACCTGTCTTAAGCAGCCAGCAAGGAGAGGAGCAAATGAGACCTTTTAAGACAGTTTGTTGTTTAATGCAGGTTAATTTGCTCTGAAACATGATGAATTGGATATAACAATGGTGGCTGCTAAAGACAAGTGGCTTCTTGATAGAGGTGATCACATAGACAGGTTTGACTGTTACATGTCAATCTCATTCAGGGCACTACACTTTTGTTTAAATAATGTGTTTGACAACGAAAATCTAGCATTCTTTTATAATACTACTATAATAGCTTGATGATGAAATATTACCTGAAGGGCTTATATGAAGCTCTCTTGGCTTTATTGCCTGTGTAGAACCAGTGAGTACTGAGTGTTGTATCTGAGAGGCCATTGTGTTGAGTCTGGGATCAAACCCTGGACCTCTGGCGAAAGCTCACTCAGTTGGCTAACACTATTTTCACTGTACCACCACCCCATTCATAACCCCATAATTTTCCTATCACCACAATGGCAATTATTTAGGTTCGAGTTCTGCTGGTTTTTGAAAAAATGAGTAAAAAATCTTAAAAAAACATACATTGATATTTCCTTGAAGTCGTTTCTGTCACTACCAGTAATAACTGATATTTTTTACTTTTTTGTCATACATGTGTAATTTTTATGTCCATGAATATGATGGCTTTCAACTATGTACAAGAGTTATGTCCCTTTCCAAAATCAAATGATTACTAACTAGATTTTGAGTTTGCGCTTGAAATTCTTGGTCTGCACTGTAACATACAGAGATATCTTGTACATACTATTATGTAAATCTCAGAATTAGTTTCACATGAAAAATGATCAAAATTGACATGTACCCTTTAAAGTAAAACAGGGAAGTGTGTCCCTTTAAAGTAAAATAGGGAAAGTACATTTACAGAAGTTAAATTGACCGCATTCTTACAGTGTTGAATATAAAGATAACTTAATAGAAAAGGTCAACTAATAGATGAAATTAAATTCCATAATGCAGATGCTAAGTTGCAGTCTTGTTATGGTGATCTTGTTATGGTGTAATAATCTCCAAATGTAAATGGAGTATAAACCCAATATGCTATTTTGAAACTATGTAATTCTATTTTTAGATAGAATCTGCCGTATTAGGGATGACAGCACATTTATCTGTTACATAAATTATGTAATACAATAGATTCAATATAAATATGTTACCTGTATTGAACGAGTCTAACTAAAAATAGAATGACGTAGTTTCACAATTATAGCGTATTTGGTTGATACAAGTGAATGTTGAAATCATTAGGCCATAATAAATTAATTGCTAGATTACTGTTCTTGCCGGTCCCCAAATTTTCATGCCACCCTGACATAAAAAAAATAACAACAAATTTAAAAAAAAAAGAAGAAAATTTGGATAATAATCTAGCAATTAATCTATAATGGCCTTATGGAAGTATTAATCTCCAAATGTATGCTGTATATCATCTTGTGATTTATGCTCAGTTTTATTCAATTTGACCCTAGGGTCAACATTAATACTGCTCCAGTGGTAACTGTCATGACATTCTTGGTAATATGGAATGTTCTGTTTTAAAAAGTTTTTTTTAACACTGATTGTCCTCTTGGTCTTATACATGCACATTTCGTTGTCAATACACGGTTTGGCTTTCCGATGTTGTTTGTAAAAGTGTATTCACGTTTCATCCCAGGTGACAATGTTTCTAAATTGATTTGGATAAGTTTTATTTTCTAATTTTTCCCTAGTGTACTTTTGTACTTTGGCTAGCAAATGCGGAATCCATCTTGCAGAAATATTTTTACGAACAAGCTTGTATTTTAAAGGGAGCTGAACTTTTCCAAATGAGATACCAGTGCTCCTAGCTAAGTCCATAATGGTATACCTAGTGTCCGTTGTATTTAGCAGTTCCTTTATTTTCATCAATGCAACCATGGTACTGTTGCTCACTAGTCAGCCAGATTTATGGCCTGTTTCAACAGACCGCCGACCTTCCACAAATCCCCACGCCCACCTGCAAACTGTCCTATACAATATCGGAGCATCGCTATGAATGTCCCCTATTTCACTTAAACTAGTTTTGGCACTGTATCCGAGTTTAGAGCGAGCTTTTAATTACCCCCTAATTTCAGCAGATAATTCATAATGTTTACCAACCATTTGTTAACACAGTGATCTATTATTAACTGACCACTTTCAAAATGAATTTTTGACGTTCATAATAGTCCAAACATGTACATATTTGGTATCAATGTACAGGTATTAAATGGGTCTTAGATTGATGTGTGAGCAAGTGGTTTTGATAAACAGTATGATATTCGAGATAATCGGCCAAAAATTATCCATTTTTCACAAAAATACATTTACTTTTCAATTTAGAGGTTTCAAATACAGTATTTCCCATAGAAAGTGACATATTTTGAAAAAGAAAGTAAATCTTAATCACAAAGATGAAGTTTCCTCTCAGCATCTACAGAAAATGATCAAGTTCTTGAACGTCTCTGCACTTCTGGAACACTGGATACATTACCAATAGGTTAAAAGTGCCTTGTTTCCATAGATCTTATTATTATTATTAGTCTAATTATGCAGAAAAAACAACATGGGGTTGACCAGGTTGCTTTTTCAGAATTTTGATGGTTTGATGGCACCCCTTCATTTTTGACAATTCTGCCCATTTGTTGTAGTGTATCACTACACATCTTTAAACTGTTATATCATCATCAAACAGTTCCCAATGTCATCCAAACTTTGCAGAAATCATGAAAATGTTCCAATGTTCCCAGATGCCAGTCATACACCATACCAATAAAATGAAACGCGACAGTTTGGCGGTCGGTATATCGAAAACTGATCTTGATAACAAATATCAATGACAAAACAATGGAACAGGAAATTTCCACATAGTTCATGATCAACATAATATTAATTAATAAACCGCGACATAAAAACAACATCGCTCATACGCGACCAACTGCATTATCAAAAAGCATGCACTAAAGAATGGAAACTATATCGCGACAAATGTTACAATTTTCAAGTGGGTAGGGTATGAATTTTACATAAATAATGAGTTTTTAACACAAAAAAAAAATATTTTAACTTACTGGTACATGAATCATGACATCTGGATGCAGTGAATGTTCTAGTCATTCATGCATTTGTTGTGATACATTAGCATCAAAGTCTCTCTGTGTGACTTTCAAGCGTTTTAAGGGCAAACTTATATTTTTTTTAGGCAGAATTTTGAGAGAGATGGCTAAAATCAAGTCTTATCATGTGATGCAGCAAATCAATTTTTCCTGCATAATTAGACCAACAGAGGACTACCTATGGAAACAAGGCACTTTTAGAACCATTGGTACTGTATCCAGTGTTCCAGAAGTGCATGTCTCTATATGCAGAACAGTACAAAATTAATTCTTGTGTGAGACATATATGCTTGGTTATTATCAATGATACTATAGTTTATCAAACACAGATAGGCCAGTTATATTTCTTGGGATGTTAGAGCACTGTATATTTACATATGTGATTTGTCAGTTGAATGTATCATGACAAGCAGCACCCAAGAGTTGGCAGTACGGAAGACTTTTTTGCAGTGAAGGTGACATTAATAAGCTAGGAGTTGTGTTTATTTATTTTGTTTAACTGGCATATTTGCGTACATCAAAATAGTATTAAGTAAAACAATTCTCAGTTTGAATTCTGTTTTATAAATTTATTTTTTGTATCTTCAGGTTGTGGAGAAGCATGCTGACCCAGAAACGACGCTTCTGCAGTACCTCCGATCTACATGTATCCTTCATCTATTACTGATATTCATGACAGTTTATCATGCAGAAAGAAGCTTCATCACTAAAGGGAGTACATCAGGAAAAAAAACATTTAAATGTCTTAAAAGTAATTTAAAATTTATAGATTGTGTGCATCTTGGTAGTTTAATGAGGCTGTAAAGTTTAAACTAAAAAAGAAGCTCGGAGCATAATTGCCTTAATGAACTATTAAAATTAATAGTATCTAATAACTTAACCACAGATGCTTTATCTACAGATTCCTGTACTAATTTGGCAGAATTTATATTAAAGTTCATTAAACTTTCGAAATGAACACTTTTTGATAATTACAAAAATGATTGTAATTAAATGTGTTTATAGTATTGCTTAAACCATTACTGTAGACCCCTTAGTGACTGTTTTTAAAAATGGGAGAAAATAAATAACTTCGATCGAAATGTGTGTTTCTTAGAGCGGACTGAAATTTTAACTTTTGTTTACATTATTGTAATTCCGTAATGACTTGGTTGCTTTCTGACTGTACCTCCGCCAGTGTTCGGAAGTACACAAATGAATACTGCAGTGGTAGTGTGCAAGATAAGGGGATCATTAACAAGATTAGAAAAGTTATGGATTCACTAATATTGTGTATCGTTATTGGGTTTTCTTTTTCTTCAATAAAACTGTATCAAACGTAGTATGCATTATATTATTTATACGCACTGAAAAACAATGAGTATGATTTACTAGTTTGGTCTAGTAACTCTTGCTCAGGATCCTCCCTTGCATATATGCATGATACTATCGCACATGCTATTATGTCACAAATCACTTTATCGCAGTCTTTATTGAGAGGCTACCAAGGGTGGTTTGTTTAGTACATATAAACGATTCGTCGGTTCTGTGCTTGTGGGTTCCAGTTCATTAGTACACTGAGGGGAATAAAGGGGACATTCTTAAAAACTATCTAACTGCAAGCGGTTATTTAATTTTTATCCACATCCACTACAGTTCCCCATACTATGTTTCTCTCTGAAGTAAATTGATCATATATTACTGACTTATACATTTCCGAACAAGCTTCGTAACTCACTGTTTTCTGCTGAAAGTCATCTTATTTCACAAACGTGACATTTTATGTATTTATATTGTCACACTGAATTGCAATACCTTGATGTCGTACTGTATGATATTTATTGTTAACCACATGAAATGAATTTATTGTAACAAACTAATTTGCAGGGTTTGTTTGTTTGTTTGTTTGTTTAAAGTGAAAACCAGCTTCTGATCCTGGTTACTAAGCAACTGTAATTATATGCATCATATATAATATTTCCTTGTTGAGAAAGTGATATTATAATGTATACATAACATGCAGAAATTATTGTGATAAGATTTTGAATATTAAGTAAAAAAGCAGAGATTCATGTCTCGATGGACATTTTTTTTTTCATTAATATTTCTTTCATTAACCAATTACGGTATCGGGTAAGTAGAACTAACTTAGGTAAGTCAATATTTTAATCAATCTCTATTAATAATTTGTTATAATCAATCATTCAATCAATCAGTCAGGTTTTTTTTCATTAATATTTCTTTCATTATTCAATTACGGTATCAGAAAAGTAGAACTAACTTAGGTAAGTCAATCTTTTTATCAATCTCTATTAATAATTTGTTATAATCCATCATGAATTTCAATCAATCAATCAATAAATCAATCAATCACTTAATCAATAATTCATTCAATTAATAAAACAAATAAAAACTGTGAATGAATGAAGATGCCATGTGATTGAATGCTACAGGCTCCTGTTACATCAACAAATACAGTCAAACCTGTGTAAGCGGTCACCTCTATTAAGCAGCCACTTTTCTTATGCAGTCACATTTGCTATTCCATTTCTATCCTTTCAGACCAAATTAACCTGTATTAAGCAACAACCTGTCACTTTTACTCCTTCTCCTGACTGGCTGCTTAATGTAGACTGGTTTGAATGTATTTAGATACTTAAACTCTTTAATCTAAGAAAAGCAGCCAGATGATCATGATTTTAGACTGGTTATAGTTACCGGTATTTCATTCATTTTGATTATATAATACTGGTAGATAACTAATCAATAAAAAATAAGTTATTAATAAGTATTTAAGTAAAATGTTGATAAAACAGAACAACGGTATGTGATTATCAAATATATTGACACCAAAAGTATTTATTGTATACGGTACTAAACAGAACAGCTAATCTGCCACCTGACATTTTATGTTTGTGTCATTTTATGTATTTTCTCAAAAAGTATTTTCTTGGAATTTGGACTTGAATAAGGAAGAATATTTAGGATATACAAAATCAATACATAATTATTAATGTTGTATACAAATCTAAAAACGCTATTCAATATTTTGATGAAGACATTGGAAATACAAAAGTGGTGGGTTAGTTGTTCCATTCAGTATGCAAGGTAAGCTTCAGATATCAACAGCATTGAATAATAAATAACATCTTGAAGTATTAAGCTCTGCCTAAATTATATCAATTTAACTATTTTAATTCTACAATTTGTTGTCTGATAAGTTTTTGACTCACGCTATAATATAGATCTCAAAACGACTTCAGAACTCAATAGGCCTAAAAATGTCATGGGATCAGTCACATATAGGTGAAACTTGGTACTAGAGTAAATGTGAATGTCCGAACAGTGAAAAAAAATGCTGTTTTCTGTTTTAAGTACTGATTATGAAATGCTGTGAACCACAGGGGCTAGTGTCAATATACAGATTATATCCCTTTATAATAATAGTATAATAAATTTGTTATACTATATATAGGGATATAAACTGTATATTGACACCAGCCCCTGTGCTGCAGTGAAAACTTAACTTGATACATGCGAGGTGTAATAAAACTGGATATCAAATATACCATGTAATCTGATAAACATGGCATCTTTAACCCCATCAGTTTTATATAAAACACAAGTATGTGGTATTGTTGACCTTGACAGTAACTTACAGTAGGCCTGACAGGAAGCAAGCTGGGATGTGGCGAGGGTGGGTGTGGTGCCTGTACCGTCATGGTCTCCAGGTATGACCATAGCAACAAGAACATTGTGTATCCTTTACTTATGAATTGTGTTTTTAGAAGTGACAAAGTCTTACAAATTGTAAGTATTATATATTTACCTCCTGTAATTGTAATCTCTTTATATCCTTTAATTGTAAACTCTTCACATCCTGTAATTGTAAACTCTTCAGATCGTTTAGTTGTAAACTCTTCACTTCCTGTAATTGTAAATTCTTCTTTACATCCTATAATTGTAAACTCTTTACATCCTGTAATTGTAAACTCTTTACATCCTAGAATTGTGAACAGTTCACATCCTGTAATTGTAAACTCTTTACATCCTAGAATTGTGAACTATTCACATCCTGTAATTGTAAACTCTTTACATCCTGTAATTATAAACTCTTGATGTCATGTAATTGTAAACTCTTTACATACTGTATATATTATTTACATACTGTTATTGTAAAATCTTTACATCCTGTAATTGTACTCTTTACATCCTAGAGTTGTAAACTCTTTACATCCTGTAATTATAAACTCTTTATATCATGTAATTGTAAACTCTTTACATACCGATATATTATTTACATGCTGTAATTGTAAAATCTTTACATAGTGTAATTGGCAACTCTTTACATTCTAATTGTAAACTCTTTACATCCTATGATTGTAAATTCTTCACATCCTAATTGTAAACACTTTACATCCTCTTATTGTAAACTCTTTACATCCTCTTTACATCCTTTAATTGTAAACTCATTACATCCTCTTATTGTAAACTCTTCTTTAGTCTTCACATCCTTTAATTATAAACCCTTTACATCCTGTATGGTTATTGTATACTGTAATGGTTTGTAAACCTTTTACAAACTATAATTGTAAATAATTTACATCCTGTAAGTGTACACTCTTTACTGTAACTATTCTCATCATGTAATTATAAACTTGTTACATACTGTAATTGTAAACATTTTATATTTTTATTGTTAACTATTTACATCCTGTAAAATCTTTACATACTGTAATTGTAAACTCTTTACCATGATTGTAAACAATTTTCATATTGTAAAATGTAAACAATTTACTTTCTGTAATTGTAAACTATTTATATTCTGTAATTGTAATCTCTTTATTTACTGTAATTGTAAAACTTTTTTGTAAACTATTTGCATACTGTAATTGTAAATTCATTATATACATAATTGTAAAAGTTACATTATTTAGTATAAACATTTTACTGATTGTAAGTGTAATTAACAACATAATGTGAACTATTTAGAGATTATAAATGTGAACTATTTAGAGATTATAAATGTGAACTATTTAGAGATTATAAATGTGAACTATTGAAATATGATAAATGTAAACTATTAAGAGATTATAAATGTAAACTATTTAGAGATTATAAAAGTGAACTATTTAGAGATTATAAATGTGAACTATTTAGAGATTATAAATGTGAACTATTGAAAGATGATAAATGTAAACTATTAAGAGCTTATAAATGTTAACTATTTAGAGATTATAAATGTAAACTATTTAGAAATAATAAATATGAACTATTTAGAGATTATAAATGTAAACTATTTAGAGATTATAAATGTGAACTATTTAGAGATTATAAATGTGAACTATTTATAGATTATAAATGTGAACTATTGAAAGATGATAAATGTAAACTATTAAGAGATTATAAATGTAAACTATTTAGAGATTATAAATGTAAACTATTTAGAGATTATAAATGTGAACTATTTAGAGATTATAAATGTGAACTATTTAGAGATTATAAATGTGAACTATTTATAGATTATAAATGTGAACTATTGAAAGATGATAAATGTAAACTATTAAGAGATTATAAATGTAAACTATTTAGAGATTATAAATGTGAACTATTTAGAGATTATAAATGTGAACTATTGAAAGATGATAAATGTAAACTATTAAGAGATTTTAAATGTAAACTATTTAGAGATGATAAATGTAAACTATTAAGAGATTTTAAATGTAAACTATTTAGAGATTATAAATGTAAGCTATTTAGAAATAATAAATATGAACTATTTAGAGATTATAAATGTAAACTATTTAAAGATTATAAATGTAAACTATTTGCTGTTTATATGTCAAAAAGATTGTCATTGTAATATATAAATTTTTAATCTAAATTTTACTTTCATCACTGTTGTATTGATAATATGGTTGGTGTTTTACTGAAGGGAAGTGAATATAATTGATTGCACAAAGGTTTTTTGTTTCCATGAAACAATGTACAAAACCTACAAATGCTAGTGACACTATAAGTTCTAAATCCCTATATATAGTGTAATCAAGACAATTTATTATACTATATATAGGGATTTAGAATATATATGTTGTAACTTAGTAACCCCCTGTGACAAAACCAGCAATAAAAAAGATGGCTTGATGGTGGTTATTTTCTAAACTTCAGTATTTTCTTGCCTAAAATGGAAAGGAGAGTTAAATCATTCCTGTCTCCCTGTATAAGTCCCAAATTGGATGAGTGTGGAATGCCATCCTCCAATACCGAATTACCGAACACAAAGTTTTATTCGCAGTATGAAATGCAGATGCCAAGCAGTAGTGAATGTAAACGGTGGTCATACATGGTTCTGATAAAGTTTGTGAATTTTGATTTTCACCTTTGAACATTTTAAGCAATGAAATTCAAAAAAAAAATCTTACTTTTTATTGTTTCTTTTATTGGCCATTTCGGCCCAAATAGCTCAATCGGTAGCACATAGAAGGGATCGTGAGTTTGAATTCCCGTCGGCCACTGAGTCTCCTTGATGATTGATATATGACATTGTGTCTCACATTTTCATTCATCTCTCACTGCTGATTAAAGTGGGAAAGTTATCAGTTATTTGTGGAGATGGGGTGTGCTCGAGTACTGGTTAACCTTCCAGTATCCCAGGAAAGAGTGGTTAGGTTAACTGATCATCTGTTAGTCCTCGATGGCATAAAAATGATGCTAGATATTCAATCAATCAATCAATTAACCTATTGGCCGTTCTTTAAACAGCTCTGAGACTGTTTTATGTTCAATTTTGAGTAATTTGTACAATTATTGACTTAGCGAAACTATTTTTGTGTATATTTGAATACACACAGTATTTGGCATACAGGATGCACACAGTAATGGGCATACAGGCGAAACTAAAATAATAATTATCGGTTTATATAAATATCGGTTAATTATTCCTGACATGCAAGATAAGATATTATCTAAAATAACCTGCAGGGTACATTGAAGACAAACAAAGCGGTACAATTTAAAACATACAGATGTACAGAAGATTTTCCTGCATACTTATCATTTAAGTTCATCCAGCTTTAAACTAGTAGAGGGACCGCGGCGTGGTCTAGTGGTAGAGCGTCTGCCTCGCATGCGGAAGGTCGTGGGTTCAATCCCCGGCCAGGTCATACCAAAGTCTTTAAAAATGGTACTAGAAGCTTCCTCGCTTGATGCTCAGCTTTTAGAGGAGAGTTCGAGGTCTGGTCGGCCTGGTGTCAGTATAATGTGACTGGGTGGGTATCATACAATGTGTCTGCGGCATGATACTCCAGTGTGACAGCGCTCAGAATACTGTCTCAAGTAGACACTGTCGCGATATGACTGAAAAATTGTTGAAAGCGACGCTAAACACCATACAACATAAACTAGTAGAGAGATGCAAAATATGACAGAATCATTTTAACCATGGTGTAGATATTAGAAAACATCCATGTATGACTGTGTGTGGTGACCTGGAACGAAACACTATATCTGCATTATGCTTACTTGTTCAATATCAACCCAGGAACACTTCAAGCATGATTTGCCTAAGTTGTAAGAACTTGTTTCACTGTCATGTAAAATAAATAAGTTTAAACTAAAATCCATTATGTCAAACTTCTGACAATAATCACATTTGTGACAAGTCCCGATCTTGTATAAAGTTGCTCAAACTCGTAACATCAACTCGTAATGCCGACTAATTGACATTTCTTCAAAGGTCAGCAATTAAAATGAGCAGAAAATTCTCACTGAAACAATTATCTTTTGCTGAAATTAGTTTTCAATAAATTAAGTCCCCACGAACATGTCCTTGAACCAGAAACAACGAAAACTAATCTTATCGAAAATAAATAATTTCACAGTATACAAAATATAGCCAATTAGCTAAAGATATTAAGTCACCTAATATGACACAGCAATGTGGCAATAAATTATCTTAAGTACCCAATATACTTATGCAATTATATTTATTACTGGCTTTTTACTTTGTTAAGATAATTCAAGGGCTATGAGCATATAATAGCTAATAGCTATAATAAGCTGTCATCTCTATTAAGCAACCACTTGTCTTAAGTAGCCACATTTGTAATTTCCTATTTCTATTCTTTTAGAGCAAATTAACCTGTATTAAACAACATCCTGTCTTAAAAGGCCACTTTTGCTCCTTCAATCTCAATTATAGGTATATTTTCATTACCAAATTGATAAATGTAAATATTAATATAGATTGGAAATGAGGTATTTTGTTGATGATATTTCTGCCATTTTTATTGTCAATACCAGAACATGGAAAGGCTAAACCGTATCACGATAATGACATGATATTGTGTTATGAACTGATGTGAGCATTGAACTCACATGAATGGGTGCAAGGTCACACTACACAGGTACACCACTTTTTTCGTCACGGTAGCAAGATTCTATTCTTAAAAAAAAAGTTGTACGTAATTTGATTTGAAATATTTTCAAAATGGTTCATAGAGGCTGTGATTTATTGCATATGAGTAAAGCAAAAGCTGACATAGCGCTGCAATATACTGAAAGAAGACATCACTAGTGATAAAAGTGAATTTTACAGGATTTTAAAAATTTTGTTTACTCTGGAAATCCTACACCTTATTATATATACTGAGCAAAAGTAGAAATGTCCCACTTATGGATCTGACATATATCCGGCCATGTTTATGTTATACATTCAGTGAATGTACATGCGACACACTGGTCATTTGTAAATGATGCCCTCCAAGGGGGGTGGGGGTGTCCCTGCTCTCTGGATCTCTTAAAGTAATGCCTATTGTTCCCCAGATCTCCAAAAGTATTTGCCAAAGTTCCCCAAAAGTATTTTGTCCATGTTCCCCAGATCTCTAAAAGTATTTCCACTGTTCCCTAGATCTCCAAAAGTTTTAAACATAGTTCCCTGAAAGTACCAAATAGTGTTTCCTTAAGTAGAACGTCTACTATAATCTTATCTTTTATTATTTACACATCATCATAATAAACAAAATCCATGTACTGTCTTCTTTTCCTTGTTTAAAATATCTATGGTCTATGGCTTGAACTTTCAGAGAAAAGGTGTTTTTTAAGTTTCCTTAAAAATGTTCTTGTAAGCCCTGTGGCAGGGAGAATTTGACTTTATTGTGTAAACACGATCTAATAAAAAAAAGTAGTGGGATGAAGTTGTGCAGGGGCTCAGACTAACACGTAAGAAACCTCCAAAGCTGTCAAAAGCTGTTTCAAGCAGTCGACATCTCATTTTAAACTATTTCAAGTAAATTATGATCAGGTTTAAATATTATACATAAAATCAGTGACTTAATAGCAGTATAATGCCCACGGCACTTTTAGTATTTCTATAATAATTCTTCGAATCTTGATCTGAATTTAACAATTTTGGTGCCAAAGTAAAGCTGATAAAAATACGTCACGTGGTCTAGTGGTAAAGCACCGAACCCATGATTGGAGGGTCATAGGTATTTCAATCCTTCGCAACAACTATGTGTGTTGTCCTTGAGCAAGACACTTTTCCCACATATGCTTAGTACTAGTTATACCAAGGAAGACTTCGAGCATGATTTGTCTAAGTCGTAAGAACTTGTTTCAAAATCGAAGTAAAATAAATAAGTTCAAACTAAACTAGAAAAAGCCAAAATGTGCCACCTGAAATTTAGACAAGTGCCTCCAGTTGCCTATCTCTGTTTATATGTCTCTGATAAAATTGATCAAATTAGGTACTTTTTTCATGAAGGACAATATCCCTAGATCTCTAAAATTAGGCCTTTGATCCCTGGATCTCTGAAAGTAATGGCCAATGTTCTCCAGAGTTCTGAAAATAAATGGCCATATTCTTCAGATCTCCAAAACCCCCGAAAGGGCCTCATAAATACACCCGTGGAAGGTTGACACCAAACACACCCGGTCAACTGATATGGATTCACAAATGAATAAACTTCATTTTCTGTATAGGTGTAAGTACCACCAATCTTATAGATTTTCAGCAATCTTTCTTTGAATATGCTGGGACGTTTCCACATTTGCTCAGTATAGAACAAAGAATAAAATTCAGCTGTGTAGTGAGACCTTAATGACTCTTATTATTCCTGTTCGTAACTTATATATATGTTATATAATGCTTTCCAAACACTTCCCAGTATGGTATTTGTTGTATCTTAACCTACAATATAGTCACTTCTCAGTGAATGCCTGCCTTGCCCCGCTATGTTCCATGCACGGACAAGCTGTGACGACAGTAGAAGGGATAGGCAGTGTAAAGAATGGCCTCCACCCAGTACAGGTATAGTATGTGTACATGTGTGTTACAATTGCTGCTGCTGCTGCTGCTGCTGCTGCTGCTGCTGCTGCTGCTGCTGCTGCAACAGAACATATCACCGCCTAAAAATCCCCCCTGGGGTGGAGGTTCCTAAGATATGCCCACACTCCATGGGGGAATATTTCATAAGAAATATACCCCATTATCTGAAAATGTGTAACCCCATAGAATTTAATTCACAAAGTTATGAATTTACAATTGTATTTGTTTAATTTTTTATGCTCCTATCATTTAAATGAGGTAATGTGTGAACTTGTTTGCTCGTGTCCAGTTTGTTTTTTTAAGTGGTCAAAGCTGGGACTTTCGGACCGAAAATTGCTTATATTTAATAAAAACGCGCAGAATTACTTGTTTGTTTGAGTTTTTTAACAATTGCTTCAATTATAATATTAATGACATTAACTAAGGGAAGTGATCAAGTCTGGACCGATTTTATTTTGATGTCCGACCGGAATTGTTTGTGTAAGCCATAACGTTTGGAAAAATAGATGTCCACATAGTACAGATCTGGGCATCATCAACGTAAATAATTGGTATAAAATTTCAATACCGTTTATATATCTTATTCATTAATTTGATATATTTCCTCCATATTTTACTAACTTTGCAATCCAAAAACATGCTTCAAATTTCAAAAAGAAGCGACATAAACATGTCCCTTTCAAAGGCTTGAAATCATGTACGTTTCACCCTTGCAATATAACTTTGATGTTAGCCGACGCACGGTGATGTCACAGTCATCAAAGAGACGACAACCAACATGTTGTTTCATTCAGTGCAGTTTGTTTGTGTTCATTTTAAATAGGATTTCGTCAATAAGTATTATATTCCATTTTAAATATCTTCCATTAGATGCGAATTTAATGAATTGATGATAATATAATAGGTGACAGAGTTGAAAGTGGTTGTACGCAAATTTTCATATATTCATATATAGTTAAGCAGGAATGATACTGGTATTGGTTAGTCTGTTTAAATGTCACATTCAATAAAAAGTTCTTCTGGAAATGTTCAAAGCCGACTTGAGACGAACCGAGGCTATATCCGGTATACACAATACTTCCGGTTTACATCCTGAATCTATTTTTTGCGTGGAATTGATTGAAACTGGTTCATTCAAATGAGAATGCATGATGTTGGTAATAACAATGTACAGATTTAGAAACGTTCAGTCAAATATAGCATGAAAAATAAATGAACTTGTAAAAATTGCGAGGTGAGCTGGGTATTTGGGATATATATACATGCATAATGTAGAGTGGTATTAAAAGGAAAAAGTGTGATTCTTACGGCAGCAATTCTTACGGTAATAAAAAAGCTTGGACAGATTTACATTTTGGAATTTTAGAAGCCCTGAACGGGGTAATCTATGTAGTTGCCCTTGTCTGTCCATATGTCACACTTTCTTGTCGGCTCAAGTTCTCCTAGACTTTTCGACTGATTTTCATGAAACTTGCTAGGGTCCGTATCAATATAAAATGTATATACCTGGAACCTCGGCAATCCCTGGAGATTGCCAAAAAAATATAGAAAGAAAGAGTACATATTGCAGTGAAAATAGTCGAAAACATTTTCTTGGCTCTCCTAAAATATTTAACAGGATTAAAAATTTGCCAAGCTTGTAAAATTCGGAATCTACATTTGACCCGTACTGCCTGGATGAATCCACATAATTATGTACTATAAACATTGCTCTGTTTGTGACAATTCATCTTGCTGAAATTATTCGAATTTCACCGGTCAACTTGTTTTCTTCGTAAGAATGTTAAACTTTATAGTTTGTTACCAGTTTAAACGTGACTTTGTGTGTCATTGGGTGCAATTTCTTGATTTTTTTTCTTAGGCATTTACACAGTTATGAAATGATCTGAACTGCTTTAGTAACAAGTTCAAAGGGCTCAATGAGTGGTGTTACCATAGCAACAAATTTATAATATCCACGATCTTTACAAACAAATCTCATACAAAATTACCAAGTCTTTTAAAGGATGACAATATGTCTTGCTTAGAAGCATTCATTACCATGCATTGTTTGATATTATGTTCTTGTATTTCAGGAGAGGTTGGCAAAATCCCACGGGTCTCAGTGTGGTTTCTGCACCCCGGGGATCATCATGTCTATGTACACACTGCTGCGTAACAACCCCCAACCCTCGCTGGATCACATGGAGAAAGCTTTTGAAGGTTAGAAGATATTTATTCACATTCAAACATCTTTTGTTATTTCTATCAAGGTGACTGTAAACTTGTCTTACATTCTTTCCATTATATGTTATTTTATGTATCTACCATACTAAATTATTTTGTTCGCAAAGTAAGTTCCAAGTATTTTTTAAAAGCTCTCGGGTCCGTTTCTTTAATTGAAGCAGTCCACTTGGTGTTGTTTTCTGAGGGGTAACAGGTTGAGCCATGTTCTTTGTACCCAGACATCAAACTTTGAGTTTAAGTGTAAACATAAATCAAGCTCAGTACATTATTCAGTTTATACTAACCCTTTTTAGCTCTATCGTGAAGACAGTGCAAAGCTAATATGATCCACTCTTGAATTCACTTCCTGGGTAGAACCAGTACTGAGCGTTTTAATTTTTTAGAGACATTATGAGCTAGTGATTGTCTAGTGTAAGCAGCCAACATCCACTTCATTACCACTCTGTCATAATGATAACATTAATACATTACAATAACAGAATTGAAACAACAAATCTTTACTTATTTGTAAAAAAGTAGCATACAAAAAATGAAATTATAGCAATTCAGGTATTTGAGATGGGGAATATCTCAAGTTGAGATGTTTAGTGAAACCATTACTCGAGCACACCCCATCTTCTTAAGTAACTGATAACTTTCCCACAAGAATCAGCAGTGAGAGACAAATGATAATGAGATGCAATGTCAAATATCTGTCATCAAAGAGACTATGACCGGATGGGGATTGGATCTCACGACCCCTGGATTGATAGTCAGACACGCTACTGTCTGAGCTAATCTGGCCCAGCTTTATTATTTGATGATATATCAAATAAATGTGTCACGACAAGTAGTCAGCTGTTGTATCATGAAGTGATTTAGATTTGTGAATATAATTATGATTTAAAGTGAAAAAAATGCTCCTCTAGGACACCATATGTATGTACTTTTCTACCATTTGCAGGTAATCTATGCCGGTGTACTGGTTACAGACCAATTTTAGATGGCTTCAAAACATTCACCAAGGTAAACATTGAATTCTTCAGATTAGAGAGTTGCTTGATTTGTAGCTTGGCTTTTTACAGGGATAGTAAAATCATTGCACTTGTTCAATTGCCTGGTTCTGCAACTATATTACATAGTGTTAAGTTTTTGTATGTTAGCTGCTGGTTTTTAAATAACCACAGGTCAGTAATTGAATGGAATTACTAGTATGCAAATTTGTAAGGTTTTATACCTCTTCCATTCATTTTAACATAGCTTTGGCCCTTGGTTGACATTATGTGACAATATTTACAGACATGTGTATGTCCCTGACTCAGAGATTTAGGTGGCATATAGTGTTTGCATTTTCCATCAGTCTTTTAATCCACCTGTCCATCTCCATCATGAGTGATTTTAATCCAATATTTACCAAACTTGGGCAGAATACATATTGGAAGAATGTCTAGGTTAAGTTTGATAACCAGCTTGGCAATCTCAGTAACTCTGGAGTTACAGGCCTTGGATTGTTTGAAATTTGCAGAAATATTGACTTCCTTCTCAATAAACTTGAGTAATTTTGTTTCAGTCTTTCCAAACTTGTTCAGCATATTAATTTGCAAACTTTCTTAGCACAGTAATCAGCTTGACCGTCCAAGTTACTCTGGAGTTATTGCCATTGGATTGATTTGCAACAATGATAATGTCCCCTTTCTTGCTTAACTGTTTTGGCCACAATGTATACAGTCAACCCTGTGTTAGTGGTCATCTCTATTAAGCATCCTCCTGTCTTAAGCAATTTTTGTATGCATTCCAAGTTAATAAACCTGTATTAAGCAACAATTTGTTTTGAGAGGCCATTTTTTCTCCTTCCCTTAACTGGTTGCTTTAGTAAATACAGTCACATCTGTCTAATACATGTATCTCAACTAAATTCAATTGCTAGTCTGATAGCCTCAATGATTTCTTACTTTGTTTGAACTTTTTGGAAATATAGATGTCCTCAACTTTGCCACAATTGTAATTGGCAAAATGTCTTGTTTTAAATTTGCAAAATTGGTCTTCATTTTTTGCTTAATTAAATTGCCAAATCGGGAGAATTTGTCACACAATGGTGACATTATCTTGTTTTTGGGACACTGGTATTTCAATAACGTTTATCTAAATGTTGCATTGTTTGCAGATTAGCCTTTACCTGATATTTAAACTGTAAACACATGTTGACATATTCATGCCATGATTTCTTTGTTGATTGAAGAGCTCTGGTACATAAGTTTAAATGTATTTAGTTTACATCCTTTGTTCTCAACAAGTTCTTACACATCATGCTGGAAGCCTGTCTGTGCTCTAGCAGTACATGCATATATGCAACACTGACAAGTGGTCAAAATACATGACATTGTTTCTTTTTCTTTTTCAGGAATATTGTCAGATGGGAGAAAACTGCTGTAAAAACAAGAAAAATAATGCACAGAAAGAGGAAGGGGTAGGCACCACACAATTTAACTTAAACTCACTGTTTATGTTTAAATTTTGTTTTATGGCTCTTTTTTAAAGACAGAAAGACAGACAGACGGACGGACGGACGGACGGACGTCTGGAGCAGCACTTGTGGGTTGAGTTGCCAGTACAGAATGGACTTGTTGGGTTTTTTGGTACTTGTGGGGTGAAATGTTCACCCCACAAGTGTGAATACCCGTGCAAATGGCATTGTGGGGTTAATTTAATTTTCTTCACATTTTTCTTTTACATTTTTTTCACCTTTTTTCATTCTTTTTTAGTGTCATTAGGGTTGGATCTCAAGGTTTGTGATATTAGGGGTAGAAAGACAATAGTTTTTGTTTTGTTTTCTGAAAAAAAAGATGTTTTATAACATATCAAAACCTCACCCCACAACTACACTTCTACAAGAACGTCCGGACGGACGGACGGACGGACAGACAGACAGACAGACCAGACAGATGGACGGTGATATGGTAAGAAATATTGAAACAGCATATTTAAACAATTGTATGCTATATATTTATATTCACAAAATGGCTATGATAACTGGCTCTGTCTGGTATGACTGCCCATCTCAACATACACATATACAATGTCTGTAAATAATATCAGTCAATTTGGATACACATACATTTGACTTTCTTGTATTAAAACTGAAATAATTTTCCAGTACCATTAATGGTGCATATGCAGAATTGACAGACCTCTGTGGCTATCAGTAAAACAGAAGGTGTTTATGTTTGTGACAGGTTTGGAGAACATATTTTGTTTAAAAACACAGTGACAATAGTAAATTCTTTTAACCCTTTACTTCATACAGACGCCTTTGGACACCTATAATGTAGATGCCTTTGGACACCTCCAATATAGAAGCCTTTTGAATTAGTGTGTGAATTATGTTTATATTAACTGACAGAGTGGAAAACAGTGCAGGAAGTGTTCAGATTGCTCGTTACAAGCAATCTGAACACTTCCTGCACTGTTTTCAAAAGCCTTCTGTGATTGGTGTGCGAAAACGCATATCTATGGAGTAAAGGGTTAAAGGGAATTTAGGACATACTTCAGTATTTTTGTAATAAAGGATAGAGATGTGGTTGTTTACATATAATGCCAAATGTAAACAGGGATACACAATTTGAGAACAACACTGTATCCATATTGACTAAATTCTGCATTTTATTTTACATTTCAGGTGTCATCTGAACTGTTTAAATCCAGGGATTTTCTACCTTTAGACCCTACACAGGACCCTATTTTCCCTCCAGAACTCCAGGTAAATTATTGTTAAATATGCCAGTGTAAATAGCCTGAGTTTAAATGTAATTTAGCATCTTCCTGCCATTTTCTTTTGTATTTATGCTTACCTAAATTGTCACTTAATACTTTTAAGGCAATTATAAATTAATTGCTAGATTATCATCCAAATTTTTCTTAAAAACGGGGAGTGGGGGAGATTTTTATTTTTATTTTTAAAAAATTTTATTTTTTTTTTTTTATAAAAATAAAATGGGTCTGGGTGGCATGAAAATAAGGGGACGGACGGAGACGATAATCTAGCAATTAATTTATTATGGCCTAATTAATGGCGGTGATGTAGTAGAGATGATTGTTGACAACACAAGCCAGGCTCAAATCCATGCTCAATGTGATGACTTTTTTATATTATGTTCACACGATACACAGCTTGAAAGTGATTCACAAAAGCTCTGAGCCTTATTGCAATAAAGCTAAAATAAATGAGTTTAAAGCGAATAAATAATTACAGAAAAGTACAAAAAACTTCCCATCGTAATTTTGTTAAACTTTACAGTTCAGAATGTTTGGAGAATAGTCTTATATTTTTATTTATTCAAATACAAGTAAAGGATTAAGTTATTCATGTGAGTGGCAGAAATGTTTGGTTATACAGTTATACATGTATGTATAGCATTTAATATATATATACTAACTGACCCTGTATTGCCAAAATGATATATATTTAAACATGCAAAAAAACATACTGAAAAGGGATTTCCTAACTCGGGCTACTTGCCTATGTTAGACTAAAATAGATTTCCCATGTACATCTTTTTATTACTTTTTCAGTCGGACAAAATTTGTGGTTGCTAAACAGAATTGGTAAACTTGTAGGGGACACATTCATGTCTTCTTGCAATGTTGAATATTTCATCTATTATTTTTCGGCAGAACTCGGCTAAGTATGACAACGAGAGCCTGGTGTACAAGAGTGAGCGGGTTATCTGGTACAGACCCACCTCCCTAGATCGGCTGTTGGAACTCAAGGCACAGCACCCTGAAGCCAGGCTTGTGGTGGGCAATACAGAAGTAGGTTAGTACTATGCGGCAAAACAGTCGACATACAGTTTGTAGATTAAGTACGGTATTATAATTAATAGTCTGCAGTCCAGGCAATAAATGATACTTTTATATTTTCTTTTTAATTATGTCTATATAATGCTTTATAAAAGTTGCCAAATAAACACGTAGAAATTAAGAGTATAATAGTCATTTCAATTGGTAACAAGGTTTTCTAATGGAAACGTCTGGTTATTACATTATGTTCTTTTTTCAATAATTTTTAATTTTAAATACTTTAGACATGAAGTTTTGGACTCTTTAAGGCTTACAATAAAAAATTACAATTACTGGAACTTTTTATTATAGGTTCTGAAATCACAAAATAAGCACAGAAAATCTTGTTGCAGATAGGTGATGTTACTCCTACCATCATTAAATTGATTTTTATGTCATAGCTTAAAATATAGCTGTTGTATTAGCCTATTCAATTTGGCTGTATCATGATTAAATGTTTTTTTAATTGTTTGGTATTTATGTATTACTGGTATTATTATTGAGTTGTCTTACATTCCTTTCTTTTTTTTTTTTTGCTTTCTTTCTTGCTTTCTTTTCAATTCATAAAATAAAAGAATGGATGTTAACATTTATAACAATGTTCAGTAGAGCGATCCCAGGCCACCATAGACCTCTTGTTGTTTTTAGGTCACCACATATTGTGAACCCAATACTTACTGAAAATGTTTCAATTAATTCAAAGTCGTAAGCATAATTTTGTGAATGTTAATGAAGTTATAGCTTCAAAACATTGAGTTAGTGAAAATCTCAGTAGTGAATGTAAGTGAAGATGTAGCATTTCAGATTTGACTTGTGGAAAATCTCAGTTTGAGATGTTTAGTGAAACTGGGGTCCTGAAAGTAACTGAAGATGTAGCATTTCAGATTTGACTTGTGGTAAATCTCAAGTTGAGATGTTTAGTGAAACTGGGGGCATGACAGTAAGTGAAGATGTAGCATTTCAGATTTGACTTGTGGAAAATCTCAAGTTGAGATGTTTAGTGAAACTGGGGTCCTGAAAGTAAGTGAAGATGTAGCATTTCAGATTTGACTTGTGGTAAATCTCAAGTTGAGATGTTTAGTGAAACTGGGGTCCTGAAAGTAAGTGAAGATGTAGCATTTCAGATTTGACTTGTGGAAAATCCCAATTTGAGATGTTTAGTGAAACTTGGGGCATGACAGTAAGTGAAGATATAGCATTTCAGATTTGACTTGTGGAAAATCTCAAGTTGAGATGTTAAAGGAAACTGGGGTCCTGAAAGTAAGTGAAGATGTAGCATTTCAGATTTGACTTGTGGTAGATATTTAGTGAAACAGGTGTTGGCACACATCCTGTACAACTATTATAATTATAATAAATTGAAACAAACAATTTCACAAAAAAATATAATCTATCTTTTCTTAATAAAAAAACTGCTTAACATATCTTGCATCATAAAAAATAAATTTGTTAGTTTAGCCTTATTTTTTGCTTACATTGATATTGAATATTAACAAAGATGGAATTCTTATATTTGTATTTATAAACATATTCTAAATAGAATATCATTGGGAAATTTAAAATCAGAATTATTGTAAAACAGTCCAGCATTTAAGAATGTTTTTCCAAAGATATTCACTTGTCATCTGCATAGCGTTAAATTACATGGTGATCGATACAAATAAGTAAGTCTCTGATAAATGCACCAGTGCATGACTAAATAAATTAGTTGTTTGGCTTATATAACTAGTTGTCATTCATACATTAGAGATATCCTGCATTTACCAAATACAGTAAAACCTGTATTAGGCCATTATAAATTTATTGCTAGATTTTAATACAAATTTTTCTTAAAAAGATTTTTTTTTTTAATTGAATGTTATTTTAAAAAAAAAACACTAAATTTTTAAATTTTTTTTTATGAAAATAAACAATAAAAAAGTGTCGGGGTGGCATGAAAATAAGGGGGTGGGCGGGGATGATAGTCATGCAATTAATTTATTATGGCCTTAGCAACCAGTCAAGGGAAAGCGCAAGGTTGTTTCTTAATATAGGTTAATTTTCTGTGAAAGCATATAAATGGAAAATAGCAAATGTGGCTGTTTTAGATAAGTGGCTGCTTGGTAGAGGTAACAGCTACACAGACATGATTGTACAGAATACATAGTTTGTCATTTAAATTTCTTTTGTTTCATGTAATCTTTGTTTTGTTACAACCTCTATTTTGCAGGTGTGGAAGTAAAGTTTAAGAACATGAAATACCCAGTGGTGATTGCCCCCACCCATATACGAGAGCTGGTTGATATATGTCACACAGACACGGGTATACAATTCGGTGCCTCCGTCACCCTCTCAACTATTGACCTAGAGCTCAAAAATGCCATTCAGAAATATCCAGGTGAGATTGAATTCTTGAACCATCTCGTCAAAATCAATTCACTTGGTAATTTTCATTATGGAATGAAATATTAGTTTAAACTCATATATTTTAAAATTTACTATCAATCTTCCGAAGGGAAGAAAATATTATATCAATGTCTATATTGAACTCTTTTTTTCACAAATTTTCGGCTTCCGCCTTCTTCAGGAAAATTGCAGTCTTTTAAGGACTATGTCACATCCATTTTGTAAAGCTTAACTAAATAACTGACAGGAAATGACGTAACGTCAAAACATTAAAAAGGAAATGACATGACGCTAGCAATGTCAATTGACGTTGCGTTAGAAATTCCTAAACTTTTAAGATACATGCAAACAGATAAGCCTATCAACAATCATTTCGTAGGACACGTTGATGATGACATCCAGGTAGCCATTGTACAAAAAATATACAATGAGGGGAAAACATACAGGCTTCTTGTGGAAGACATTTGGATGCAACGGCTAAACACAAAAACACCAAATGGATGAAACATTAAATCAAATTATACATACTAACTCTTGTGAATAACTTACTTATAACTGGAACTATGCATGTATCTTAAAAGTTCGGGAATTTCTAATGCGACGTCAGTTGACGTTGCTAGTGTCACATCATTTCCTTTTTAATGTTAAGCTTATTTAAGTTATTTAGTTAAGCTTTATAAAATGGATGTGACATAGTCCTTAAAAGACTGCGATTTTCCTGAAGAAGGCGTAAGCCGAAAATTTGTGAAAAAAAGAGTTTAATATAGACATTGATATCATTTATTTTAGGTTATTTGTGGAGATAACTTTGATTTTAATATCTTAATGATTTTTGAGTGTTTTTCTGGATAAAAACCGGTACTGATTGTTGATTTATGAGACCAATATGTCTAGCACAGGGATTGCACACAGGGACTCTGGTGTGAGTAGCCAACACAAGTGTAATATGTATAGAAGTTTTACAGGATAATACTGTCTGGAAAGTTTGCCAATACAATTTAATTGACTTTATACATATTTTGAACATAGTTTGTGATAGTTTTATTTAAATATTCAGTAAAATGTTAACTGATACTAAGGTTATAATAAATTAATCGTAATTAATTAATTATCATCCCTACTCACCTTCTAATTTTCATGCCCCCCACCCCCTTTGTAAAAAAAAAATTTGGATGATAATCTAGCAATTAATTTATAATGGCCTTAGTACCCGTAAACTTTTCATATAATTCTACATATATAAATTTTTTCTTTATTCATAGAACATGTACATGATTGTGATTCATTATAATTATCGACCCAGGACTTACCCGGTAATTATAGAGATCGGCAGGCTAATATCAATTTAATATGGATGACTGAAATTTCGGGTGGCACCTTTAATAGTCCTTAAATAACTATTTGAACTTTGTAGGAATTTAATAATTATGGTACAAAAGATAAACTGATAAATATGTTTGACTGTTATCAATTATTTAGTTTCTTTCTTCTGAATTTAACTATTGTTGGTGTAGAAATGAAAATTTTTTTTTCATGAAATCCTTATTTTTTTAAAAAGGTAGTGTACACGCTTTAACAAAAACATTTTAACTACACATCATAAAAATATAAAGTAGAAAGATGTAAATTATCTAGAGTGGAGAGAATTAATTATTGATATTTAAATATTTTTTTTCTTATTTTTTACTATTTCTAAATTAACAAATGACGTTAACCACTCAAAATTACAGTCTAGGCCTTTCTTTTGATTCTAAAATCATAGAAATTTGTTGCTTCACTCAGGAGAAGTTGTGTTTGCAAAATTTGGCAAATGCCAAATGTGCCACCTGACATTTAGACAAGTACCTACAGTTAATGATGGGAATCAGTTGATAATTTCACATAATCAATTGTCAGTTATATTCATTTTGGTTCACATGATGGATAAATGACTGATATAGGTTTTAGTGATAAAGGGCCATTAGTTATAAAATGTACAATTTAAATAAGTAATAAATCCATGTAAAAAACATTTAGAGAGAGCATGATAAATAGGGATATATAAAAAATAATATATATATATTTTTGCCTAAATGATTTTCAATATATATATATATATATATATATATATATATATATATATATTGAAAATCATTTAGGCAAAAATTGCTTGAGTTCCCCATGTATACCTGGTAATCTAACATAAATTATCTGATAGTTAGAAAATAACTGAAAAAGTCACTGTGCGGCAAACACAGTTGATTATCGCCAACTTCAACTCAAACCTACCAATTATCGATAGTCTGAGACAGTCAGGACACCACTACCCACAGTTACTCTTCTTTCTTTATTTTTTCTCTGTATGATTATTATTTTATATTTTAAGCATACCTGTATTATTTTCCATTACAGAGCACCAGACACGTGTGTTTACTGCGGTGGTAGAGATGTTGAGATGGTTTGCAGGTTACCAGATACGTAACGTTGCTGTAAGTATGCCAGGGTTAATATATGTTACAATTTATCATCTTATGCTGAATTCAGACACTATGTCAACATATTTGTAATATCTACTTGAATCTGTGTTTCTTTCCAGAGCTGGGAATAAATTTAGGATTACATATAGGAAGTTCAATTTTGTAAAAATGACTTGGTTCCACTGGGGATCAGGAGGGGCCCCAAAAAGGTAAAAATTGGGAATTACAAAAATAGTTTTCTTAAGAACCAGTTTGTCAGATTTGTTCATATTTGGTAAAATTGTCCCTATGTGTAGGGGTTTATTGCAGATAAGAATATAGGGGCTAAAGTTAATAGGGTCCCTGTAAGGGGACTTAGAATTTTACATAGGATTACTATGGGAAAACAGAAAATTCTCTTTTTTTTCATCTATTTAAGCAAAATTATTATTCAAATGGAGTTCTGAAGTATCATCTAGTCATAGGAAATAAGATTTGGCTCAATAAGGAGAATTGACTTTCCATAAGGGGCCAGGGTGGGTCAAAAACGGGTTTAAATAGAAAATGTTAAAAAATCTTCTTCTCAACAACCGGTCAGTCAAATTTGTTCATATTTGATATGGATTATCTCAATGAGTATGGGTTTAAAGTTTGTACAAATCAAAGGTATTGTATTTATAGGGCCCTATTTTGTATAGGAATACTATTGGAAAACGGAAAGTTCTCTTTTTTATCATTCATTGTTGACTTTTTTTTATTCAGTTTGAGTTTTGAAGCAACTTCTAGTCATAAGAAATATGATTTTGTTTAATACGAAGGACTGACTTTCTAAAAGGGGTCAGGTGGGTTCACAAAATGATTAAAATTGAACATTGTCATTAATCTTATTTTCAACAACCGGTCAGTCAAATTTGTTCATATTTTATATAAATTATCCCTATGATTAAGAAATTTAAGTTTTTACAAATCAAGGGACACTGGGATGTATAAAGGTCCTGTAAAGGTGATTGTGTTTTACATAGGAATACTATGGGAAAATGGAAAATTATTTTTTGTTCATTTGAGTAAATATGTTGTTCAATTTGGGATCTAAAGCATTGTATAGTAACAATAAATTTGATTTTGTTCAATAAAGGATTGAATTTCCATAAGCGGCCAGGGGTCATATTGGGCAATAAGGTTAAAATTGGGAATTTTCACAAATTTCCTCTCAATAACCTTTCACTCAAACTAGTTCATATTTGATATAAATTGTCCTTACATCAGCAAAGATTGAAGATTCTGCATATTAAGGGGCTGGGATATATTGGGGGCCCTGTAAGTAATGTGACTTTTACATAGAAATATTAAAGGGAAAACTAAATTTTTTCATTTTGCATCCATGTGTACAAAAAAACTATTTACAAATGAATGTAATGCGAATTTAAAGTATTTCCTTTTCATAGCAATTAAGTATTTGTTCAGTATGGGTGTGGTGGGGGTATTTATCCATAAATTGATTAGACTACCCCACAAAGAGGGTAAATATTGTGGAATTTCAAAAAGTGCTATGACCACATTGAGTCAGTAAAGTGTCCTCAGGCCCTCTTGGGCCTCTTGTTTTGTGAAATGTTGTTTCAGTTTTTTGTGTTTAAGTAAAGCAAGTGTTTTCATGAAGTAAAAATAATTTTTGTTTACTGGTATTCCATATCCAGGCTGTAGGAGGCAACATCATCACGGCGAGTCCAATCTCCGATCTGAATCCATTGTTCCTGGCCAGTGGAGCAGTATTAGAGGTCCAGTCCAAAGGTCAGTTTATATTCAACTCATAATTTTAGCCATTGCAAAATTCCAAAAAGGCATTATTAAATTTTCACTGAATATTTGTTATTCTTCTAATCAAAATTGACTCAGAGGGTAAATGTTATGATTCCTAACACTTGTCTCAAAACTAGAAGATTTTTTTTTTTACAAACTATAAATCTTAAAATATTAAACTGCAGCAGTGGTCTAGCGGTAGAGCATTCACCTTGCAAGCGTAAGGCTGTGGGTTCAATCCTGGTTGGTACAGTCCAAAATCTTGAAAAATGGTACTAGAAGCTTCTTCGCTTGGTGCTCCATATTTAGAGGATTGTTTTAGGTCTGGTCAGCCCATTGTCGGTATGATGTGACTAGATGGGATATCATACCAAATGCCTGCTCATGATACTTGCATTATGGATACTGTCTCAAGTAGACATCGTTGCAAATGTTTGAAATTTTTTTAAAGTGACATTTAACCCATACAACAACAACAATACAAACCATAAAATATTATGTTTTTACTGTCTACTACAATAATCAACATAACAACTTGTTTTAGATGGCGGCAAAAGACAAATCAAAATGGATCACAAATTTTTCCTTGGGTACCGGAAGACGGCAGTTAAAACTGATGAAATCCTGTTGAATATACTGCTTCCTTTTACGACAAAGGTAAGGTCTAGTGAAATATCAAACATGACTTTTCTAGATTTTTAGTCCTACTGCCAAAGTCCAGTAAGGCTCATGTCCGTCATCCATCTGTAAACATTTTTTTCTTATTTCACGCTGTACTGGTGAAAGATTTTGTTGGAAAATTAGAATTGTCAATGGGTGTTAGATTTGGATTAAAAATTCTGTGCTTTGGCGGTAATGAGGGCTTTTTCAATCTTAAATGAAAACGTTGTGAACGATTCTTTTTCTTTCATGCAAACCAAACACATTGAGTAATTATTTGATTTAATCAGTCATTAATAAATCATTTGTACCACAATCTCATTTAAGACGTTCAGTGTTTGCAAATATTTACCATTTAAGCCACAGGTACCTTGTGAAAGTGAAGTGAATAGTATGATAGCTGAGTGTAAAGGTTAGATAATTTTATTTGTAGCATGCAGATAATTTGTTTGAACAAAGTACAGTCCAGGGTGCGTGTCACAAAATTATTTATGACGAAAACTGTCGTAAACAAAAACCAACAATTATTCATAATATTTTTTATATACTTATCTCTAAATGACCCCAAACGTTGCTCAAATAATACAGAAAATTATATATTTTCTGGAAATAGAATAATTCTAAATGCTGGTTTAACAAATAGATAAAATTGATGCACGATGATTTCTAAGTTTTGTAAAATGTGTTATATTGAAGTGGCCGTGCAACTTGTTATGATTGTATAAAATGTGATAAACATTAGAGTTTATTTTAGAATGAGTATTTCTATGGATACAAGCAAGCGTACAGACGCGAGGATGATATAGCCACGGTGAATGCGGGTATACGGGTAATGTTTGAGGATAACAGTAATGTGATCAAGGAGATGGCATTTGGTTATGGTGGCATGGCACCTATTACTGTCATGGCAACCAAAACTATGGAAGCTGTTATAGGCAGGTGGGTTGGGTAGTACATAAATGAATCATATTACAAGTATTTTGAGGCAAACTTCTACAAGACATCATATATATCATTATAATTGCTTAGGTAGTCGGGGAATGTAAAGCATCAATATTATGTGAAAGCTAATAATTATAAACTATTTTTTATTTGCCATTTGTTTCAAAATCAAACATTTGTGTTAAATACTAAAATGACAACATAGTCTATGTAGCATAGTCTATCCCAGAACCTGATATTTCCAAAATCAGGTCTATAAACCCCCAATGAAAAAAGCAAGGAATTCTATGATAGGAGACATGTGTTGCTTGGCAATACTAAGCCATCTTGTTTGGTCTGTTTTAGTTATGGTAAAAGTGTAAAAAAAAAAAGAAACAATATGGTAGTATCATTAGAAAGATCAACAAAAAAGCAATAACCAAACCTGATTCACTTTTGCAATGCTTTAAAACTAATATACACCCATTTGAACAAATATTTTTTTATTCTTTTACAGGAAATGGGAAGATAATTTAGTACCAGATATATGTCGTCTGCTGGCAGATGATCTCCCTTTGGCAGCTGGATCTCCTGGAGGCATGGTTGAGTACAGGCGTACTCTCACTACCAGTTTCTTCTTCAAGTTCTACCTCACTGTCCAGTTACAGCTACAAACTATGGTGAGAATATTGACAGATAGTGATTGGCTGGTCAATATATCATGTGACCTTGTTTGAAAAATCTGCAGGAATCTGCTTAAAACTGGTTGGCCTCCATTTTAACCACAAACATGAGAAACAGAAACTGAGCTTGATTGATTCAGATGACAGTTAATGCATGTTTGATATTGATTACATTGGGTGTGATAGTATTATTTGATTGAGTTCTGTTTCAAGACCCTTTAATCTCACCTCCCACCACATCCATCATGGGTTTGAGCCCAAATAAGTCCAATTACTTAATGAAAGAAAGTTTGCCAGTTCTACTGAGGTATTCATCCACTAATATGCTGTATATAACCTGTAATGTGATGAAATTGTCCTTAAACCCCCATTAAAAACAAAACAACTGTTGAAATACGTTAATGGAAAATAAGATAAAAATTGTTGTGTGATTATCATGCCACATGTCAGCCACATGACACTTCAGTGAGGCCAAACTTACCATCTAATATGATACAATGATGTTTTTCCAGCATATACCAAGTCAGAGCAAAGTTCCATCCTATTTCCAAAGTGCCACACCTCGATTTCATCGAGATTCAACACGAAGTACGCAGTTCTACCAGGAGGTAGCCTCAGGTCAGATGTCAAACGATGCCATGGGACGACCCATGAGCCACCAGTCCGCAGAAAAACAGGCCACAGGGGAGGCAATTTATGTTGATGATATGCCAAAACTTGCAAGTATGAAACCATGATGATCATCAAGCCTTTTTACTTTTTTAACCAAACTTGTTACATATTGATTGAATCATTATTCTTTCTTTCTCTCTTCCTTGGCTTCCTGGCATCAATGAACTGATTATTAGCAGAAGTTTCCGAGGTGTGTTTACAGATTAAAATAATTTCACAATCTATATTTTAATGACTTCAATATACAGTCAAACCTGTATTAAGCAGTCGGTCTAGGGAAGGAGCAACAGTGGCTTTATAAGACAGATGTTTAATACAGGTTAACTTACTCTGAAAGCATAGATATGGGAAATAGCAAATGTGGCTGCTTGAGACAAGTGGCTGCTTAGTACAGGTATCGCTTAAATTTTTAAGCAATGCTTATTTTCAAAATTTGAAGGCGAAAAATTAACATTTTAATCAAATTGTTATCTAAAATAGACCCATCAACTTTGAAATTATCTGTATCCAATGTTTATTTTTCCACTTACTTTAAATTTCAATGCTATATTCAGAAATTTCAGTGCTCAGATACCCCCAAATAGTGCTTATTTGAAGCACTAGTGTCTCATATTGAAGTTAATATAACCACATTTGTAGCTTGTTGTGTTTGTAAATGATGCCACAATTAGATATAGATATGTCTTTTTACTGTATTTTGTTTCATTGTGTTAAAAAAAATTAAATTTTTAGTTTGTAAAAATATAGTGGTAGGTTAAATCAAGAAATAAATCTCCACCATAAGGTCACAGAACCATATATATACTGAACAAAAAAAGAAACACCCGCTATGCTTAAGTGCAGATATATCGAAACATGAGAACAAAGTTTAAATTTTTTTTATAAGTAAATGGAAAAGGATACATTGATTAAATGTGATACGGGTAAAAAAAAAATCATAGCTGCACTTAAACATAGATGAAGTTTCGTTTTTTGTTTAGTAATGATATATTCTTGTAAATTTTGTGGAATTTTAGGCATATTGAAATCTAGGAAAACAAATTTCTACATTTTTCAACGTCTTTTTTTTATTCACAATAAAGTCTATAAAATCAGACTGAAAGTTTAAAGTGATAAACGTGGAACATACTGGTCCATGCATGCACATGGTAATCAACTTTCACATTGTCTATTTTGTCAGTTTCTTGTTTTGTTTAGCAAGTTTTCAGTGGAATTTGCCAGGCTAGATTAGCTCAGCCGGTTACACATCTGACTATCAATCAAGGGGCTGGAGTTCAAATCCCAGCTCCGTTATGATTGATTGATATACAATATTGTGTCTCATTATCATTCGTCTCTCACTGCTGATTTAAGTGGGAAAGTTATCAGTTACTTGCGAAGATGGGGTGTGCTTGAGTACTGGTTAACCTTTCAGGATCTCAGGAAACAGTGGTTAGGTTAACTGATCGTCTGCTAGCCCTCGATGACATGAAAAAGATGCTTACTATTCAATCAATCAGTTGTTCAATAATGTTGATATTTAAACTTATTATAAAGACTAGCTATTACCCGTGCTGCGCACGGAGTTGAGGCAGGTGTTTGGTGGAGCATGGTTTGGTTGACTGTGGCAAAATTATTCTCAAGCAATGACCCGTGCTGCGCACGGTGTTGAGGATGTGGCTTTTTATGGGGGGTGAACCATTCACAGGGTGTTGGAGTGGAGAGGGTGTTTAGCGTGATGTTACCTTTGTAGCTTTTTTCCTGCTACTGTGTCTATAGGACCTCCTTGAAAGTGACATTTTGGGTGAGTGTCCTGTTGTGGAAAAGTCCTTGTGACAAATTGTTGTCTACTTTGATGTAGATGTTGGAGTAACCTCTAGCTCGTGAAAATGTAACGTAAAGTTGTCCATGGGAGAATACAGGTGCTGGGAGATAAATTCCAAGTGTATCGAATGTCTGACCCTGGGATTTATTTATTGTCATTGAATAAGCCAGCCTCACTGGGAATTAAGACCTGATCTCCCCTAATACAGAGCATTCTGGGATTAGTGAAAGGGGCAAATATAGATCGCAATGTCTCAGCCACGTCATTTCAGACATGTACACGGTGCGCGGTATTTATCTGTCAGTGCCAATATAAGATGATCCAAGATGGCCGATGCCTACCCTTACACACACTCCCTGCACACTGTGACCATTGTGACTGTCACTGTCAGGCCTGCTCTCATTTCAGACATGTACACGGTGCGCGGTATTTATCTGTCAGTGCCAATATAAGATGATCCAAGATGGCCGAATTTTTTTTGTAATTTCCAGGGCCTATAAAATTATTTGGCTCTGTTTGGCAAGTGCCTATTAAGCTGTGAGCACCCCCATTTTACCGGTCACCCATTTGCGGATAAGCATACTTGGCATACTATTCAACATGCATTGTCATGCTTCCACTCGTCATTGGCACCTATTTCCGGACAGGGATTTGCACATTCAATCAAACTTTAAAATTCTTAAAAATTGGCTCCGTTTGGTGCGGGCCTTATTAAGCTGTGAGCACACCTATTGTACCGATCACCTATTTCTGGACAGTCGTACTGATTCATGTATTTGTCATGCTTACGTTATACGTAGGCGGCACCTATTTTCGAACAGGGAATCGCACATTCAATCAAGCTTTATAAACCGCATAAACATATTGACGGTAGGGTATAACTGTTATTGCGTTTCCCTAAATTGCGTTTCCCTAACCTTTTCCGCGTTCCCCTTACCTTAATAAGTGATGTGAACTCTATAAAAAACATGAAAAACGTCGAAAACTGTCTGATAGAAATAATGATAGCGGCTGAATGTCGAAATGCTGGCGAGCGAGGGGAGCATTCATTGCATGGTACCGGGAGCATACAGTAGCAGGCGGGAGAAGCAAGTGCACTTTCATCACGTACCACTTCTGTCCCATAAAATACAAATATTCTTCCTAACATAGCTTTATTACTTAATCCTTACGCATCATACTTTTTATCATCACAATTTTCATGTGTTATCATTCAGTTGTAGTGCAATGATTGCTCCCTTCGTTGTGTGGCAGCACGTGATAGCGGCAGATTGTGGAACTACTGACTTGCATGGGGAGCATGCATTGCATAGTACCGGGAGCATACGGTAGCAGGCGGGAGAAGCAAGAACATTTTCATCAGGTTCCAGTTCTGTTCAATAAAATACAAAAATTCTTCCTAACTTAGCTTTATTACTTAATCTTTACGCATCACACTTATTATTATCACAATTTTTTTGTTGCAATGCAACGATTGCTCCCTACGTAGTGTGTTTCACCATTGACAGGTGGCAGCAAATACCGATTGCTCCCTACGTAGTGTGTTTCACCATTGACAGGTGGCAGCAAATACCGGCACCCTATTGGTGTGTTTCACCATTCACAGGTGGCAGCAAATACCGGCAAGTTCCATGGCGATAGTGACTGAATCTGCGATCGTGGTGATTGAAAATCTTTCCTGAAGCTACGTTGATACATTATCCACTTTGCCACATAGCTTATCTTCTTCGCCACATTTATAAAGCCCCACATACGAAAAATTAGCACGTTCCTTCAAGCGGTTTCGGAGGAGATACGTCAATTTACAGACGGCTGCTTACAGAAATAATATATAGATGTACACAATTCCATCTGCAGATGAATTATACCTAGCCTTTGTGATGAGCAGCAAGGCGCACGCAAACATTAAGAGTGTTGATGCCACCACAGCTCTATCTATGCCGGGAGTGGTGGACTTTGTCAGCCATACGGACGTACCTGGGCATAACTACTGGGGCGCTGTGTTCCCAGAAGATGAAGAGATATTTGCCTCATCTCAGGTCAGTGCTGAAAGTTAAATGTGATTTAATGCTATTTTCATCACATTACAGGTTATATTTGGCATCCGTTCTTATTGGGGTAGGAGCAGGGGCCGGCAAAAATACTCGTCTGCTCATCCTGATGAGTGGTTTTTGTCTGCGGACGAGTGATTTTTAGTCCTTTGGACGAGTAAACTTTTTAGCCAAAATTGAAAAATAAACAATATGAAAACTGTAAAAAAGAAATTATCGAAAGTGTGCGGTATTTATTCTTTCTATATTTTGTTGCTGTTGATATCATTTGTAAATTTGACATTTAACGTTCATCAACAATAACTTTATCATGCAATTTCTTGTCGAGTCTCCAAGGACACTTCGTTACAAAGCATTCGGCATAATTAGCTCTTCTGGCCAAATCTGTCCATCATCTGTTGTCTCTCAAGTGTGTTAGCAGCATTTTCTCTGAAACCACTGGGCCAATTAAACTGAAACTTCACATGGATGTTTCTGTTGCATAGGAGACTATACAGAATTTTTTTTTCTCGATTTGAAATTCAAGATGGCCACCATTACTAAAAATAGTCCACAACAAAAATCTTCTAAGTTTTAGTACCAAATTGGACTCAAACACATGTCCTAAGCAGTGATCTTGGAGCAGCCCCATTTATAAATCATATCTTATGTAATTATCCGAAAATGTTTATTTTTTAATATTTATTGTGATGGCTTATTGGTATGTTATTTGAATTTATTTTAATGTACGTGACTATTTGGAAATTTTTGCCATAAATATTAGTACAGTAGAACTTCGATGGCTCTAACCTGATTGGACAGGACAAAGTAGTTCCAGTTAAAGGTTGTTAGAGCCAAGTGTTATTCAACATCATACCAATACATGTATATACATTGACATAGGAATTCACCGGTTTTAGATAAGTGCATTGAGCTATATGTGGTTTCAGCAATCTGTGTTCCAGCCAACGAAGTTCTACTGTATGTTCCTTTGATGTGATATATTGCATTTCAGGTGTTGACTCAAGGGCAGGTTATTGGTGCTGTTGTTGCCGAGACACAAACACAAGCACAGCAGGCGGCAAAATGTGTGAAAGTAGATTATGACGAGCTTGAGCCAATCATTACAATAAAGGTGAGAATAATGTTACGTAGATATTGTCACAAATCACAAACTTTTCCATATTCATTATATACAGTCAAACCTATGTAAATAGTCACCTCTATTAAGTAACCACATGTCTTAAACTGCCACATTTGTTTATTCCCATTAATGTTCTTTCAGAGCAAATTAACCTGCATTAAACAACCTGTTTTAAGAGGCCATTTTTGCTTCTTCCCTTGACTGACTGCTTAAGACAGGTTTGACTGTACACCCGAATCAATCACTTTGTAGTCTATCCATAGCCAGAAATCTTTGATTTAGCTTCAAGAATACAGTTCTAAGATAAAAGGTCTCACTTAAGAATTACCTCCCTTACATGACAGTGACAGGATTCTTGCGCCCAAGAAATTTGAGCTGTGTAAAGCGCAATTATTTTGTTACAAATGCATAAAATGTCTTATTTCTTTGTGCATATGGGAACATTAGAACATTTTCATGATCTCTGCCAAGTTTGGATGACATTGGGAACTCTTTGAGGAAGCTATAACAGTTTAAGGATGCGTAGTGACACACTGCAACAATTAGGCAGAATTGTCAAAAATGAATGGGTGCCATCAAACCATCAAAATTGTGAAAAAGTTACCTGGTCAACCCCATGTTTTTTTCTACATATTTAGACTAATAATAATAATTAGATCTATGGAAATAAGGCACTTTTAGAACCATTGGTAATGTATCCAGTGTTCCAGAAGTGCATGTCTATATATGTAGAACAGTACGAAATGTTGTGTGAGACATAAAGCATAAATCCTGACCCATATACAGTTGAACAGAAGTACAGTCAAATCTGTTTTAAGTAAGATGGACCCGATTAGCTCAGTCGGTTACACATCTGATTATCAATCTAGGGGGTCGTGAGTTTGAATCCATGTCTGGCAACAGTCTCCGTGATGATTGATATATGACATTGTGTCTCATTATCATTCGTCTCTCACTGCTGATTTAAGTTGGAAAGTTTTCAGTTACTTGAGGAGATGGGGTGTGTGTGTGTACTGGTTAACCTTTCAGGATCCCAGGAAACAGTGGTTAGGTTAACTCATCGCCTGTTAGCCATCGGCGGCATAAAAATGACTCTGAATATTCAATAAATCAATCAATCTGTCTTAAGTAGAAAGTCATGTCAAGGGAAGGAGATAAGGTGGCCTTTTAAGACAGAGTATTGCTTACTGCAGGTAAATTAACTCTGAAAGCATAAATATGGGAAATGTAGCTGCTGAAGACTAGCGGCTGCTTAATAGAGGTGACCACTTACACATGCTTGACTGTAGTTAAAAGGGCCGCATAGAAAATATAAATAGCCATATATTATTCAAAGAAACATTTTATATCATTAACAAAATATTTACAGAATGTGACAGTGCATGACAAAGATTAATCAAGAAGTTCAAGCCAGAAATTTAAAGTGGGGTGGTAGTGTAGTGGATAGAGTGTTGGCTGTTCACGCTGGTGGTTGCGGGTTTGATCCCCAGCTTGACCTCATGCAACTCCAAAAACAACACTCAGTAGTGGTTGTACGGAGGAAGCAGACTTGAGAGTTATCCTTATAAGCTTTGAGCTTTCTTCGTAATCAAGCTAAAAAAAAAATTAGTATAAACTAAGCCAAAAATTGTGTGGCCTTTCCTTGAACTATAGAATGCATGGCATTATTTTTAAATTGGCACCTAAATTAGGGGAAGACCAAGAAGGCCTCAGCAATTCACTTATGCTTGACATGTTGAACTTAAATTCAAAATGAACAAAAACTAAATAAACTGAAAGAAATAAGTTATATTACATGTAATCTAGATGGATAACTTCATTTCCTTACAACAGGAAGCCATTAAGGCCGAGTCATATCACATGCCTCCAAAGTCAATCAACTATGGTGACGTTGATGCAGCATTCAAACAGGCTGATCATGTGATAGAGGGCGAGGCACATGTTGGGGGACAGGACCATTTTTATCTGGAAACCAATGCCACTCTCGCAGTACCAAAAGGAGAAGACGGGGAAATGGAATTATTTGTGTCTACCCAGAATCCCTCAGAAACACAGGTGATAAATAAATTTGAATACTCCATATTGGAAAGGGGCATAATCCTGGTAAATGGTTGAAGGGGGCATTACCCTGGTAAATGGTTGAAAGGGGCATAACTCTTGTAAATGGTTGAAAGGGGCATAACTCTGGTAAATTGTTGAAAGGGGCATAACTCTGGTAAATGGTTGAAAGGGACATTACTCTTGTAAATGGTCGAAAGGGGCATAACTCTGGTAAATTGTTGAAAGGGGCATAACTCTTGTAAATGGTTGAAAGGGGCATAACTCTGATAAATTATTGTAAGGGGCATAACTCTGGTAAATGGTTCAAAGGGGCATTACTCAAGCATATGGTTGAAAGGTGCATAACTCTGGTAAATGGTTGAAAGGGCATAACTCTGGTAAATAATTGAAAGGGGCATACCTCTGGTAAATGGTTGATAGGGGCATAACTCAAATAAATGGTTGAAAGGGGCATTACTCTAGTAAATTGTTGAAAGGGGCATAACTCTGGTAAATGGTTGAAAGGGGCATAACTCAAGTAAATGGTTGAAAGGGGCATAACTCTGGTAAATTGTTGAAAGGGGCATAATTCTGGTAAATGGTGATAAGGGGCATTACTCTGGTAAATTGTTGAAAGGGGCATAAACCTGGTAAATGGTTGAAAGAGGCATAACTCTGGTAAATGGTTGAAAGAGGCATAAATGGTTGAAAGGTATTCTTTTTTACAGATTTATGGATACCTGTGACAAAAATTAACACTGCATAAATTATATGTCAAGATTTTATTAGCGTAAACATATACATGTTCATCACCATCTATAAATAAGTATGGTTATTATGATTATTAAATAATGAATATAACAACAAAGCCATAAACTCACATATGCACATCATACAGTGTACACCTCACTAGCACACTCCCATAACGCAATAATTTGGGTATAATGTACATGACATTTTGTGCTGAACATATTATAATTTCAGCAGTTTTTATATGTATGATAGAAATAATTGTATCAAACTATCAGTTTGTTCTTTTAATATTTTTTTACACATATTCAAAAATTAGCATAACAGCTTAAGTTTTGTAAAAAAAATAAATTGATAATTTATTAAATTTGAAGTTTCTGATGATAACACTCGGCGATAAACATTTCCATCTCCATGTTGTTATACACACATAACAGTAAATATTGATTTGATGTATGAAAATATGTGTAATTGATTTCATAAATTGAAAGAAATGGCTGTAGGTCAAATTAAAATACCTCAGAATGTATGCTTACCTTTAATTTCATTTTGTATTTTGTGTGACAAATGTTTCAGAGTGTGGTAGCAGAAGCCCTGGCAATTCCTGCCAATCGTATAACTGTGAGAGTGAAGAGACTTGGCGGTGGTTTTGGGGGCAAGGAGACGAGGTCCATCATGATCACTGCCCCATGTGCAGTCGCAGCTAACAAGTGAGTAACATTTTATATATTAGTTTTACGATCCAAGCTATTTTATCTTATTGTTGAAAAATCCTTGCCGACCAGACCTGGAACTTTCCTCTAAATGCTGAGCGTCAAGCGAGGAAGCTTTTAGTACCATTTTTAAAGTCTTTGGTATGACCTGGTCGGGGATTGAACCCACGACCTTCCGCATGCGAGTCGGACGCAGTACTACTAGACCACGCTTTGGTCTTCCAGATTTGTAAATACATGTATAATTATAGTACATGTGTATCTTTTTTTGGGTTTGGTGTGCATATTTCAGCAAAAGGGTTTTTGGCTTGTATAAATATAAGTTCAGAGGCAAATTTATAAATTAGATATCAGGAACTCAGTCATTTTAGTGGTTTTACTTTAAATATGAAAATCTGTTAGTAAAACAAAATTTAACAGCAACATTTCTTAATATAGGCATATGACATAATAATATTACCTAATTTAAAAAAAAAATCAAAATTTTGATCCACCAATAATTTGCATTGAAATTTGCCCAATAATAATAATAATTGACTAATTTTTAAAACAACAAAGTATTTTTGTTTACCACTTAAAATAAGACTGTCTAACTGATACAAAATTGATAGTTTTGTTCCATAAGTTGTGTTCACAATATTTAACGGACATTTGGTTAAAACAAGCATCCGAAACAGTAGAAGCTTCACTCTTTGTTCACATCAATATTACACAAATAACACAAAAAATGTAAACTCAGAAATGCCTGCCAGAGACATGATTGTAGTCTACATTGTTAAGCTCTAAATGTATTAAATTTCTTTCCATTTCATCTAAATGGTAATGAAATGGTTACAAATGTATATTAACAGGATTTGAAGAGTTTCTGTGTATAAATTCAGCATATATTTCCACATATACTAAATATACATGTATGGAAGAAACATTCTGTATGCAGAATAAAACAATATATGGGATTTCATACGAGAGAAAAAGAAAGTTATATAATTCTCAGTTACTATTTTGCAGAGTGGGACGTCCCATACGTTGTATGTTAGACCGGAATGAGGATATGGTGGCAACAGGAAGCAGGCATCCTTTCTTGGGCAGATATAAGGTAAAGAAAACCCCACCATGCAGCTAACACATACCATTCTATCCTGGCCAACATATTCACAAAAAATCTCAACTTGAATTGGGACTCAAACTCAGATTTCATATAACAAATATTAGTTCAATTGTTTAGTCAGATGAGATAAGGGTCTTAAAGGCAATATATTAAGATTATTCAAAATTTTAAAATAGCTAAAAGCATTTTTGGGGTGACATATAGTAATCGCAGCATCCGTCATTCCGTCCATCCTTCCGTCCTCTATTTCGTGTCCGGCCTGTAACTTTATCATGCATAAATGGATTTTGTTAATACTTGCTACAAATGATCAAAATAACATGAAGACATGTCGCGACCAAGATCCATACCCGTACCTCAAAGGTCAAGATCACAATTTGAGTCTGTTTGAGATTTCATGTCTGGCCTGTAACTTTGTCATGCATGAATGGATTTTATAAATACTTGCTACAAATGATTAACATACATGACATGTCACGAGTAAGACCCACACCCGTTCCTGAAAGGTCAAGGTCACACTTTGAGTCTGTGTGAGATTTCGTGTCTGGCCTGTAACTTTGTCATGCATTAATTGATTTTAAAATTACTTGCTACAAATGATCAACATAACATGACAACGTGTCGTGAGTAAGACCCACCCGTACCTCAAAGGTCATGATCGCACTTTGAGTCTGTGTGAGATTTCGTGTCCATCCTGTAACTTTATCATACATGGATTGATTTCAAAAACACTTGGCTCAATTTATCAATTGATCAACATGATATAACTATGTGTTACATTAAGACCCAGAACCTTACCTCAAGGTCACATTTTTAGTTTGTTTGATATTCATAACTGGTCTGTAACTTTGTCTTGCATGGAGGAATTTTAAAATAGCTTGACACAAGTCAGGCAATTTCATTAATATTTTATATCACTTGTCCAGTCAGACAAGTTTTTCAAAAATCTGCTCGTCCTGACGAAAAACAACTTGTTCTACTTTATTCTAGATTTTTGGTACTAGTCTTATGGATATAAATCAACTAAATAAACAAGGTTAAAAAACAGGGAATTTTCCTAAAAGAGGTGCAGTGTTTAATTTCTGAATTTTCACTTGTCCAGTCCGGCTGGCAGCCTTATATATATTACTTGTCTGTACCCAGGGTTCAGTTGTGTTGGACAGTCAGATGAGTGTTAATGTAAAATCCTGCACAAGTGATCAGCATGTCATGATGATGTGTCGCCTACATTTACCTGTAGAAATACTAATACCAATACATCAGATGTCAAGATTAAAGTTACACAAAGGTCAAGGTCATGCTTTAATGTAAAAAAAAACCGTGAAATTGCATGTCTGAAATGCCATTCCCTTACTCTTGATGATCATGGATACATCGCTACCCATTATAACATATATTGTAATTTTCACAGACCATTTGGGGGGCATGTGACACTTACCTTACATGTGACATTTTTTGTTTTCTAATATGTTATGCTTATTTATACTCACTGAGCCAAAAGGATATCTATTTGAATATGCCAAAATGATATATTGAAAAGGGATTTCCTAACTTGAACCACACACCTAGGTTAGACTTAAGTAAAATAAATTACCCGCTTGAAATATTTTGTGACATGTTAAATAAGACATGCGATTTCATTTTTATTTCAATTTGATCAATTATTCAGGTTAATTAACGTGGTAAAAACTGTTTTATCTTAGAAAAAAATCCAAATGACAATGTGAATAATGTCAAGCAGTATTAAAGTGCTGTCTATTTTTAGAATGGAGATTTCATTTCAAGTTTACAACTCAAATTTGAATATCAATTTTTTGTCATGTTTTGGTAGATTTGACATATCAAAAAATTCAAATTTTATTTATTAATGATTATGAGATGCTTTTTTTCCTTTTTAAAAAATAATTTTATTTTTTAAGACATTTATAGCATTTTCTCCTGATATACTCCCTTTAATATCCATAAGGAACCAACTGGGGTCCAAAAGTGAATAAAATGTGAATATCTAAAAATCTTTTTAATGATCTCTATGAGTAGAGGTTTCAAGTTTATTTAAACAAAGGGGTTGGTATCCATTTAGACACAGAAGGGAGATTTGATTTTTACGATGGAATATTATGAAAAAAAAGTTCTCTTTTTCTTATTTATTTTAGAAATTATTTCAGTTATCTTGATGGCTAGAACATTGTTTAGTTAAAACATTTGAGGCTAAAACCAGGGCTCTTTAAATGGGATTTAAGTTCCACTTTGGCTAGCAGGGACCCAAAAAGAGATAAAATTGTGATTTTCCAAAAATCTTCTTCTCAAGTAACAATCAGCCACATTTTATGGGGTTTCAAATGTGTTCAAAAAGAGGAGCTAGTGTCCATTAGGGCACAATAAAGGAACTTTGAATTTTACATGGGACTGGTATGAAAATAGTGACTAGTGAAATCAGATGAGCGACTTTAAGCCCATAAAGACCTCTTGCTTTCACATTACATGCCTGGTGCACCCCAAGGATCAGCTAGTGATTCTCCAATTAATGCTGTTATTATATTCAATTGTTGTTTTTAATTCATCTTTGATAAGTTCCATTCATGTTTAAAATGTTCTCTATCTTTTTATTTTTAATATATTTCAAATTTAAATAAAAATGAAAACAATTTTGCAGGTTGGTTTTACTGATGACGGCAAGATAGTGGCCCTGGAGTTAGATATCTACAGTAATGCCGGTGCCTCTATTGATCTGTCCGTCGCTGTAAGTTGTATTAGTAATTATTTCTTATATCAGATTTATTGTACCACAGCAGTGGTCTAGATGGAGAGAGTTGAGCACACCTATCTGTGCAAGTAACTGGTAACTTTCCCACTTGCATCAAGGGTGAGATATGAATGACAGTGAGGCACAATGTCATATATCAATCATCACAAAGACTGGTGGGATGGGGATTTTTTTTCAAACACTATTTTGATTTTCAGTAACAGATTGATTCTCTAAGTGGATCACCATTATGTCAAAAAATTTTAAATCACTGGTCTTGACCTACTTAATGGACATTTAAAAAAGATGAGCACCTGCACCTGCTGTTGGTGCTCTCTTATTCTGGTATTTTATCCGAGTTGAACCAATGATAATCTGTGACTAAATATATTCCAACATTAGACTTCCATATGTCCCACTGTGTTGGGGCTTTAAATACAAAATTAAACTAGGCTGAACCTGAATTTGAATTACTTTCCTGAATGCAAGCAGCTGTATACAGCTTGTGCCAGATGTGTTAATGATCATACTGCACAAGAGACAATACTCATCACTGGCCTGGCCAGGTTTTTACAGGTAAGACAAACATGGGGCCCGTATTACTAACATCGTAAGTCTTAAGATTTTCGTACGAAGAAATATTGACACATACAGATGTGTTTTTGATTGTTTTAAAGGGAAACTTACTTTAAATGACTCGCTTTTGAAAGTTCTTATATGTTGTTAGTCATCCTGATTTCAAATTTAACGTAAAGTAGTTCAGTAGTTCATAAAATTATGAATGTTTGTGAATCAGGCCCATGATGAATTTATGATGGGTCATATTGCTTACTAAAAATAGCTCTTTTCTGCCTATGTTTTATTATGGGGAAACCCCCCCCCCCCCCCCCCCCCAATTTGACACCAATTCTGGACTTAATTTTTTATACAGTAAATCTTTTATCCAGGTATAATTTTTCGTTTACCTTATAATATTCTGTAGGTAATGGATAGAGCTTTGTTTCACTGTGACAATTCCTACAAGATACCAAATGTGCGATGTACAGGGTATGTATGCAAGACCAATGTGCCATCCAACACGGCCTTCCGCGGGTTTGGTGGACCTCAGAGCATGATCATTGCTGAACACTGGATCACAGACATAGCTGCAACACTGGGAATATCTCCAGTGAAGGTACATGTTTTCACAATTTTGTCAATGTTTGACTTTTGCCGAGGTGCATTGTCTGGGGATTACTCCTCCAAATATACAGAATGGATTTGTGTAAATGTTGCAATTCTTATTATTCAAGAGATTTCTTGTTGGTCTTAAATCCAAATTGGCTGCAAAAAATAGATCATAACATTTAGGTGAATTAGCCTAAATTTATATAATAAGGGGGACTAGTTTTCCATGCAACTAAAAAGGAAATTTTAGTGGAAGTGAAATAAATGAGTTTTACATTTGAGGAACATAATCCAAATGATTTGTTTCAATTTGTTAAAAGCGATAACTGTTGATAACTTCAAATTCCTTTCAGATATCCTGATTCAATTTTACAGGTAAATCGCATATATATAAAAAGGAAGTTTGATTTGCTTGTGAGGTGTTTTAGTCAATGTCAAGGTCACTGTTACTAAAAATAGAAGAAAAATGATGGTTTCTGCTGAATAAAGTTAGCCCCCATTTTTAATAGTGTGTCATAAAACCAGTTATGAGCATGTGGGGGTGTATACTTGAGATAATGAGAATCTAGTTTTTAGCATCACTGCTTTGACCTTCGGAACCTTAACCTTAGGGTGAGATAAAAAAAAACTCGCACTTGTAAAATGACGGATATCTTCGTCTAAGAAGTGTGCAAGAAAAACTGAATTGTATATTGTTACAAATTATATAGTTATAATAGTTATAAGATCATTATGTATATACCATTATTAATTTAATTGTTAAAAATTGTGGAGTTAATTTTTGTGAACTAAAGAATGAAGTAAGAGATATACCACTATTGATTATCACAAACTATTTTCACATACATCTTATTTCTGTGAACTAGATACGTGAGATGAACCTGTATCAGGACGGGGACAGGACCCATTTCAACATGGAATTGAAACCGTGTTTTATACAAAGATGTTGGGATGAATGTATTAAACAGAGTGACTACAAGAGGCGGAAGAATGAGGTGGACATATTCAACAGGTTCTCTTTCATTATCTGATCTTTATAATGCCTTTCACAACCTCCCCACTCCCCCTTAAACTCAGTTAACCCTTAACTTCATATAGACGCCTTTGGACACCTCTTATATAGAAGGCTTTTGAATTATTGGGTGAATTATGTTTATATTAACTGACAGAGTGAAAAACAGTGCAGGAAGTGTTCAGATTGCTCGTTACAAGCAATATGAACTCTTCCTGCACTGTTTTCAAAGGCCTTCTGTGATTTGTGCAGGAAAACCCGTATCTATGAAGTAAAAGGTTAAAAGGCCCAGTTAGCTCAGTCTGTAGTGTATCTGACAATCAATCAAAGGGTTGTGAGTTCAAATCTCCATTCCTTCACAGTCTTCGTGTTGAATGATATACAATATTGTGTCTCATTGTCATTCATGTCTCACTTCTGACTCAGGTGGGAAAGTTATCAGTTACTTGCAACGATGGGAGTGCTTGAGCACTGGTTAACCTTTTAGGATTCCAGGAAATAGTGGTTAGGTAAACAGATCGTCTGTTAGCCCTCGATAGCACAAAAATGACGCTAAATATTCAAATTAAAAAAGAACATTTAATAAAAAGACTGAAAATCCAGTGCCAGAAATGGAAAATGCCCCCCTCTAAACTAACAAATATGTATTGTGCCCCAAACAATTGTACATGTTCCTCCTGAAGGTGATGTATTGACCTAACATACTTTATCTGCATTTCTTGCCTGAAGTGACATGAAACATTATAATTCAATGGAGAAACATGTGTTGCAGTAGATGGAGCTAACTCCCTTTGTATGTAGTACATAGTATGGAGTGAATAACATGTATTATATACAGTAAGTAAGTAAGCAAATTTTATTTTTAACTGGGCAAGACAACAACAAAATAACATATACTCTACATAAGCTTTTGAACAGACATAATTATATACATCACCTTGTCAATAGAAGAGTGAAAGAATTTTAAATACCTTCAGAATATAACTGGTGTTCAAATTGCCTTTACAGTGAGAATAGATGGAAAAAGAGAGGAATCACAGTTCTGCCCACCAAGTTTGGTATTGCCTTTACTGTACCATTTCTCAACCAGGTAGGTTTAAAGTCATGCTAGCTCTTGATCTCATAATGCCGGGCCCATTTAGCTCAGTTGATAGCTGATCGACTATCGGGCCAGCAGTCATGAGTTTGAATCCTCACCTGGCCACAGTCTCCACGATGATTGATATAGGACATTGTGTCTCATCGTTATTTGTCTCTCACCAGTGATTAAAGTGGTAAAGTTATCAGCTACTTGTGGAGTTGCTTGTGGTTGTTTTCTTGTTACCTGCCAGAATACCAGGAAACAGTTTACTGATCGTCTGTTAGCTCTCAATGGCATAAAATTGATGCAAAATATTCAAACAAACAACAGCAAAATGTTAATTTAATGTGTTGTCTAAGAATAAATATTTATTTAAGCTACACATATTTCTATTATTTGTGACATATGTGTATGTTACCATTAAAATATCCAAATCAATTTGATGGCTGTCAGTCTTTTAAAAAATGCCATCTGCTATTTGCACCTCTGACATGTTCAACTGTACAGAATTGCCCATCAACACTATATGATATTATGAGTGTGAGACAGCTGACCAAATTCTAATAACTAAAGTCTGAAAAATACTTAACCCAAATAGTAGATAGTAGTGTGTTAATACAATTCATTTACATGTAAATTCTGCACACAGTGAAAGGCTTGAGTGTATTTTTTATAATTTTTGTCCCTAGGCGGGTGCCCTGGTACACATCTATGGGGATGGATCTGTGCTGCTGACACATGGAGGTGTGGAGATGGGACAGGGTCTCCACACCAAAATGATTCAAGTCGCCAGCAGAACCCTGCGTATCCCAGCTTCAAAGATACACATCAGTGAAACGGGAACCAATACAGTACCCAACACATCACCAACGGCTGCCAGTGCCAGTTCTGATCTCAATGGAATGGCAGTATTGGTCAGTATAATGCTCCAGTCACCTCTGTCATCATCTCACGATTTACAAGATTAATGTGCAGTTTCAAACATTTTTCTGCATTAGCAAAATTCAGAAATAATGCGTATTTTATAGAGGTAACGATTCATAGATGCATCAATGGATTGCGATTCATCTTTCCGCCAATGTGTGTATCGGGTGTTAAATGAAACTTTCAATAGATCATAATATTATTGCAATTCATTTTTTAGACCTATGATGCATCGATACAATTGTCAGATATCGTGCATCACAATTTCATTCTTGATGAAACATAAAAAAAATAGCTCATAAAAAACTAACAAACAAAAAAGAACATTTTTTAAAAAGCAAGACGAATTTTTGGATAAAAACCAGCTACGGACAGCATCTCCTTTCCATCAGGTACTATCCCACCATGTTTATTTCATCACTTTCGCTGTTATGCCGTGTCATAAGTTCTGTTGTTCTCTGTTTATAAAGATACTTTCAAGTTGCATACCAGCATAGTTATAACATACACCTTATTAAACAATCATGGTAATTGCATAAAATACAATTTAAAAATCAGTATCATGATGCGCATCGCATCACTATTTAAATATTGCAATACGCATTGCCTTTTATTTTCACAAGCAATACGTATCGTGATACGTATCGTTCTGAAAATGAAGTATTGCGATACGCATCGCAGATGAAAAAATGCCAATGCACAGCCCTAGTATTTTAAATAAATTCTGAAATTATACTTCCACATTTATTTATTTGTGTATTAAAGCTGTGTTTCATTTGTGTTTGTTAATGTAAAAAATTGTTAATTGAAAAAAAAAAGTTTTATTGAGTGGTAAATGGTCAAGATTAAAACTGTAAGAAATATCTTTTACATCACAAGACTGATTTTTAAATTCATAATTTATTTGATTTTCCTTTCATATTATGTCATACAGAATGCGTGTCAGACTCTGTTGGAAAGGCTTGAACCGATGATGACGGAAAACCCAAAAGGATCCTGGGAAGACTGGGTAAAAGCAGCGTATATGCAGAGAATCAGTCTCTCTTCCACTGGCTTTTACAAGTAAGTGAAAAAATAATGACTTTAGTTTGTATGAATATTTAGCTTCATTTTATGCCATCAAGAATTAACAGATGATCAGTTAACCTAATCACTCTTTCCTGGGATCCTGGAAGGTTAACCAGTACTGGAGCACACCCATCTTCGCAAGAAACTGATAACTTCCCCACTTGAATCAGTAGTGAGAGATGAATGACAATGAGACCCAATGTTGTATATCAATCTCTATGGAAATTGTGACCCAGTGGAGATTCAAACTCATGACCCCTGGATATGCTACTGACTGAGCTAACTGGGCCCATTGTAAAAATAATGAGAGGTAGTCAAGTATGTAACCTAAGTTCAAAGCTAGTGTTACCACCCTTGTTCAGTCAATGTGTATGTTTAATTAATTTTGAACAAAAAGAAAAATCTTTCTTACTCCTTTAGTTTATTTTTTCCTTTAGGAAATTTTTCATGGGCAGATTCATGAATTCTGAGTATACCCACATTCCCGCTCCTCCGTTGGAATGCAACTAGCTCTCTATAGCTCTGCCCAGGTGCAAATGCTTTCCATTGGGAAATTAAAGGCACTTGGCACATATAGTTCAGTCAGATCAATTGCAATAGGACTGTAAATTAAAAAAAAAGAACAATATGAACACAATGTAATATGTTATTGTTAATTACATATGATACTTATAATTTTAGCTGGAAGACAATACATTTATATATTATATGTTTCATCTTTTGTATACTTTCAGAACACCAGATATTGGGTATGATTTCAAGACAAATTCTGGAAATCCATTTGCATATTTCACTTACGGTGCTTCATGTTCGGAGGTAGAAATAGACTGTCTCACTGGGGATCATCAGGTAAACTATAATTCATGTTTGCTCATCTCATTGGGAATCATCAGGTAATCTATATGTTTGCTCATTGATCTCACTGGGAATCATCAGGTACACTATATGTTTGCTCATTGATCTCACTGGGGATCATCAGGTACTCTATATGTTGGCTCATTGATCTCACTGGGGATCATCAGGTACACTACATGTTGTGGGGATCATCATGTAAAGTATATGTTTGCTCATTGATCTCACTGGGAATCATCAGGTACACTATATGTTTGCTCATTTATCTCACTGGGGATCATCAGGTACTCTATATGTTGGCTCATTGATCTCACTGGGGATCATCAGGTACACTATATGTTGTGGGGATCATCATGTAAAGTATATGTTTGCTCATTGATCTCACTGGGAATCATCAGGTACACTATATGTTTGCTCATTGATCTCACTGGGGATCATCAGGTACTCTATATGTTGACTCATTGATCTCACTGGGGATCATCAGGTACTCTATATGTTGACTCATTGATCTCACTGGGGATCATCAGGTACACTATATGTTGTGGGGATCATCAGGTACACTATATGTTGTGGGGTTCATCATGTAAACTATATGTTGGCTCATTGATCTCACTGGGGATCATCAGGTACACTATATGTTTGCTCATTGATCTCACTTGGAATCATCAGGTACTTTATATGTTGGCTCATTGATCTCACTGGGGATCATCAGGTACACTATATATTGTGGGGATCATCAGGTACACTATATATTGTGGGGTTCATCATGTAAACTATATGTTGGCTCATTGATCTCACTGGGGATCATCAGGTACACTATATGTTGTGGGGATCATCATGTAAACTATATGTTGGCTCATTGATTTCACTGGGGATCATCAGGTACACTATATGTTGGCTCATTGATCTCACTGGGGATCATCAGGTACACTATATGTTGTGGGGATCATCAGGTACACTATATGTTGTTGGGATCATCATGTAAACTATATGTTGGCTCATTGATCTCACTGGGGATCATCAGGCACACTATATGTTGTGGGGATCATTAGGTACACTATATGTTGTGGGGATCATCATGTAAAGTATATGTTGGCTTATTGATCTCACTGGGGATCATCAGGTACACTATATGTTTGCTCATTGATATCACTTGGAATCATCAGGTACTCTATATGTTGGCTCATTGATCTCACTGGGGATCATCAAGTACACTATATGTTGTGGGGATCATCATGTAAACTATATGTTGGGTCATTGATCTCACTGGGGATCATCAGGTACACTATATGTTGGCTCATTGATCTCACTGGGGATCATCAGGTACACTATATGTTGTGGGGATCATCAAGTACACTATATGTTGTGGGGATCATCATGTAAACTATATGTTGACTCATTGATCTCACTGGGGATCATCAGGTACAATATATGTTGTGGGGATCATAAGGTACACTATATTTTTTTGGGATCATCATGTAAACTATATGTTGGCTCATTGATCTCACTGGGGATCATTAGGTACACTATATGTTGGCTCATTGATCTCACTGGGGATCATCAGGTAACTATATGTTGTGGGGATCATCAGGTACACTATATATTGTGGGGATCATCAGGTACACTATATGTTGGCTCGTTGATCTCACTGGGGATCATCAGGTACACTACACTATATGTTGTGGCGATCATCATGTAAACTATATGTTGGCTCATTGATCTCACTGGGAATCATCAGGTACACTATATGTTGGCTCATTGATCTCACTGGGGATCATCAGGTACACTATATGTTGGCGCATTGATCTCACTGGGGATCATCAGGTACACTATATGTTGACTCATTGATCTCACTGGGGATCATCAGGTACACTATATGTTGTGGGGATCATCAGGTACACTATATGTTGTGGGGATCATCATGTAAACTATATGTTGACTCATTGATCTCACTGGGGATCATCAGGTACACTATATGTTGTGGGGATCATTAGGTACACTATATGTTGTGGGGATCATCATGTAAACTATATGTTGGCTCATTGATCTCACTGGGGATCATTAGGTAAACTATATGTTGGCTCATTGATCTCACTGGGGATCATCAGGTAACTATATATTGTGGGGATCATCAGGTACACTATATATTGTGGGGATCATCAGGTACACTATATGTTGGCTCATTGATCTCACTGGGGATCATCAGGTACACTACATTATATGTTGTGGCGATCATCATGTACTCTATATGTTGGCTCATTGATCTCACTGGGGATCATCAGGTACACTACATGTTGTGGCGATCATCAGGTAAACTATATGTTGACTCATTGATCTCACTGGAGATCATCAGTTACACTATATGTTGTGGCGATCATCAGGTACTCTATATGTTGGCTCATTGATCTCACTTGGGATCATCAGGTACACTATATGTTGTGGCGATCATCAGGTACTCAATATGTTGGCTCATTGCATTCACTGATGATCATAAGGTTAACTATATGTTGGCTCATTGATCTCACTGGGGATCATCAGGTACACTATAGAATGAATCATTGATCTCACTGGGGATTATCAGATAAGCTGTGAATCATTGATCTCACTGGGGATCATCAGGTAAACTGTAAAGTGAATCATTGATCTGACTGTGGGTCATCAGGTAAACTATAGACTGTCTCACTGGGGATCATCAGGTAAACTAGAGAGTGAATCATTGATCTCACTGGGATCATCAGGTAAACTATTGAGTGAATCATTGATCTCACTGGGGATCATCAGGTAAACTATAGAGTGAATCATTGATCTCATAGGGGATCATCAGGTAGACTATAGAGTGAATCATTGATCTCACTGGGGATCATCAGGTAAACTGTAAAGTGAATCATTGATCTGACTGGGGGTCATCAGGTAAACTATAGACTGTCTCAATGGGGATCATCAGGTAAACTAGAGAGTGAATCATTGATCTCACTGGGATCATCAGGTAAACTATTGAGTGAATCATTGATCTCACTGGGGATCATCAGGTAAACTATAGAGTGAATCATTGATCTCATTGGGGATCATCAGGTAGACTATAGAGTGAATCATTGATCTCACTGGGGACCATCATATAAGTTATAGAGTGAATCATTGATCTCACTGGTGATCATCAGATAAGCTATAGAATGAATCATTGATCTCACTGGGGATCATCAGGTAAACTATTGAGTGAATCATTGATCTCACTGGGGATCATCAGGTAGACTATAGAGTGAATCATTGATCTCACTGGGGATCATCAGGTAAGCTATAGAGTGAATCATTGATTTCACTGGGGATCATCAGGTACACTCTATGTTGGCTCATTGATCTCACTGGGGATCATAAGATAAGCTATAGAGTGAATCATTGATCTCACTGGGGATCATCAGATAAGCTATAGAGTGAATCATTGATCTCACTGGGGATCATCAGGTAAACTATAGAGTGAATCACTCAGGACATAAATATATATATATATATATATATTTATTAGTTATTGATCAAAGTGACAGGTACAATTTGACTTGATTTGGTTTAAAATATTAGCAAAAATGATAATTCATGTTAAATAAGAACTATCTAATAAGGCTTATCAGTCACTATTTCATCAATATTATATTGCAATTATTATCAAAATTGCAATAACGTTAACATAAATATAAAAAAAACTTACATGACATTATTTAACAAAACAACAAGAACAAAAATAAAATGAGTGATAACATTATCCATCTATGCAATAAAAAAAAAAGTGTTTAAATTTGCATTGTTTTAAGTGCGTTTTGTAATAGTACATGTATGTCAATTTTACATATAAATAAATTATTTGTATCACATAACTCATCAACTTTTGCATTCAAATGTTCATGTAAATTATTAAATTTAGGACAACAAAATATGGAATGTTTTTCATCTTCAACACTACTCATATTAAACTACTTACAAAATCTTTGGTCCATCAGGTAAACTACAGAGTGAATCATATGATCTCACTGGATTTCATCAGGTAAACTTCAGAGTTTATCATTTATCTTATTGGTATCATATGGTAAATCATTTTGTGGCTCATTGATCTCACTGGGATTTTGAGATGAACTGTAATACTGCTCATTTTAATGGGAAATGTATGAACACTACCTTTTCTTTAGTTAAAATTTTGCTAATAACGGCATAGCAAATTAATTGCTAAATTTTCACCCCCATGGGTCAAAAAAGGGGGAAAGTTGGGGATGAAAATCTGGCAATTTTTTTTTTTACATCAGAAGTTATATTTACCAAAACAGTGCCTTGTTTTAAACCTCATTGTTGTATACCTACGGGTGTCAATTCCAATACTCTCCATCCATCACCCATGGGAAATTATGCTAGCTCCACATTGCTTTTATTGGAACAGAACAGAACAAAATACAGTTAACGTTAAAACGTCTTATCAAAACGATTAATTTTACATGACACTAGCGTTGCGATTAGATACCCTTTCCTTCATGAAATCGTGATGGTTCCAACCATAGGATTTCATCGTGTCTTGGTAGAAACTACGCAAAGCAAGTGTAATATCCCACAAGTGATAAATGGAGAGGATCAGAATGGATTACATGTGGGTATCCAACAATGTTTAAATCTTTGATCTTTAAATGCCTTTTTTCATTCCGTTTCCTTATGACATTTACTCTTTAATATCTGAAAAATTAAAAAAAAAAAAAAAAATTGCACCCCACCCCTTATTTTGAAACACTTCTGAATGAAAATCTAGGAATTAATTTATTATGGCCAAAAATAGAGTTTTTAAATATTTGAAATTTTGAATCTGCATGCATGAGATTAAGACACACAGTTTGGGCATATATCAGACCACCTGCATTTTAAAGTGATTTTGTGTAGATAGCTTTTCACATTATTTGGGGGCAATGCTTTAGCAGCTGCACTCAGAGATAATATTATTTCTTGTACCATTTTTTAACAATTCGTTTTCTTACTTATAAACCTAATAATCATCCCATAAGCCACCCCACCACCCTCCAACAAAAAGTAGTTACGTAGCTTTCAAAGATAACATCAATATGTATAGATGGATGGAGAGTATCTGAATTGTCACCCAGTGGTATCCGACGATGAGATTGTAGTTTGATAGATAATCAGTATATATAATTAGAAAAATGTATTTAGTATAAATTGGCGTTTATATGCAGCATTCAGCCTTCAGCGATAAAATCATTATGCATACACTCAGTTATACAAATGTACCTACACATGACGTACAGATAAACGACCGATTCATTGTTATTGAGCAGCATTAACTTATGGTAGTGCCAAAGGTTGCAAATCAGAGTCACGATATATACTATATCGCTTCTCGCTATTGCACAATTTCATTATTGAATTTTGGTAAAGGTTGTTGCAGCTTTGTATATTTCAGCTATTTCTACCACTTTAAACATTTGCATGGGAAGGATAAGACAAAAGTGATTTATCGAAGCAGCTTACAAAGATTCATAACAATTACTGATTCACAGTCTTAGTCACTATATAGTAACCTGCATCAGAGCAAATCTATGTTCCAGTCAGGAAGTAAAGTGAACCTTGACTATATGTCTATTACATAACAGACAAATATATTTTCAAAGGCATCAAGTTCAGTTACCTTCTCTGCCTTATTGGAAAAAAGGGGTCAACATTGCACAGAACATGTGAATTTTGTACCCTGTATTAGAAATACCTGCAATGGTGCAAACTGGTCTTCTTGTCTATTACTAAAAAGAACCAACACTTTTACATCACACAAAAACTGGCTGCTAAAGACAGGTTTGGCTGTATATCTTGGTTATTTGCTCCTAGGCTTTGAAGTCATTTGGATAATCTGAAATAAAAAAAGTTGTAAAAGTTATTATTTATTTACAGGTTCTGAGGACCGACATTGTGATGGATGTTGGCATGAGTATTAATCCAGCCATAGATATAGGCCAGATAGAGGGAGGCTTCATGCAGGTATGTTGGGATATTAACTTGGTTTGTAACTTGAAACTATATACTTTTACATCAGTTATATGTACAAACACAGGCGGCTAATTGGAAATTTATTTACTTAAGACTAAGAAGCTTTTACCCTACTGCTAATTCAGTGAAATTTATGTAGACTAATTACTGTGTTGTCCTTTTATCCCCATTTGCCTAGATACAGTTTGTACATAATTAAACACAGGAAGACTTTCACAATCAATGTAAAATAGAAATACAGTCAAACCTGTGTAAGCGGACACCTCTATTGAGCAGCCACTTGTCTTAAGCAGCCACATTTGTTGTTTCCAATTTCTATGTTTTTTTAGCAAATTAACCTGTGTTAAGCAACAACCTGTTTTGAAGAATCACTTTCAGCACCTTCCCATGACTGGCTGCTTAAGACAGGTTTGACTATATAAGTTGAAACTAATCACTGCGTAATTTGCTGCAGGGTTATGGTCTGGTGATGATGGAGCAACAGAAGATGTCCACAAAGGGGTTTCTGTTTACACAGGGCCCGGGCAACTACAAGATACCCGGCTTTGGTGACATTCCTGTAGAGTTTAATGTATCCTTGCTCAAGGGCAGTGTGAACCAAAAGGCAGTCTATTCATCCAAGGTACATCAGAAGAATGGTGTTTTACACCATTTTTAACACATTGCAGGTTATATATGACATACCCAGTTTTATTGATGGATGAAGACCTCAGAATAGTTTTGAAAAGAATCACTTTCCTTCCATAAATAACTAGCAAACATTCAGTAAAGGTTATTATTATATGGCATTGAATTTTTAATGGTGGAGGAAGACCTCAGCATAATAATGAATAGAACAACGGTCCATCCACAAGTAACTAGCAAACACACAGTATAGGTTATATATGGCATTGAATTTTTAATGGTGGAGGAAGACCTCAGATTGATTGTGAGTAGTAACACCATCCTTTTGCATTTAACTGGCAAAATTTCTCACATAAAATATTTAGATCGGGCTGGGCTCAAACCCTAAACGTCAGAAGGGAGAAGAGCTTAAGACATTCCCATAGGCCACTCCACCATGGAAGCCCAATTTATAAGAATTAGCTGTTTCTGATAAGGGGGTAGTCCATGGCTTCTTATTGTGAGGGTGCAATGATGATGAGTATTGTATTAGCTCGTCTTTTTGAGAGAAAAAAACGAAGAGCTATTGTCATGACACTGGCATCATCGTCATCATCATTGTTGTCGTCTGCTGGTTAAAGTTTTATGTTTAGCTCAGCTTTTTCTCTATTTCTGAACAAACAACTCATGTTACAGTGACTGAACTTCATAAACACATTCATATCATGTTATACACACAATGTATATAGCTAACTTACTTAAATTTACATACTTTGGGATCTAAAACCTTCGGTTAAAGTTTTTTGTTAAGCTCGGGTTTGAATTTTTTTTTTTTTTTTTCAAATCAAAAAGTTTACATCACTGACCTTGACCTATTTAATGGACTTTCCTGTCCGAGCCCAACCAAGATCCCATTAAATCAAATACTTTGCCCCATTTCAACTTTATTACCTACCCAAAGACCCTCATCCCCGCCCATCCCATCCCTGCCCATTTTGTTTTTTTTTTAAAATTTTGTTTTGTATTAAATCAGATACTCTGCCCACTTTCAATTTTGTTACTGACCCAAAGACCCCCTCTCTCCCCTCCCCTCCCCCCCCCACCCCCTCACACACACACACATCCTCTCCCATTTTTTTTTTTTTTTTTTTTGAATTTGTTTTGCATTAAATCAAATACTCTGGCCCCCTTTCAACTTTGTTACTGACCATCCCCATCCATCAACGCCCATTTTTTTTTTTTTTTTTAATTTTTGTTTTGTATTAAATCAAATACTCTGCCCCATTTCAACTTTTTAACTGACCTAAAGACCCTCACCCCTATTCCCCCCCCCCCCCCCCCCCCCGCCCTCTACCACCCCAATCCATCCCTGTCCATTTTTTAAAAAAAAAAAAAATTTAAATTTGTTTTAGAATTGCCAGGTCAGATTAGCTCAGTAGGTTACGCATCTGACTATCAATCCAAGGATCGTGAGTTCGAATCCCTGCCCGGCAACAGTCTCCGTGATGATTGGTATACAACATTGTGTCTCATTATCATTCATCTCTCACCGCTGATTCAAGTGGGAAAGTTATCAGTTACTTGCAGAGATGGGGTGTGCTCGAGTACTGGTTAATCCCAGGAAACAGTGGTTAGGTAAACTGACCATCTGTTAGCCCTCAATGGCATGAAAATGATGCTAAATATTCAATCAGTCTATCAATCATTGTTTTAAATTAAATACTTTGCCCCTTTTCAACTTTGTTACTAACCCCAAGGACATCCCCTCCCCCATTTTCTTTTCTTTTTCATTTAAATTTTGTTTCGTTTTAAATTTAATACTATTCTGTCCCTTTGTTACCAACTCCAAGACCCCCGCCCCCTCCAATTGTTTTCTTAAAATTTTGTTCTGTATTGAAGTAGATACACTTTCCCTTTTCAACTTTGTTACTAACCCCAAGACACCCTCTCCCTTTACTTTTTTTTTATTTTATTAAACTAAACAGTCCTGTGTTATTAAACTTTGGCACATACACCAACACATCCACACCCAGATTTTAAAATTAAATTAAATACATTTCAGCTTAAGTACTGGCTAGCTAGCCTAAGCCAGACATAGTGTATATTCTGCCCTAATAGTCCTACTTGCACGTACATGTATCTACTATTTTGCTAATATGACAGATGGTTTCATTCATACAGATATATCTGTTTTTCTGATGGTACAGTATAATATACTGTTCTGTGATCGACAAGGTTAGAATAGTCAAGTTAACGTTCTCCGACATCTCTATTTCTTTTGATGATTTTTTTAAATCTGTTTTATTTTTTTATTAATAGTATTGATTTTTTAAACTAATCACCATCAAGTTTAAAAAGTTTACTTCACTAACTTTAACCTACATAATAGATTTAGAAAAAAGACAAGCGTCTGCACCCGCTTGCGGTGCTCTTGTTAATTGTCGCCATCGGTTTCTGACATGGGCGACGCATCCAGAAGAGTATTAGTAATTTTAGAGGATAGTGCAAAGATACAGAATACCATTTTGTAGTGTCCTTGCATCTTTTACATGCCTGGTGTAAAGCACCAATACATGGGATCTTGATGTCCCATCTGAAAGACTGATATGTATTTTTAGTTGGAGGAACGAAGGGAGTTGTGGGGGGGGGGGGGGGGGGGGGGTAAACTTGTGACCCCTAGGTTCACAGTCTAAAGCCTTAAACCACTTGACCACTAATTTGCTTTACTGAGGGTGCTGTATGTAAGTCACTAGTCTCTCACAGCTGATGTTATAGTTTGATCCCATTCAATACAAAAACTTTTATGTAAGACAGTGGTTCACTCTATAAGGCAAAAAATGAAAAAAATATTTTATTTTCATTAAATTTTATCAGTGTGATTGAAATATATCCAAATGTATCAATATGCTTTAATACAAATATATAGATGTTATATCTTACTTTTAAAACAGGCATAATGCCACAAGTTTTAAAAAAACAAAACATGGTTAATAAATTGTTAAAATTAATACATGCATGTATAGTAATATTTGGAGATTGATATCTGTGGCTGCATATTCATAGGAATCAAGATTGATATGATCTGTGAACATGGCTAGAATCAATTTTAGCATTGTTCTGTGTTGCTTACACCGGGGCTAGTTAACTCAGTCAGTAGTGCATCTAACTATCAATCCAGGGGTTGTGTGTTCGAATCCCCACCCACCTCAGTCTCTGTGATTATTGATAAACAATATTAAAGCTCATTGTCATTCGCCTGTCATTGTGTTTTTGATACAGGTGTCAGCCACCTTTAATTGCATAGTAATGATGCTATATATTCAAACATACTAACAACTATTCTATTGCTTTATAGTTCCTTTGGATATCTCTTCTTTTTAGGCTATAGGTGAACCTCCATTATTTCTGGCGACATCTGTGTTTTTGGCTACCAAGGAAGCGATCATGTCTGCACGCGCTGATGCTGGTCATCATGATAACTTCAGATTGAACACGCCCGCTACACCAGAAAGAGTGCGCATGGCATGTGAGGATCAGTTTACAAAGCTGGTAAGAATCATTTGCTCTGTCATCTGATAAATAGAGAATACCATGTTAGTGCCTGCCTCATATTTATCAGATAAAAAAAATAAAGACTGAGCATTGATGAGCGTTTTTTCTTTTCAGGCCCAAACTGATAAATAAGAAATTATCAGGCACTAACACGATTTATCATGTCATCCTCTATGTTTTATTGATTTTTAGAATTACAGTTTATTTTTAAAAAAAAAAAATTTAGAACAGAAGTTGGGATTTTTACCGGTATTCAAATGATGTCATCACTTAGATATGAGTTGCTGCAAGATAACCAATTTCTTGCTGGTCACACCTTACACCCCCTTTCCAACTGCCTTATTATGTTAAATAATAAATAATAATGTGGTAATATTTGCATGTCATTAATGACCTTTCCTAGTTGTCAACTTGTGGCATGTAAAGAGCATTTCCGAGGTCAAACATATTCTTTCCCCATAATGTAATTATGTGGTAAGAAGAAAATGGGATCTCAGGAGTCACTAAGTTCTATCGTAGAACATCCATAATGTAATGAGGTGTATACAAAAAACAGTCTCTCTGAGAGCCCCATACTTCAGTGCGAGTACAACCATGACGTTTTCTTATTTTTTCTCTTTTTATTTTTAGATTCTGAAAATTTGTGTTCAAAACATCATCTAAACTATAATGAAATCACTAGAGATATAAACTGTCTATTATGTTTTACTTTCTTTCAATAAAAGTCAATAAAATAAATACACACATAAGTATGAAGTCATATTAATTATTTAAGATAATAACAATCCTACTGGTATGCCAAAAGAATGTATTTATGACAATACAATTGGGTTAATGAGAGTCAAACCATAGCCACCAATGATCACAGGTCAAAGTATCATACCTCATGCATTGTTTTTGCAGTTTCCCAAAGCTAAGGAAGGCAGCTACACACCTTGGTTTGTTGATTTGTGATTCACCCATGGATTTGTGAAATGCCGGATGCCAGGGTGAAAACTTCATTGGTTTGTGGTACACCAACCTGAGTGAGAACTCAATGAATTTGTGATACACCAGTGGCTATGGATTTGTGATATGCTGGGATGAAAACTTCATGGATTTGTGATATCCCAGGGTAAAAACTTCATGGATTTGTGATACACGCCTTGGATTTGCACGTTACCAAAGAGAAATCTTCATTGTTTTGTGATAGAGTGTGCATGTTAGGTCAGTTTGTGCATGTGTATGGAAACGGTGCTAGTGTACTAGAAAAAAATGGCCGTGCATGAGAGGTACAAATCCTTTATTGATGTATTAATTATAGATGTATTAATTATAGGTTGTAATTTATTGCTTTGTTAATTTTGTTTTAGAGTAGATCTGTTATTTGCTCATTTGCAGTATATGTGCCATCTCACATATTTGCCATCCCTTTTCCAGTGTAAGTTGTTTTGTGCCACATATACATTTCCATCTATGTATAGCATCTCACAAACTGTTTAAGTACATATTGTGGGATGCCACACACACTTTCAGTGCATATATTGTAATATCTTACACTGCATATTGTATAATGTCACACACACATAGTTCATATTGTATAATGTCACACAAGATACAGTATATGTTGTATGATGCCACAAATGCTTACAATACATACTGTATAATGTCACATATATATACAGTACATCTTGTGTAATGTCACATACTACAGTACATTTTGCATAATATCACATACTACAGTACATATTGTATATCTCATACTACAGTACATATTGTATTATATCTCATACTACAGTACATCTTGTATAATGTCACATACTACAGTAAATATTGTATGATATCTCATACTACAGTACATAATATTGTATAATATCTCATACTACAGTACATATTGTATAATGTCACATATTATAGTACATATTGTATGATGTATCATACTACAGTACATATTGTACAATATCTCATACTACAGTACATATTGTATAATATCCCATACTACAGTACATATTGTATAATATCTCATACTACAGTACATATTGTATAATGTCACATACTACAGTACATATTGTAATAATATCTCATACTACAGTACATATTGTATAATGCCACATACATATACAGTACACATTGTATAATATAACATAATACAGTACATAGTGTATGGTGCCAAATACATATACAGTACATATTGTATGATGCAACATACATATACAGAATTATACTGTACAATGTCACATACCACAGTACATATTGTATAATATCACATACATATACAGTACATATTGTATAATGTCACATACATATGCAGTACATATTGTATGATATCACATACATATACACTACATATTGTATAATACCACACACACATATACAGTACATATTGTATAATGTCACATACATATATAGTACATATTGTATAATGTCACATGCATATACAGTACATATTGTATAATGCCACATGCATATACAGTACATATTGTATGATGTCACATACATATACAGTACATAGTGTATAATTTCATATGCATATATAGTACATATTGTATAATGCCATACACATATACAGTACATGTTGTATAATATCACATACATATATAGTACATATTGTATGATGTCACATACAAATACAGTACCTTTTGTATAATATTACATACTACAGTACCTATTGTATAATGATACATACTACAGTACATATTGTAAAGTGTCACATACATATACAGTACATATTTTATAATACCACATACTACAGTACATACTGTATAAAATCACATACATATACGGTACATATTGCACGTCACATTCATATACAGTACATATTGTATAATGTCACATACATGTACAGTACATATTGTTTAGTGTCACATACATATACAGTATAAATTGTATAATGTCACAAACATATACAGTACATATTTTATAATGCTACATACTACAGTACATATTGAATAATATCACAAACATTTACAGAACATATTGTATAATGTCACATACTACAGTACATTTTGTATAATATCACATACATGTAGAGAACATATTGTATAGTGTCACATACATATACAGTACATAATGTATAATATCACATACTACAGTAAATATTGTATAATGTCATAAACTACAGTATATATTGTATCATGTCACATACTACAGTACATATTGTATAGTGTCACATACATATACTGTACATATTGTATAATTTCACATACATATACAGTACATAGTGTATTATATCACATACTACAGTACATATTGTATAATGTCACATACTACAGTACATATTGTATAATGTCACATTCATATACTGTACGTATTGTATAATGTCACATACATAATTATACAGTTCATATTGTATTATGTCACATACATATACGGTACATATTGTATAATATCACATACTACTTAACATATTGTATAATGTCACATACATATACAGTACATATTGTATAATGTCACATACATATACAGTACATATTGTATAATGTCACATACATATACAGGATATATTGTATAATGTCACATACATATACAGTACATATTGTATGATGCCACATACAAATACAGTACATATTGTATGTCACAAACATATACTGGACATACAGTATTATGTCAATCTGATCAGGTCTACTTGTTTTGTTATCAATCAGTACATATGTATAGCCATGATAATGATTATGCAATGATACAACAAACAAGGTCGATAGACATCTGGGAGAAGTGAAGGATATTAATTAAGGATTTAGAGTACAATGTAGAGTTTTCACAGGGTGAGTACAAACATAAGACTAGTTTAATGTCTGTGACATTGGAATCATCAACTGAGATAATCTTGGTGGTGACATTGATTTTAAGGGTATTTTGGTATAAAAGGAAAGTTGATACAGCTTAAAAAATATCTTTGTTATTTATCATTTTATCATTGTTTTGAATTGCTTCTTTCATTTATTTACAAGGAAATGACCTGATTGCTTTTGGTGGTTGCCAAGGCAACCATATTATGAAAAACCCGAGTGAACTCCAAAAATGTATTATAAATTTATTAGAAACCCATTATTATTTGTCGTTCATGCAAATTGTGTGACATAAAATACATTTCTATATGATTATATCTGAGTGAACTCATCAAATGCATTATATATATAATATTTATATATAGTAATATGTGAAGAAGCCCGGTATTATTTGCTGTACATCCAAATTGTAGAGAAGTTGGGGGTAGAGGGATTTAATATTATTACATCTGAGTGAACTCCTTAATTGTATCATATACATAAATTAATTTATGCAGCCCAGTGTTTTTGCTGTACATGCAAATTGTAGGGAAGTTTGGGTGGTGGTGAGGGGTATTTAATATAATTATACCTGAGTGAACTCTTAAACTATATCATATACATATAATAATTTATGAAGCCAGGTATTATTTGCTGTACATGCAAATTGTGGGGGAAAACAAACATTGAATATAGTTATATCTGAGTGAGCTCCTAAAATTTATCATATACATATATTTATTTGTGAAGTCCGGTATTATTTGTTGTGCATGCAAATTGTATCATATAAAAGTTAGGTACACATTTCTATATAATTATGTAGTTTTTCATACACATTTCTATATAATAATGTAGTTTTTCATACACATTTCTATATAATTACATAGTTTTCCATAAACATTTCTATATAATAATGTAGTTTTTCATACACATTTCTATATAATTACATAGTTTTTCATACACATTTCTATATAATTGTGTAGTTTTTTATATGCTTTAAAAGGGACACACAGCAATTATGATTGATATTCAATTAAATTAACACTTATTCTGAATAGTGAAAAATGTTGGCATGTAAAATGGAAGTATTTTTTTTTTTATATTTCAATTAAATATATTTAACATTATCTGAGATGAAATTGATCTGACATGAAAGAGTTATAAAAATTTGGTAAAAAAATGGAGGTCTTCCAATGGATCCCAATCACTGAAGCAAATATAACAGTTTCTTAAAAGAAATACACCCGACTTTTAAGGGAATTTATCAGGATTCTTCAAACCTTTGAAATTGGCTAAAACATATTTTTTCAAGTATATCATGCCTATATATACTCACTGACCCAATATTACCAAAAGGATATATTTTTAAACATGCTGAAATAATACATTAAAAAGGTATTTGCAAATTTGGACTACGCGCCTAGGTTCTAGATTAGAATAAAATAGATTTCCTGCTTAAAAGTGCAACATATTTTGTGACGTATCAAATGAGTCATGTGATTTCATTTTGATTTCAATTTGATCCTTTATACATGGGGACGGATCCAGGAATTCAATTTAGAGGGTGCGCAACACAAAATCTGAACAGGCACACATGTTTTTCAGGAGAAATATAGTATTGATACAGGTTTGTGCATACCGGTAGTAAAATTGTTTTATTTTAGAAAGAGTCTGAATGACGTCAAGCAGTATTTATGTGCTGTCTATTTTTAGAATGGGGATTTCGTTTCCAGTTTACCATTCCAATTAAATATCGATTTTGTTATGTTTTGGTGGATTTGACATACCAAACCATTCGGATTTTATTGATTAATGATATGTATTTTTAATGTTTTGTAACAAAGAAATTTCAAATATGTAGCATGACACAACCAGTTTCATAAAAAAGTTAATGATTGGTTGATTATGAATTTTAAAGGCAGTGTATCGGGAAAATTGCTATAAAATAAATTTATTTTTAAAATGGATACAAAGCATTTCATTATTAATAAATAAAATACTACAACAAAACATGACAAAAAATGATATCTTATTCAGAGTGATATTTTCGAACAAAATACCCATTCTAAAATAAGATAGCAGACAAATACTGCTTGACAACCTTCACCTCATCATTTTGATGGTTTTTAAGATGGAACAAATTCTAAGATAACCAACCAAAAACCCAAAATCAAAATGAAATCATTTAACTCGTTTGATATATCTAAAAAAACATTGCAATTTTAAACGCGAAATCTAAGTCTAACCTGGGTGTGTAGACTAAGTTAGGAAATCCTTTTTCCAAGTACTGGTAATTACAATACTAAGAAATTAATATCTCCATATTGGTAAACATTCATGCATAAAAATTGATTTGATGCATGATGTTGAGTCAAATTAATTTCAGCATTGCCGTGTGGCCTTTAAAATAACAGAACTCCAAATATTGGTTATATCTCTCTCTGATGCACTACCATTTATTAGCTTGTCTTTTTGAGAGAAAAAAATGAAGAGCTATTGTCATGACCCTGGTGTCCTGAGCGTCGTTGTCGTTACCGTCTGCCTGTTAAAGTTTTATGTGTAGCTCAGCCTTTTCTGTTTCTGAAAAAACTATGTATGTTATAGTGACTAAACATCATAAACACATTATATTATAAAAACAATGTATACATCTAATTTACCTAACTTTTCATACTTTGGGCTCTACAACCTTAGGTTAAAGTTCTTTGTTTAGGTCAGGTTTATTTGTGTGTTTTTTTTAAATCAATTTTATTTTTTAGTAATACTATTGATTTTATAAACTAATCTCTGTCATGTTTAAAAAGTTTACATGACTGACTTTGATCTACTTAATAGATTTAAAAAAAAAGATGAGTGTTTACTGCTCTTTTAATAGCTCAATTATGTTCGTAAAAGAGAATCAAACTCACCAGAACACTAAAACCTCACAAATAGTTGTGTATTTCATTCATTTGAAATCATATGTCTGGTACTTGGTATTTTCTACTCTGTAAATACTATTAAAATTTTGGTATGGGGTGTTTTTTTGTGTTTGTTGACCAGATTTTGTAGTAAAACTTTATGTTTCAGTTTTTGACTTGTTCATAAAGTAATAATAATTCCTGGAGTTTTAAAATTCAAGATGGCCACCAATACTAAAAATAGTTAATAGAAAATAATAAATGGATGGAAGCCAGCATAATTATCAAACTTACAAATTATAAGCTACCCATAAATGATTACTATCTACACAACATTTAAATCTGTTTTGGGTATAAAACTAGTCATAATTTATGGATAATTGATGACTATCGAAGCAACATTTAAAGCTGTTTTGGGTATAAAACTAGTGGTATTTTATGGATAAATAATGACTATATATTATGCAACATTTAAAGCTGTTTTGGTATATAACTAGTCTTATTTTAAGAATAATTTGAGTACTTTTATATAATTGGTTTAATTTTATATGTAAATCAATTTTGTTTTTGTAACCATTTTAAATAATCTTTGATAATTTTATGGTAACAATTGATGCGTATAGTTTCCATTGTTCTGAGTGTATAATTTTATCATTCTGTATTGTTTTATATATATTTGGATATGTATTTGAAATACAATCAATTACTAGTATTGTCAGTCTTGAAATTGCTGTGATAATAATAACTTTTATTCAGTTTGCTGTTAATTTAATTTCCTTCATTATGAAAGAAAGTGTGTATATGCCTGATTTAAACTTATTTATTTTACATTGATTGTGAAATTTTTTTACAACTCAGACTAATCACACTTTAAATCTTTCAGGGTAAAACTAGTACTTAAAATTTGCAGATAAGCTATCTTGATCGAGAACACAACACACAGCCGTGGCAGAGGATTGAATCAATGTCTAAAGGTTGCAGTATTTGGATGCAATTATTTTTACAAGAATTGCGGTCCTTTTTAATATAAACAATTTTTCTATAAATTAATTATGGACGAATGAAGATTATGGTATTTCTAAAACTGAGCTGGTATCCAAAATAGTAAATTGTTATTATTACGTCAGTTTATTTGTTCATTTTGTTTGGCTTATTCTGTCCATAGTATAAACGTGTCAGCCAGGAGTTATTGTTCCTAGTAAGAATATAGGTGACATCACCTTCAAATTGATTTATCCACCTTTTATTGACAGCTAGTAAATAAACAAAATGAGGCTTTATTTTTAAATTTTTAAACATTGTTTATATTCTATTTACAATTACTTACCAAATAACATTTGTTCTACAAACCATAGATTGGGTTGTATCCATGATTTTGAGATTGGGTTTGATCCTAGCTTTGAGATTGGGTTTGATCCATGACTTGGAGATTGGGTTGGATCCATGACTTTGAGATTGGGTTGTATCCATGACTTTGAGATTGGGTTTGGTCCATGACTTTGAGATTGGGTTGGATCCTAACTTTGAGATTGAGTTGTATCCATGACTTTTAGATTGGGTTGTATCCATGACTTTGACATTGGGTTGGATCCATGACTTTGACATTGGGTTGGGTCCATGACTTTGAGATTGGGTTGGATCCATGACTTTGACATTGGGTTGTATCCATAACTTTGAGATTGGGTTGGATCAATGACTTTGAGATTGGGTTGGATCCATGACTTTGAGATAGGTTTGATCAATGACTTTGGGATTGGGTTTGATCCATGACTTTGACATTGGGTTGGATCCATGATTTTGACATTGGGTTTGATTCATGACTTTGACATTGGGTTGTATCCATGACTTTGACATTGGGTTGTATCCATGACTTTGACAATGGGTTGTATCCATGACTTTGAGATTGGGTTTGTATTAAATGTTAATGTCCAACTGCCTTCAAGAGAGCTCCAAAGGAAAAGCTCTATACTTAAAATACTGAATACTAGGTTGCGTTCAGCATGGTTTAACATGTTTAATTACTATGTTAATAAATGCAAACAGTGATCAAATGAAGGAAAAGTAAATGGAAATCGGACTACATCGGCACTGTCCCTCTATTTCTCATTAAGTCACGTGATTAAAACAAACTAACAGTTCATGGAGGTGTTAACTCTGTAAGCAAATGTTTTAATCGAACATGTGGTTCAGTTAACTTCTATTATCAAATGTTTGCAAACAAATTAAACATTTAAGCGAACTGCTTAGTGCAACTCTCATACCTATAATTAGAAGTATAGAAAATATCAATAGATAGAAGTAAAGAACCTAATATAAAGAGCTCTATGGAGTTACTGGAATACTTGTAAATAGTGGTAAAAATGATTAATTGAACCCTTGCTTTTATAGGAGGTTAAGATGGGTTTACTCAAATACATATATAGTCCATTTTTGTTTATTTGAGAATGGTTGAGAAGCATATTATTATCTTTGTATCATTTTTACAGGTAAGACAGGTACTTAATCACATACACTTAATGCCTTTATAATTGATTGATTGATTGAATGTTTAGCGTCATTTTTATGCCATCGAAGGCTAACAGACGATCAGTTAACCTAACCACTGTTTCCTGGGATAAACCAGTACTCGAGCACACCCCATCTCCGCAAGTAACTGATAACTTTCCCACTTGAATCAGTGGTGAGAGACGAATGATAATGAGACACAATGTCGTACATCAATCATCACGGAGACTGTAGCCGGGCGGGGATTCAAACTCATGACCCCTGGATTGATAGTTAGACGCGTAACCGACTGAGCTAATCGGGCCCGGCTAATGCCTTTATAAAGGCAAGTACGGGTAGTGTATCAAATCTAGATATGATGTGAATGATAAACCGAGACAAAACTTTCTTTCAACTATTTCATCATATAAAACAAAAATTTAACAAATTAACTGATTTTGTAACATATGAACCGATAAAAATGATAGCAGATCTGGGATAAAAAGTATAGTCAATATTAAAGCGTTTTTAAAGGCGTTAAGTATATTAGAATTTACAATAATTACCAGGACTGCGTTCAGTTTGCTTAAACAGCTGATAAGGTTAGCTAACATATTTTCCTGGACACTGGTTCAACCTTATATTAGTACGCAGTAAATGATAATTTTAGGGAACCAGGCATTAAACGTGTTTGCTGAACGCATCCCTGCTTTACCTATACCATTCAATGAAGAACTTTCCCAATTGTCAACAAAATTTAAATCAACTGTACCTAGTGAGTCATGGAGGGTATATTTATATAGTGATTACTTGAAACCCACATAATATTAGTTAATGATTGATTGAATATTAAACGTCATTTAATAAGGGCTAACCGACGATCAATTAACCTAACCACTGTTTCCTGGGATCCTGAAAGGTTAACCAGTACTCGAGCACACCCCATCTCCGCAAGTAACTGATAACTTTCCCACTTAAATCAGCAGTGAGAGACGAATGATAATGAGACACAATGTCGTATATCAATCATCACAGAGACTGTTGCCAGGCGGGAATTAGACCTCACAATCCTTGTTTTGATAGTCAAGTAACTGACGGAGCTTATTGGGTTCAGCTTATATTAGTTAAAGATGTTTTACTGAAATTCCTAAAAAATTGAGTTACAAAGTGTTACCTGGATACCTGAATATGAATGCATGTAGTCATAGATGATATTTGAACACCTACAAGAAATGAAGGGGATTCATTAAAGAACCTATGTATTGCATAAGACCATTATAAATTAATTGTTAGATTATCAATCCAATTTTTTTTAAAAAGGGGGAGCGGGGAGGATTTTTATTTTAATCAAAATAAAAAGGGTTGGTGCGGCATGAAAATTAGGGTGCAGGTGGGGATGATAATCTAGCGATCAATTTATCATGGCCTTACAGAGAATTATTTATAAATTTGTACCTACTTGTATAAATTACAGGGTTCTACGTGGCTGAGTTGTATATGGTACTCTCTGAAGATCACTTACCTCTCACTGCTAAGGTCATATAATAAGTTCAAGTCCGCTCACTCCAAAACTTTATGTAAGAAAATTTACCAGTTACTTGTGGAAGGACATTGGTTCTACTCATATTCATTCTGAGGTTTTCCACCAATGAAACCGGTTACGCCATGTATAACCTGAAATGTGTTTAAAATGGTGTTAAATCCCATTCAAAAAAAGTGTAAATTACCGTTGAAAATGGTTATTTAAACAACTAAAATTAGAGGTAGAAGGCGATTTTCTCAAGATACCTTTATATAGAACTAAAGTACTTATAAATAGACTAGAGGTACATGTATAGCTGGTTATTTAAATATCTATTTATAGAAATTGTACACGTTGGTCATGTGGGTATACATTCATGTACTTCAATACCATTTTATTTACATAATTATACAGTAGAACTTGGTTGGCTTGAACATGGATTGCTGGAACACCACTATAGCACGAACCACTTATCTGGTATGGACGAATAACTGTGTCCGTGTATATACATGTATGGTTTGATGTTAAACAATACTTGGCTTGAATAACCCTTAATTCAAACTATTTTGTTCCGTCCAGTCTAGTTCAAGCCATCGAAGTTCTGCTAGAAAGTTGCTTGAATAGTACCAATTAAGAGATACAGTATACTATTGGATTGTTGCATGAATATTTGAGTATTTATAAAGATATTTATTTAAATAACTATAAATAGAAATGTAATACGTTTCCGTTGTACATGTATTTATGTATTCTGAAAACATGTTAAAATGTTACTTAGTAAACACTAGTCAGTTGGATTTATGTTTACCATTCGTACAAAGTTAGAATGCTTTGTAGTTGAAACATTTGGTGTTTTATATATCCCAAAAATAATTTTAAATACATGAGGACATTTTAGAGCTTTATTATAGGAAATACATTGAAATTTGGCATTTTGATGTTTTATTTTTTACGCAATAAATTATATCAGGTACAATTTCAGCTATTGTGTTCAATTACATGGATCCCATTTTGTTCACAACATTTGTCTATGACAATTTGCGTCACATTCCGACATGTGGTTTAAAATATATGGAATGGACCACAAATATGGTACCTATTTCTGACTTTGAACCTTTAATCTGTGGATCTGGGTCTTATATGCTAAACATTGTCTCGTTATGGTGAATATTTATACATGAAATATTGTACCTTTTCTGCACATGGACCTCTACCTTTGAGCTATAAATGCGACATAGATGTCATTTTGGTTATGGTGAACATTTGTGCCATGCTATTTAAAGACTGTCCATTGATTTACAACATATAGAGCAGACATATATTTTTTACTGATATCTGACCTAAAACCTATGACCTTTAAACTACCGGTACTGACCTAGGTCTAACATGCAACACGTCTCATTATGGTGAACATTTGTGCCGAGTTATTTTAAAATATTTCCATACGTGACAATTGTTAAGATATAAAACGTAAATTATTTTTGCCATTTTCTAAATGAATTGTATAGTTTCTATCAGAAATACTCCTGTCAAGTACATGTAACTGGTTCCAAGAAATGATGAAAAAGACACGTGACGACAGATGCTTAATACCTTAATCACTTGGTCACCTCTGACAAGTGTCGATATAATTTGCCCAATTCTGTATGTATACTCTTTTTAAATACAATATAAAGATAAATAATATTTGACCTTGTGAAAAATTGTCTTTAACCTTTATTGGAATAGAAAATCCCCTGGTGTATAAATGGCCTCTGTGACCTTAGTATAATGTACTATCTCTATAATCTCTCACTGCTAAGGTTGTTGGATGTGCTACCAGTACAGTAACCAGTTTCTTGCAGGAGGACAGTGCATGGTTCTATCCTGGTTGGTGCCCAGCACATTCACCAGTTTTTTTGCAGGACAATGGTTCTATCCTGGTTGGTGCCCAGCATATTCACCATTTTCTTGCAGGATAGTGGTTCTCTCCAGGTAAGCACCAAGCACATTACCAGTTTCTTGCAGAGGGACAGTGTATGGTTCTATCCTGGTTGGCATCCAGCACATTCACCAGTTTCTTGCAGAAGGACAGTGGTTCTATTCTATTCTGGTTCGTACCCAGCATATTCACCAGTTTCTTGCAGAAGGACAGTGGTTCTCTCCAGGTTGGTATCCAGCACATTCATCAGTTTCTTGCAGAAGTACAGTGGTTCTATCCTGGTTGGCATCCAGCACATTCATCAGTTTCTTGCAGAAGTACAGTGGTTCTATCCTGGTTGGCATCCAGCACATTCATCAGTTTCTTGCAGGACAGTGATTCTATCCTGGTTGGTGCCCAGCACATTCACCAGTTTCTTGCAGGAAACATAGATTTAAAAAAAGATACACCAACAAATGAATATGCAGAATGAACCTAGAACCTTGATACCTGCAGAACTGCAGTTTCATTAACTTCTATCGTATTACTCAAATTGTCGCTTCTTACGACATGTATTAGCCACAGTGGTCCTATTCTTGCTATCACTCATATGGCTCCCTGAAACCACACGGGTTGATTATTTAACCACAATAATGAACATGACAAAGAATGATGAAATGAACACGACACCCATCCAGAGGATTCCTACCCCTTTGCAGAGATCGGCAGTAATTCTATTCTTAGCCGGAACCACACGTTTTGAAAGAATACAATGACAAAAAACATAATTATAAGAATACAAACACATGGCACAGCTTTGGAAGAGTACAAGCACATGGCACAGTTTTGAAATACAATCACTTGGCACAGCTTTAAAAGAATACAAACACATGGCACAGTTTTGAAAGAATATAAGAGGAATTGTATTTCTTCTTTGATGTTTATTTTGATAAAAATACAATGTAACATATTTAATTGCATATCTGACAACCGCTAGGTATTGAAATTTCATCCAAATTGTTTAATGAACAAACAAAACAATATGAAACACAAACATGTATATTAATAACAGGAGGTTCAAATGAGATGAAAAAAGAGAGATATACTTTCATGATTAGTAAAACAGAATCAGCACAATTTAAATAATGGTTGCGTTTCTTAAGCCATTTAACATTTTGGTCTGTGAAACAGAACCTATATGTACAAGACTATTTAAACAAGAAAAATTCATTCATGACTAGCAGTAAATATAAATCTTATTAAAATATTTTTAATATGTTTTTTTTTCTCATTTTTTTTTATTCCCCCCACCCCACCAATGAAATTCATGTTAAAAGATAGTATTCAATGTAATAAAAACAATCTGGACTTTCTATGAATTATGACGATGAAAATGGATTCCATTTACAATTAAAGGCAATCTCATGACCAATGTACTTTTTAATGAATTTTAATGAAATTTATGAATGAATGTTAATATTATAATATGCATGTGAGTTGGTATCGGGTGAATTTAATAATATTGGATCAAGAGATATGTACAATTTCAACATGTGTCATCCATAGGCTATAGCTCTGTTGAAAAACCACATGGATAGTTCTAAATTGACCTTTTCCTGACATATGTTTTAATGTAAATTAATTATAATTGTTTTATGTTAACCATAATAATTCTATTAGATGTCCCAATCTTTAAAATTTGTTTGTATGGTGTTTTCATCACCATTTTACAGAATTTTAATTATTTAATGGTGGTCAACGCATCTTATCATCCTTCCTGGGTTCTGCTAGGCAGTAAACTAGTACACACCATATCCATGTAAATTACTGACTACTTCCCCACATATTCAGGATGGGAGAGTCATGGCTGCAGAACAAAGTTCATGACCAATCATCACAGACTGTGGCTGGGCTAGGATTCAAATTCACAACCCCTGGATTAACAGTTACATATTTGTAACCATCTGAGCTAGCAGGGTCTCGTCTATATACTTTTATAACAATTTAATATCCTCTTGTTTTGACAAAATATATCCTCGCCCGGCAACAATCTCAGTAATGATTGATATACGACATTGTGTCTCATTATCATTTGTCTCTCAACACTGATTCAATTGGGAAAATTATCAGTTACTTGCGGAGATGGGGTGTGTTAGAGTACTGGTTAATCCCAGGAAACAGTGGTTAGGTTAACTGATCATCTGTTAGCCCTCGATGGCATAAAAATGACGCTAAATATTCAATCAATCAATCGACAAAATATAGAAAATAGAAGTTTTGCTGAAAATTGACACCGCTTAGATTTGCACTGAGGCACTCTTTTTTTGTAAAATAAATACGTTAGTACTGGTAGTTTTAAAACAAAGTACTTTCTAAATATAAATTTATCTGTTAATTATGTATGAAAAATAATAATTCTAAAAAAAAATCAGAATGAAAGAATGTGCACAAAAAATGCACATGTGCTAATTGTTTTGTGAGCATTATAGTTCTAATAAACAAACATGTTGCACACATGCATTGATGCATCCTCACTAGTAGTTTCTTTGTACCACCACCATTGAATAAGGCAGAAAAAACATCTTTCTAAAAATTTAGTTTTCCGTTTACGTTTATCCGAAAGATGTAATGAAGGCCAATGACTTTTGATGTTGGCATAATTTAAACAAATACCTAGAATCTAATAAAATTATTATGGTTTCCTATTCTTTTTATTTGGTTAGGAATTTTACATATTTTATAAATGTTTATAATCATCATCAAGTTCCAATTTTTAAGGTAAAATGACGCCAGCATTTTTGACATCCCAAGATAAAATATTTTTGAAAAAAAAAAATAAAAAAATTCTGAGATCTATTACTACAATTCTTCATGTATGAGAATGGTTTAATGATACAAACGATGATTTGATATAAATATCAGTAATCAAACGTCAGATATTCATTGTTTTGTTTGAATTCTGATTTGATCCCAATTTATCATTAAGCCTTTATACGGTCCATAACATCGTCAATCTGTTTAATCAACTCTTCTTTCGTCAGCTGGAAATCACTCTCAATCCACTGGTATCTGAGTGCATTAAGTGTCTTTGCAAATATTGGCCCCTTCTTCAGGTTCTTAGCTATTAGATCTTGGCCAGTAATTGGCAAGCGCGGCTGTGTCCATAATTGAATCTCCTTTAATACAGACCCGTTTCCTTTGTATTTCAGAAGTTCACAGACTCTACCTTTCACTTTGCTATCTTTCCCCGCCAACTCGGCAGCGAGGTGCTTGTAATACTTGGTGGCATCGTCGCCACTAGGTTTGTCTCTGTGCATCACAACAAATAGAGCAGTCTTCAGTTCTTCTGTGGACACCTTCAGCCGTTTGTTCATTTCATATACCTGAAGAGAATTGGTAATGGTTGCAGAAAGGTAATTATATAATGCACATGGTAATGGTTGCAGACCATTCATTATTCAATGTATATGGTAACAGGTTGCAGACCACTAATTACAGAAAGCATATGGTGAAGGCTGCAAACCTTTAATGATAGAATACATAAGGTAATGTCAGATTGCAGACCACAAATCATAAAATGCACATGGTAAAGGTTGCAGACCACAAATTATAGAGTTTGCATGGTAAAGGTTGCAGACCTCTAATTATATAATGCACATGGTAAAGGTTGCAGACCACTAATCATTCAATGCAAATGATAAAGGTTGCAGACCACTTATAGAATGCACATGGTAAAGGCTGCAAAACAGTTGCAGATTACTAATTATAGAATGCACAAGACATGCCCATTTCTAGGAGTAATGTGGATGTACAAATTAAGATAAAATTTGAGGTTAAACAAGAGACATTAGTTTTATACAAAAAATCTTTATTAAAATTTTCTAACTTTGCACAATTGAACTCCAAATAAGATTTCGCAGGCCATTTTACACTACTGATCTGGTATGTTTGTAAACAGATGAGTTGCAGAGATCAAGATGGAGTTTCCCACTTGTGTCATAAAAAAATCACTTTTTGTGGTTCTAATGGTAGGATTTTATTGTTTTGGGAACATATCAGTGCAATACTGGTAAGTCTACAAGTATTTTTTTTCTAAAGGTTTTTGTACAGTGGCCTATGGGAAATGAGTCAGTGAATGGCAACTTGAAGTGTGTGGGAATTTTTGGCTTTCCCTTAGTATTTCTATATAAAATTACACATCCTCTTACACATCGACTATATACCCTAACCCTTTGACTTGCAAAAACTTCAAACCCCCACTCACAGGAATAATTTATATCATTTATGAACTCAAAGATGCTACTGAGTTAAAAATAAACTTTGAGTGGTAATCAATGGTAAGTTATGAAGAAAGCAAAGATAAAGCAGACAGGAAACCAGATAGAACACACACCGCATATACGCATATCTATATTTAGATTATGTCACAATATGTGCAGACACTGTAAGACGGCTTTTGCTTGGACTACAAACACTGGCAATATTGCTGCATGATATTACACAATAATGGATTTTCAACTTTGCAATATGATGGATGATGCACTTTGCAACAGAAAAATTAATATTGACCGAGGCGGTAGCGAATGTCAATATTTATGGTTTTTCTGGTGCATAGCACATCATATAGCACAGCTGAGAAGTCCATAACCGTTTCATTATATAAAATATAAATAAATGAAACTAAATCTTGGTAAGAAATAGATACCGTTCATTTACTTTTGAAACCGAAAAGTAGAAATATGCTAAGAATCAACATGTGCACAAAACATGGTTGAACCATATTCTGGCATTTCCACTACTCTTGCAATGTTGATGAAATGAATATTTTTTGTTTAAAATTTATCCATGGATGAGAAAGTGACAGGATGGACACAAAATCTGACAAGCTGAAAATGTGACCTTGACCTTTAAGGTACAGGTATGGGTCTTATGCGCGACACGTCATGTCATGCTGATGAAATGAATAATTTTTGTTTAAAATCTATCCATGGATAAGAAAGTTCAGGATGGACACAAAATCTGACAGACTTAAAGTGACCTTGACCTTTGAGATAAGTGTTTGGAGTTAAAGCACCACATGTTGTCATGTCATGTTGATGAATTGGACCAAGTATTTTTAAAATTTACCCATAGGTGACAAAGTCACAGACAAGACATGAAATCTCAAACAGACTGAAAGTGTTGTCAAACAAAGATAAGTGTGACCTTGACCTCTGAAGTGGGAATCTTGGTGTTATGTGCAACAGGTCGTCATGTCATGTTGATCATTTGTAGCAAGTATTGATCAAATCCATTTATGCATGACATAATTACAGGCCCGACACGAAATTTAACACAGACTCAAAGTGTTGTCAAACTTTGAGGAACAGGTGTGGGTCTTACACGCGACACGTCATCATGTTATGTTTATCATTTGTATCAAGTATTAATAAAATCCATCAATGCATGACAAAGTTACAGGCCAGACAAGAAATATTGGACGAAAGGACGGACATACATACTTACGAGAGGGACAATATGAGGTTTGGTTTTTATCTCTTATAAAAACATCTTTTTTTTTTCATAAAACAAAACAAAACAAAATTATTTTCTTCCTAACCCTAATGTCACAAACCTTGAGATCCATCCCTTATGATACTAAGAAAGAAATGAAAATTGGTAAAGAAAAGTAAACAGAACTAGAACTATCACTGAAAGTGATGAATACCCCCTGAACACCACAATGTCACTGTTCATTTCGCGGCTTTAGGATAGATACGCTGTGAATCCAGTTTACAATTTTTCGTTGCTGCTTCTGAATGGGAATGTTTTAGTCAGATTGTGAATAAAACACGTATATATTGCTTTGGGAACAGGTAAGATAGTGAGACACTTGGAAATATGGAAAACAGGCAAGTAATTAATATTAAAATTTAATCATGAATACAATTTAAATACATGCCTAGTTGTGCTTGGTCCATTGGTTGGGTTACTGGGCCACTAACTCAAGCTCCTGTGTCCAAGATGTTAAACTTATTGACCAGAAACATGGACCATGCACAAAAAGATATGGTACTTATCACTTATGTGAAGAATCATGAAATTCTGACCAGTTTTTTTTAGATTTAAATCCACAAGATTTTACTTTTTCAAGACCCATTGACCTTGACCTTTGACGTGAAACATAGACCATGCACAACTAGGCATAGTACTTATCACTTGTGTGAAGTATCATTTAATTCTGACCAGGGATTATTGAGATTTAGCATCCACAAGATTTTACTATCTCGAGCCCCTGTGACCTTGACCTTTGAGGTATTGACTAGAGTCATGGACCATGCACAACTAGGCATGGTACTTATCACTTACCTGAAGCATCATTAAATTCTGACCAGGGGTTATTGAGATTTAGCATCCACAAGATTCCCTCTACAATTTACTATCTCCAGCCCGTGTGACCTTGACCTTTGACTTTTTGACCCGAAACATGGACCATGCACAACTAGGCATGGTACTTATCACTTCTGTGAAGTTTCATTAAATTCCTAGCAGGAGTTACTGAGATTTAGCGTCCACAAGATTCCGTCTACAGACAGACGGACAAGCTGAATCCAGCATACCCCCCCAACACTTTGTGTTCGGGGGGTATAAAAATGCGTTAAAAATGAAATAAATGGAATTTACCTCACAATGACATTTTGTACAGACTTAACATTGTCTGTACTCACAAATGACCCCTTAATGTAGCCTGGGTATGTACAGACAGACGGAAGGACACTGCAATTACTATATATGCTACCCCCAAAATTTTTTTTTGGTGGAGGGGGGGGGGACATAAAAATAGGCCCCAGATGGCTTCTCCTGCATTATACATTGTTAAAACTTTCCAGGGGAGGGCCGCAGGACCCCTAAAGAGAGGGGGTGGTGGGAATCCTCTTCCCCTAATTGTGCCTTCAGCATGCAGTTTGTTCCTTTGGCATGAATGCCAAGCCTCATACAGTTCAAATTGGGACTTCTACTCCAAAACTTAACGAAAAGCCTGATTGAATTATATGAAGTTTACACTTTAACGTATAAAGCAGTTTGTTGAGCGCCAGAAATAAATGCTGAGATAAGCATGAAACTTCAACCAGCGACACAGATGTCATGACAGTAGCTTGTTGAAAAGACAATCTAAAAAAAATATATATCATCTCCCCCTCCATCCCCCCCCCCAAAAGTAAGTCACCTGTTCTTCATTTGAGAGTAGTGCAGCAATTCTAGTCATCGGTTCTGGATCGTTATCTTTTGTCCGTTCACACGCAATCTCAAATTCTTCAACATTAACATTCTCAGGCATTCCTGTAATATTCAGTTATTTGTTACATTTCTATTTATCTCAAATATTACCAAAATTAATTACATGCATTTGATTTCAAAATTGTCACTTCTTACCTTTACTTGTATTGCCACATTTCAGTTTTAAGAAACAATTGAAGCCAGGGTAACAAATGACTGGTGCATAACAAATACAAGCAAATTTTATTTCTAAATATATATATAGCAATTTATTAAAATTTTATCTCAGACTCTCAGCATTAAAAATTAATAGTCACTGATCATAGCATATATTTGATGAACAATTCAAAAAATTTTCCAGTAATATTAAACAAATAGTTTTGCTACAAAATTCTGTAATCCTGTTACTTAATCCAATAGTGATGCTACTAAGTACAACAGCCCTCCTTAGTTTTTAGATTAGACCAAAAAACCATTAAAAATCAATTGCTAGATTATCATCCAAACTTTTCTTAAAAAACAGGGAATGCGGGAGTATTTTATTTTTTATTTCTATTTTCAAAATTGTTGATGTTTTTTGTTTTTTTTATGAAAATAAAAGGAGTTGGGCAATTAATTTATTATGGCCTTATCAATCTTAACATTATTTGCCTTACCCATATATTGAGTAATTCCTGTGTCAGCCATGGTCTTGACAATACTGGCCGCATGATTCCCAACAACTATCTTCTTTAGCTCCATCCAAATACGCTCGCCCGATATACCTGAAGATAAAATCATTGTGAGAATATATTTTAAACTAGAAATGTGTCTCAAGGACACAGATGCCCTGCTCGGCAGTTTTTTTCTCTTTCTGAAAATTCCTGCATAATGTTTTAAAAATTGAACGGTCTACTGCAGAGTTGCAGCCCAGAAGTAACCTCTGATCCTTGCAGTGACCTTGACCATAAGATGGTGGGAATTGTAAGAAAATATCTAATTTTGGAAGTTTGTATTTTTTTTTGTATGTTTGCAGCATGGTATGTGTTTTTGTAAAATTATTGTGACTGCTTCCTTTAAAAAAATAGCCTCCCTTTTGGCCATACATTTTGTATTCATTTTACAACTAGTATTTAATGAAAAGGAGGAACAAATGACAAAAAGGAGGAACAAATGACACCTAATGCAGTTACCTTCTAGTCCATCAGCATTCTCCTTAATGGCTGTTAATGTTCTCTCTTCATGTTCATTACTTGTCTCAGCTATTCTTCCGTAAAACCTGTGAATTAAATTTTAACAAAAGATGAAAACATTCACAAACTGAAAGTAAGACTTTAGCAATTATCTTGAATGTATTAATTTTGGTGTAAACATGCTTTTTCTAAAGTCACACTGACATGCTCACTATTGTTTCAATGAAAAATGTTGATATTAAAGTGCAAGCAAATACAGCAAGTACTGATGATTCAAGGGGCTTAATAACTCTGATATATCAATTTAATGATTTCGGTAATTCAAAATTTGTCCGAAGATAATTATTTGGTTATATTACTATTAAGTCTACTGAAAAATTTGGTTAACACAGTCAGTGCAGACTTGGTCAAATAATGCTGTTTAAATTCTTGATGTTTCAAGAACTCAAGAAATAAACTATCCAATTTGACTCTTTCAAAAACTTGTTCGAGTTCTTATAATTAAACTTATGTGTAAGTTTGGTTAAGACCTAACTTAATCATTATTGAGTGGAACCCTTGAAGATTAACAAGTACTTGAGCTCACCCATCTTTACAAGTAACTGATAAACTTCCCCACTTGAATCAGCAGTGAGAGATGAATGACAATCATCACATCTATATATCGATCATCAAGGAAACTGTGGTCATGCTGGGATTCAAACTAACAACCCCTGGATTGATAATCAGAAGCACTACCGATTGAGCTAACCCTTGCCTGACTATACAGATTAGAGGTGTAACAATTCACCAATGAATCACAATTCACATTTCCGTTATATGAAACTTCCAAAACATCTCGATGCAATGCATTCTTTAGACCTACGATGCAGCGATACGATTGTCAAGATATCGTGCATCACAATTCCATTCTTGATGAAGCATAAAAGTTACCTAATAAAAACTATCAAATAAAAAAAGAACCGGATTTTTAAACAAGAGGGCCAAGATGGCCCTATATCGCTCACCTGAGTGACCTTGAGTCATCCAACGTAAGTAGATTATATAATACATGTACGCTCAAAATTCCAGAAAGACGAGATGGGCAAGTAGTTACAATTTTGATTTGTTTTGAAGATGTAACAGATGCGTAGAAGAGTTCAAACTGGGTAGAGGTTCACTCATGGTAAATGTCAGTGAAATTACATCAAAATTAGGTCAGTAGATTCCGACAAGAAGGCTTTTGAAGTTTTTACTATCTATAGATGCTAAGTCTTCGAACTAATATATCCAGTTCCAGTACAAAACTAACCTGTTATGTTTGAGAACGGTTTCAAACTAAAGCATCAGACTAAACTATTGTGCATGAAACAATCCGCAGTTCCAGCACAATAAATATTCCTATGAGTTTCAAACACAAGCCTTCCCAAAGTAAATCGCTTGAAAGAATCTTTGTCGCAGTGCACTCTCCCCCAAAAACAATTAAGCTCCTCCTCCAAGATTTCAAGTACACTTTGACACTGAAAATCTCAAGCAGACTTCTTGCTGTTATGAAACTAGCTAAAAATATGGTATTTTTTATTATGAAGCAGTAAACCATCCCTGTCTGAACCATAAAAACTCTGTGACTTTTATATTCAGAAAACACCTATTTTAAAATAGTTCATGATATATATGAATAATATTTCAATCATTGATTATAATAGTATCCTTCATCTTTTTATGATAAATTATCTTTTAAAACTTATATCTGGTATAATATTGTATAATAATAATAGCAAAGAAAAAGTTTATTTAAAGAGTTTATTACCTCTTCTTATAATAATTGCTATATTCAGACATTTATGCTGTAAAACAGGGAAAGTAATTTGACATAAAACTAACCCCACCCCCCTGGCTGCCATGTTTTTTGACGAATCAATATGGCTTGAACAAACTTGGTAGAGAGTCGACCAAGGAACATTTCTGTGAAATTATTTTAAAATCGAGCCAGTAGTTTCTGACAAGAAGATTTTTTAAGTTTTTACAATATAGCTTATATAGTAAATTAACCCCACCCCCTGGCCGCATTGTTTTTTGATGAATCAAGATGACTTGAACAAACTTGGTAGAGGGTCACTGAAGGACAGTTTCTGTGAAATTATTTTAAAATCGAGCCAGTAGTTTCTGATAAGAAGATTTTCTAAGTTTTTACTATAGCTTATATACATGTAGTATACTAACCCCACCCCCTGACCGCCATGTTTTTTGATGAATCAAGATGGCTTGAACAAACTTGGTAGAGGGTCACCCAAGGAACATTTCTGTGAAATTATATCAAATTTGGCCTAGTGGTTTCTGAGGAGAAGTTGTTAAAAGCTAAAAGTTAACGATGGACGACAGACGACGGACACCAGGCGATCACAAAAAAGCAAAACCAATTTGGATATAAACTGGCTAAACATTGAAGTGACAAATATTACGGACAGCATATAATTGTTGCCATCATCTCCTTCCCGTCGGGTACTATCCCACTGTGTTTATTTCATAGCTTTTGCAGTTATGCTGGTTATATTAATGTGGGCAAATATGTTTATAATATCTTCATATTATGCGTGTTTACTTATTTACCCATTTGACAAAAATATGATGCAGAATTGAGATGACAACGATATAGTAAAGTCAGTGCTATTCATTATCAATTTATCTATAGTAGATCCATTTCCTGAAAAATACACTGTCTGCTTTGAAATACACTGATAAGCCCAACACTCAACCTTTCTACAATGGATACAAAGGAGAAATAATATGTGATGCTCTCCCATCATTTAAAGCTACCATTTGGGGGGAAAAAAATGACATTTTTGAAATTGACTGTTATCAGTTGGCAAAGGGCATGTTTGAAAGCAAAGCATGTTGGCAGGCTCCTTTTCCTAAAGAAAAACCTGAAGTATCCCAGTAGTTGGCATTAGTTCATACTAGTTTCAGTTTAGTAATTCACTGTTTATTGATTGAATATTTAGTGTCATTTTTATGCCATCGAGGGCTAACAGACGATCAGTTAACCTAACCACTGTTTCCTGGGATTAACCAGTACTCAAGCACACCCCGTCTCCGCAAGTAACTGATAACTTTCCCTCTTGAATCAGTAGTGAGAGACGAATGATAATGAGACAATGTCGTATATCAATCATCATGGAGACTGTTGCCGGGCGGGGGATTCAAACTCACGACCCCTAGATTGAAAGTCAGACACTTAACCAACTGAGTTGCTCGGGCCCAGCTATTCCCTGTTAAATCTTTGATAAAGAAACATTCATGAAGATATTTAAAAGTTGATAAAAGTTTTAGTTCTGTTGTTCTCGGACCATAAAGATACTTTTAAGTTTCAAGTTACATACGTGCATAGTTATTACAGACACTTTGTCAAACAATCATGGTGGTTACAAAAGATATATTCTAACAAGAGTTGTCAGAAGACAACAAAGCTCGCCTCTCAGTGTCTTAGTCCAAAAAGGGCCATAACTGTGCCAAAATGCAATCCAGAGTTATGGTTTTTGTCTCTGTGTGTTCCATTGATGATGGTGAACACACATGTGAAGTTTCATTCACATCCAATGCATAATTGCATAATTATCTTAAACTTAAACCCAAAAGCTTAACCTGGGCGTATTCAGATGACGCCACCGCAGATGCTGACAACGCTGGGGTCATGGCAATAGCTGTCCTTAGATTTCGTCCCGGTGAGCTAAAAATCAGTATCGGGATGCGCATTGCATTGCGACTTAAACATTGCAAACTGCATCGCCTTATATTTTCAAAGGCAATACGTAACGTAATAGGTATCGTTCTGATAATATCGCGATACATATCGCAGTTGAAAAAAAAATGCAATTGCACAGCCCTAATACAGATAAGCTCACCTTGAGCTAAAAACAAAAATACCGGAATGAATAGTCAGCGACTCATATATGACTTATCTCACCTGAAATATCTGACTTATCTCAACTGAAATATCCAACTTATCTCACCTGAAATATCTGAGGATCCTGAGGTAGTCTTCCTGTATCCTGTCTGCTGGATCGCCAACAAACCTCACGCGACGATTCTCCACGTCTTCTATACCGGAAAAATAATCGTACACTGTACCGTCAAACCCTGAAAATAAATATACATAAAGAATGTTGTAGATTAATCAACAAGATTTTTTAAATATGGCGTCCAGTTTCATTGGTGGTGGAAGATCTCAGAGTGGATTAGAACCGTTGCCTTACTCACAAGTAACTGGCAAACTTTTTCACGTAACGGTATTGGACACACAACCTCAAACATGAACCTAATAAAGTCACAAATGACATAAAAAAGTGGTTGTGCTGTTATCAAATTTCTTTGAATCCATTATTATGAAAGACTGAATGACAAACTCTTAATGAAGTCTAAAACTAAACAAAACTGTTGGAGAGCGCTCAACTATATCGATGTTAAAAATAAATAGCAAAATAATTCACCAACACTATTCATTTATCATTATCAACAGTTATGTTTTTTTTGAAAACAACAAAGTGAATGAATGGCTCGTATTGCCTTTATATTATTTAATTCAGCATGACATATAGGCCTATGCACTAACTTCACCTAAAAGGGCAATATATCGATACCAGTTCATGAAAATAGATCTATAGTTGAAATAATCTTGTACCAGCATGCGTGAAGTCCATCACAGCTGAATACCGTTTCATGAAAATGAAGAAAATAAATCTAAAAAAAAAAAAAAGCATTAACCTTTACAAAAAATAAAAAAAGATTAAACTTAAAAATAAAAAAAATCAATAAAAAAGTGAAAATTTTTACCCTTCAGGGCCGGCCCAAATTTTTTTTTTATACCTTTAGAAAAACAAACGAAAAAAAATAATCATGGTTTTGAACAAATTTAAGAGAGCATATCACAAACTGACCCTATTTGTCACATCTAAGACCAAGACAAGCTTTAACCTGCTAAAAAAAAATTTCTAAGTCTAAAAGGGAAATAATTATGTCAAAATGAAATAAAGAAGTATGATTCTTGTCTCTGTAAGTTTCCTTGAGGATGTGTATTTCATTCATGTCTAATGATAGGATGATGAGATAAATACCAAATCACTAAATATTTCTAACCAAATTTTCTAAGTCCAAAAGAGCCACAAAAATGCAACCCAGTGTTATGGTTCTTATCTCTGTGCATTCCATTGATGATACTGAACACACATGTGAAGTTTCATTCATATTGTAGGAGTGGTTGCATAGATATCTTACCTGATAAAAAACTTTTAACCTGAAAAATTAAGTTAAAAAAGGGCCATAACTCTGCCAAAATGCAATCCAGAGTTATGATTCTTATCTCTGTGCATTCCATTGATGATACTGAACATACATGTGAAGTTTCATTCATATCGTATGAGTGGTTGCATAGATATCTTATCTGATAAAAAACTTTTAACCTGAAAAATTAAGTTAAAAAAGGGCCATAACTCAGCCAAAATGCAACCCAGAGTTATGGTTCTTGTGTCTGGTGCGAAGTTTTAATCCTACTGAATGAGTGGTTGCATAGATATCTTACCTGATAAAAAACTTTGACCTGAAAAATTAAGTCCAAAAAGTGCCATAACTATGCAAAAATGCAACCCAGAGTTATGGTTCTTATATCTGTGAGTTCCATTGATGATGCTGAACATACATGTGAAGTTTCATTCATATCAAATGAGTGGTTGCATAGATATCTTACCTGATAAAAAATTTAACTTGAAAAACCAACGCTGACACCGGGGCAAGTACAATAGCCCCCCTATGTTACGAATAGTCAAGCTAAAAATGACACGCTCTACCTCAAAGCTGCCCTTACAATAAAACTTTGCCATCTTCCTATCCCATCCCATCCCGCCATCTCATTTATCTAACTATTTATACAAAAAAGAGCTATGTTGACTAATTGTTTGGACTCAGTATCGGTTACACTAACATGAATGACAAAAAGAGCTTTAAATGCATTGAGCTAACAAACAAAACCTGTATTGCACTGTTGAAACATGATCAGGCAACAGATGTTCCTTAGGATATCATTAATACAGCTGTGATTGCAATAAACTTGGTTCATCAAAACAGAAAGCTTTAAATAAACAAGAACTGTCGGAGTGACAGTGCGCTCGACTATTTATTGCTGTTCTAAAACAACAGCTATTTCAGAAAATATGTACCAAATGGAAGACAATTAATATAACAAGAGCTGTTGGAGGGACAGTGCACTCAACTATTTCAATGCTGTCAGGGCTTAACATTTACGCTCGCCCGACTGTCTGGGACAACTGAATCATGGGTACAGACAAGTAAAATATAAAGCTGCTAGCCCAACTGGACAAGTGAAAATTCAGAAACTAATCATTGCATCTCTTTTATGCACAGCCTCTAATGTTTTAACTTTAATAAAACAGTTTATTTAGTTATTCTAAATTTTATGTCTGTATCACTATAGTACCATAATTCTAGATTAAGTAAGGACAAGTTGTTTTTGGTAAGGACAAGCAGAGTTTAGAAATACTTGTCCAACTGGACAAGTGAAATAAAAAATTAATGTAATGGCCTTGCTGTTCTTAAACAACAGCCATTTCAGGAAATAAGTATCAAAAGTTATACAATTAATATAAAAACTCAGGGGTGGTAAAGTTAAGCTAAAATTATTGCTTGTTTGTCAAAAGTAAATTGGCAAAATAATTCAACGACAATATTTATTTTCATTATCAATTTTTTTTAAAAAACAATGTGAATGAATGGCTGATATTGCCTTAATATTATTTAATTTAGCATTTACTTGCATTTGTCTTTCAAACTTTAAAATTACTTTATAAATTCATTAACCATTGCTGACAAATAATCCGACAGGTGTGACAATTACTTACTCGAGGCACATCGTGTACTTATAATAACCATAAATATTACAATTCAATGAATAGGATCTTTATAAGTTTGTCAAGCATATCAAGAAATACTTATTCAACATTACCTAAAATAATTCCAGTTAGAATTTAAAATATAGAAATATTATATATTATCTTTAGTCAAAATAGTAGTGTTGTGGATGGTACTGGATACTGTGTTGGCCAATCATATCAGAGGTTGCGAGTTCGATCCCCAGCTAGATTTCCACGAAATAAACAACACTCAGTACTGGTTCTACCAAGGGGCTCGAGAGCGGTTCATATAAGCTCTGAGTTTGCATCGCAATTGAGCTTAAATAAATTAGTATAAACTAGATGTAAGGTGGATATAAGCATTCTGAAAAGCTAAAGAGACAAGGAAAATATCAGCAAATAAGGTCAGGAATGTGTGTTTACAAAAGATTAGACAGATCTGACTAATGCAGATTTTACATTTTTTTTTATATTAAAAAAATACACACCTAGGAACATGGCATTGATTGTAAGATCTCTCCTGTTTGCATCCAATTTCCAGTCCTTCGTGAACTCCACTTCTGCGTGCCGACCATCTGTACGGATATCTATCCTTAATGTTGTCACTTCAAAGTTTTCCTGTTATAAAGGCACATAAAACATTTTATAACTATCACATGTAACAAACCTTTTTAATAACCTTAAAAAAAATTTTCGTTGACCTTTTTGACCCCACATAATTATTATGTCAGAACAAATTTGATGACTGACATAATTAGCACTCTTTTATTAATAAAGAATGTTTTATATGCAGTCCTTGAGAAGTACACAGTGCTCCAGATAAGCTTTTTTTCAAATGAAAATTTATGAAATTAGGTAATTTTTAAAAAAATGTTTGTTTTCTGTGCGTTGACCCAGTATTTTTCATGCAGGTAGGTAGCTATTTTTTGTGCTATTTTCATTTTAGTCACTTTACACAAAAATGGACAGAAACTATGGAAAAAAAGCAGCTTAAAGCCTTTGAAAATCAATAAAAAAGTTTGGGAAACTGAAATTTTTAGTGATTAGGTAGGAGCATGGCAAACAAATATTTTTAGGAATGGCCCAAAGGGATCAAATATCCTTTGCACACAAAATCTATCTAGAGTTCTGGACATTTGACTTGTTGACAGAGAATCATATTGAATACAAATTACCTTGTCGTTCATCCTAGCTGTTATAGTTCCATGACCTTCACCCTTGGCATTTATCATGCGTACACCAGCCAACTCGAACATCTCTTTCATTTGATCAGGCGTGGCTGTAGTGGCAAAATCTATGTCATGTGACTTCTTCCCCATGAGAATATCCCTTACGGCACCTCCAGCAATCCGTATCTCATAATCATTTTTGTCAAAAAGGGCCACCAGATCCTTTAGTTCCGGGGTGACAAGAGACTCATACTGCAGTGTATCCAACTTCATTTTGCGAAGTTTACCACCCGTCAATTTGGGATATCTAACCCTTTGTGAATAAGAAACTCTTCCAATCAAATGTATCTCAGGCAGTATTCTCGGACTGTAACACTTCCTTTTGACACTGCTGGATTTTATTAAACAAGAACAAGAATTCAACAGAAATATTCTGAGTTTGTTGATATGCATGAGGGTTAGCACTCTTGATATACTGAAAAACAAAGGAATATAACATTTAAAGAGTTTAAATTGACATTTGCTTTTATTTTCTGTATTAAAGGTAATATTTAAATAATTGACAGCAATAATAATAGTCCAATAAACCTATAATATAAATATAATCCTCATGACTTACAAATTGATGCATATTTAGTTTTTTTTATTACCTGGTAAGTTACCAGTATTTTGGACTTAATGCGCTCACCCGATTTCATTTTTTTTTTCAAATTTTGAAAATTATCTGAGTTCACATCTTGGTATTCCTATGTAAAAACTTAAGTCTCCGTCCCAATGAAAACTAGCTCCTTTATTTGAACAAATTTGGAACCTCTACTCATAGAGACACCATTAATTTTATGGCATGACCAAATATATTTGGCTAATTTGTTCTTGAGAAAAAGATTTTTAGAAATAACCCTTTTTATCCCTTTTTTTGCACTTCCTGACCCTTAATTTATATGTATCAAAACTGCTTTAAAAGCTCAGTCTCCACTCTAACGAATGTGGTAAGTTCCCCCTTCCCCCCGGAAATTTGACAATGAATGACAACACAAGTGCTGTCAAAAGATGGCTGACAAATTGAATTAAGAAAAACTAATGTGATGTGTAGTGAGAACCCTTCAACATTGATTGATTGATTGAATATTTAGCGTCATTTTTATGCCATCGAGGGCTGACAGACGATCAGTTAACCTAACCACTGTTTCCTGGGATTAACCAGTACTCGAGCACACCTCATCTCCGCAAGTAACTGATAACTTTCCCACTTGAATCAGCAGTGAGAGATGAATGATAATGAGACACAATGTCATATATCAATCATCACGGAGACTGTTGCCTGGCGGGGATTCGATATCACGACCCCTGGATTGATAGTCAGACGCGTAACCGATTGAGCTAATCGGGCCTGGCTGAACCCTTGAACAATCAGAAACATGCACAGTTATCAGTTTAGTGTACCTTCTAATTGTAATATCGAAGCACAAGCGTTGTTTTTTAGTAAAAATATACATGTTTGAAGTATAGAGCTGTAGAGTTTAAAATGCATTTCCAAGTGAATATTTTGAATGACGGGATTTACACCAACATGATGTACTGTGACACAATCTTCAATAACATGAATAGCCTCCACGTATCCAGATGACAGCCTCAACCCTCCTCCTCATGCCACCAGAAAGATGTCGAATGAGGTCCTGGGGGTAAATTTTACCATTCTTGGTGCAAAGCTTACAATTATTATAATGTTCTTACCATTACCAAAACGATTTTAGAAATTGCAGTTGTGGTTGCACTATTAAAAGTTGTGAAATTCCAGGTGTATTTATACAAATCTGGTTTGTCAGTTCCTGAGAGGAAGATTTGGGAAAATCCACAATTTGATCCCTTTTTGGACCCATGCTGGCCCTTTCTGGATATTAAATCCCCCTTTAAGATCCCATTCTCAACTTTTTTAATGAAATAATACTCCAGATCTCAAGACAATTAAAATTATTCCTAAAATAGATGATAAAGAGGGAATTTACTGTTTTTCCATAGTATTCCTATGCAAAAATCAATAGAGACTAGGCCCTTCTGAGGTTCATTTGAACAAAATTGAAGCTCCTACTAATGGTGATCATTTATACCAAATATGAATAAATTTGGCTCATAAACATGCTATTATTTCAGCAATTACTTGATAAATTGCTTTGAAACTTTGAACATAAGTAGAATATATATTATTAAAACAAAATATATGTAAAAAGTATAGATTTGTCACATGACCTTGTCGACCAGCTTGAATTTTCAAGAAAAAATATTAATTTTGTGTGAGATATGGATAGTATTAAAAAGATGGTGTAGAACTCTGTTTTTCTGTATCATTTTCACAACTGTGTATGAACAAATTTACATTAAGTACACACTATGTATATGTTGTCATCATATCAAGATTTTATACGTCATTTTTTACATGTCATTTATCTGCATTTTTTCATGAAAATGGATATTTTACTCAAAATTTCTTTTTTTGATATCTTGCCGCATATCACAGTATGATTGCACAACAGTTCAGGGCTCGAATTTAAGCACTCGCCACTCGCAAAATGCGAGCTGTATTTTGAAAATGCGAGTTGAAATGACTTAAGCTGGCATTTTTGTGCGAGTGGATTTCAAGTTGAGAAAATTACTTATTGCATTCATTTTATTGATTTTTGAAAATAAACAAGTATTATCCTGGTAAAAATAACGAGTTCTTGTCAATTTTACCAAATTTCTTTTGCTTCTCGCGCCAAATTACCCACTAGCAGCAAGATTGTCAATGACATGTATTAAATATTTATATGTGTAGACTGCGACCAATTGTTTTTGATCTCAAGTTCATTCTGCAAAAAGGAAGTAAAGTTAACACCCCTCAACAACTTAATGAGTAGACTGCGTCTAGTTTGATCGATCGCGCACTCACTCTATAAAATAAAAGTAAAGTTGAAACCCGTCAAATTTATTGTTTACATATTTTGTCAGCTGTTAAAGTGGCTGATAAAATAACATATTTTTCTCCATTGAACCGACGAATGAAAGTGAGTCCCAACAAGAAAAAAGAGAAATAATCCTTCCGTTAATACTGTAATGAAATGGGAGCAACAACTCAATATCACACAGGGCTATAAACTTGACAATGACAAAATGGTGTGTCAATTGTAGATACCATTGCGATCGACAGATCATCCATATTAATTAAACTCTTGTTATTGTTGAATCCATGATTCATATTTTGGTTTAGTTAAAAGTGTTTATTAATGATATATCATTGTATGCATTTATTTATGGTAGTATAATAAGACAATTTTTATTTTTTTTTAAATATTTTGTTTTGTAAATTACTGCTTTGAATTGTACCTTAACATATATAATAACCTTGATACCATTGTCTATAAATAAAAAAAAGCTAATAATGCATATTAAATAACATGCAGGCTTTGAAACAATTAATTTTGGGTTTATTTAGACATTCAGGACTACAAGTTTCTGCGAAAATTGGTTTGGCTAGTTGGTTTCAAATTTGGCCAGTTGAAATTTTAGGCACTGGCCAAAATTGCCAGTGCACAAAAAAGTTAAATTCTAGCCCTGCAGTTGCAAACATTATTAGTCGGTCACCCCTGAATGTGTATTTAGTTATTCTGGATATCTTCCCGGGCCTTCCTGAGGTCTTGGTAGGTATTAAACAGTTCAAAACATGGGACAATGCCCAGTAGTACATCAAGCCCTGCCTCAGAACTCTAAGAGTCACTGTTGAAAGGGAGGATATATCCGAGTTAGAATCATTCAGAATTGTGTTTAAAACTTCGTCCAGTTGCAGTCATCTACGCGCGGCCATTGTATTGACACAAGTTTTCTTTTTCCATTTCTGTTCTTTTTTTCCCACATGTAAACAAACCTGTATCTACGGTAAAAAACGAAGTATACCGCTTGTTCACATATTAAAATGTTGCTTACGATCTTAGCAATTGATATCTGATTAGCCCGTATTGTAAAAATGATATCTATTTAAACATGCCAAAATAACATATCTCCTAACTTGGGCTACGTGCCTAGTCTAGACTAAAATAGATGACCTGCTAAAAATTGTAACATATTTTGTGTTGTTTTAAATCAGTCAAGTGATTTCATTTTGATTTCAATTTAATCCGTTTACAAGTAGTTTGTTTCATAACAAGATTGGTTCATCTGAGAAAGGGTCCAAATGGTGATGTAGAGATTGTCAAGTAGTACTTATGTGCTATCTATTTTTAGAATGGAGATCTTATTTCAAGTTTACCTCTCTGGTTTAAATATTGACTTTTATCATGTTAAGGTGGATTTAACATATCAAGCCATTCAGATTTTATTAATTAATGGTAATGAAATGCTTTTTATCCATTTTAAAAATAATTTTATTTTTGAGACATTTGTAGCATATTTTCCCCTCCCAATATACTTCCTTTAAAGGATCTGGTCTAACCTATCATTACTAAATAATGCATCAGAACAATATGGTAGGAATAATACAAAAATTGGATGAAACACAATTTCCTATTTTCCAATATTATTCCTAATGTAAGAATCAAAGTCTCCTCACTAGATCCCAATGTACCTTGGCCCTTTTATTTGAACAAACTTGAAATCCTTATGCAAAGGGATCATTTATACCAAATATAATTATGAATGAATTTGGATGGTCAGTTCTTGAGAAGAAATTCACCATTTTATTTTATTTTGGGCCTCTGCTGGCCCCTTGTGGATATAAATTTCCTATCTGTCAAGCAGCTTCAGAAAAGTTGGGACACATGTCGATTACAAGTTTGTAATTTGTCTGACTGCCAATCCAGGGCTCATGAGGTTGAATCCCTCTGATCCCATGACGGGTCATGAACTTTAAATATCCCATCTCTGAATATGAGGGGAAGTAGTCAGTGACTTGCAGAGGAAAGGTGTGTCTAGTGTCTAGCCTAGCAGATCACAGGAATGGTGATAAGGTCGACTGAACACCATTAAATAGTATTAAAATGAAATACTGTTGAAAAAAAAGCAATAATTAAGACGAGCCTTCCTATAACAACTAGAAATTGATTGATGGAAGTAATGGAAGAGAAATAAAAGGGGAAAAAAAACAATAAAAAGGCAGTAAGTTGTAATTTTAGTAAGCTGGAAGCTGGTCTTGGCTACTAATCAAAAGTTTCATTTGTCCAAATTATCAAAAACAAATATAAAACATGTATCTTAGTTCTATGGCTATCAAAATATACAAAATCAGTACAGCATTTATTTGACTATATACCTTATACCTGTTGAAACTCACGGAAACAAAAGTAATTCAGCTGTGACAAAATTGCGTTTCTTACACAAATGCAAAATGCACGAAAACCGGTTATATTTGAAATATTTTTCTCACGACTTACATTTACAACCCCACAACATAATTCTAAGCTAGAAAATAGACAAATGCTCGCATACGTATATATAAATTAACCAAGAATGGTAGTAGGAAGTGTTGTGTAAGTAGTGGAGTGAGAAAATATGTACTTACTCTGCTGCTTGCACAATACAAAATCATCCGGTACTGCGTTTCGAAAGCACCGGTGCATTAAGGACCAGGCTAAACCTCGGCTATATCTCGAGTGACTGCGGATAAATGTCGGGACGATTGTGAAGAATCGGGCTGATTTGATAAAAATAGATACAAGATATAAGAAAATTAATTTTGTTGTTGAATATAAGCTTATTTTACATCGCAACCGGTTTCCCATATGGGCGATGCTCCAAGAAGAGTGTCAGTCTTTAAAAGTTTGTGGGGATAGTGCATGGCACAGACATAAACCCATCGTAAGTTTCTTCTGGTTCTCTAAAAGCGTGATCGGTGTATTCTTAAATTCGAAAAGGTGAAATCTCACTCTCGTGCGTGACGAGATCAGTGCGTGATATGAGCTCAGGGGAATCGCGTCACACCATAACAAACCGCAGTGGTGTTTCTGACAGTAGTTAATTACAACAAAGTTACATAAAACAGTCATGAAAAGAAAGATAACAATACAAGACATGAAAGAAAATAAAAAAAAAAAAGTTTCTCGTGATAAAATAAAATTACTTTTTATCATTTTGTGCGTGTTTGTATACTTTAATTAATGCTTGATAATTTGTAAACTTGAGGAGTCTAGTATTGATTTTTTTTTATCAATATCCCTAAGCTACTATCATTTACAAATAGGGAATGGTTATATTTTAATTGTTAAATAGTTCATGCGACATGACGGATTTTATTAATCATTCTTGTCTTTTTATAGATGTATTATCTACCAAATTTCGGACCCAACTGACGACATGCATGCTGCACAGTTAATGGGCCTTTTTGTTTAAATGTAGGTAAATGATTTAAAAAAAAACAACTTTATTACTATAACATATCAATTTAACCTAAATGTAGTTTTTTTGCAAAAAAACTATGATTTCCTTTTATTTAAGAGAGTTTGAATGAATTACAGACGTTTCGTACCACCAAACTGAGGTTTCGTACAACACATAGGTTAATGCAACAACTTTACAGTGTTTCACACCATGATTAGGTGTCATAATCATAAACTTACGGTTTTTGTTTTTAATTAGTGTGTGATAGTATTGGATTGTTATTATTTGGGGTTGAAACGTAACTAAAATACATTTTATTTTGTTTATACATTTATAATAAATTTACACCATATACTACGGATAAAAATCACATAAAATAATATACATACAATTTTGATTTTATCATATTTACAACATTTACGTGTATCATATTGTAATGCATGACCACGAGAAGATATATTTGCTTTAATAATAGTGTATTTGTAAAACAATACATAAACTCAGAAAATTTCAATTTGTGACAAAAAAACTGGAACGTCTGCATCCGTGGTATATATTCTTCCAAGAAGTAAATAGAACGGTACACATTCACCTGCTGTTATACCGAGGTACTATATAAAATGTAAAAAAAAAATGGTCATTTTGGAAAGATATACACGGAAATGGAACGTCCGTCCCCGTAACGTCCCCCCCAACCTCCCTTACCTGCATATACATTTTATTTTTTTGAATTGATAGAATCAATTTCACTTTTTTTTTCAATGTATTAAGTATTTAATGTTTGCAGAGTGTATCTAAGATATAAATAATTTAGAAAAAAAAAGAACAGAAATTTAGAGATTTTGTTTAATGTCACTTTAATATAGGGGATGAACGTTACAAAAAGGAGACGGACGTTACATAATTTCTTACCATTGGTATTGACCCCCTAAATAACTGAAAATGTTTAAATTAAGTAATCATAATAGTATGCAATATAATACACGGGTCCTCAGTTTAAAGTCCCGTCCGAACGAATGTTAGTATTTTTAGTTCGCCAGCCCCAGAATCTAACCTGCAAGATGAAGAAGAATACGAAGAAAAACAGAAAAAGGAGATAAAGAAGAAAGAAGAAGAAGAAGAAAATAGTAGCAGTAGAAGTAGTAGTAGTAGTAGTAGTAGTAGTAGTAGTAGTAGTAGTAGTAGTAGTAGTAGTAATAGTAGTAGTAATAGTAGTAGTTGTAGTAATAGTAGTAGTAGTAGTAGTAGTAATAGTAGTAGTAGTAGTAGTAGTAGTAGTAGTAGTAGTAGTAGACTGAGAAGAAAAAGAAGATGAAGATAAGATAATGGAAAAACATGGAGGATTAAACAGTCAATACAGTAAATGAGCTCCGATAGCAGGATACAATATATATCGCACTATGAAGATACTGGTTAAATGTTGGGTATTTTATGAGAAGTTAAGAAAAACAAGTCTAAGCACGATATATCTATCATGATTGTGGTCAATTCATATATGTTTACATATACATTACAGGAGTTTGTGTTGTATCAGAGACATATAATTAAGTCACTGGTTGTATCATGTCTTTTCAGTGACATGATTACATATCAAACACGTAACTTGCAAAATAAATCCTTCTGCTGGGCTCGGCTCAATCTCTCGACCTCAACGGTGAAGCGGCACCATAGACGACTCAGCAACGGAGGACCCTCTATCAAACGAAGTCAAGTAATCATTAATTCTTATTTCAAAGGAACACATTTTCCGTTCCATGTATATCAAGTTCGCCGTCATATTGGAAGAGCCGATGATAAAAACAGCACCCGTTTGTTTTTGTATTGGGATTGTGACATTGAAACAGGTGGCAATGAAACATAATGATCTTGTAAATTAAGTACATGTATTGTGTTATTGTATTAAATTTCACACGTTATTGACAATTTAGTAAAACAAATCTATGCACGGTATTTCTATCATGATGATTTTATTTGTTGTTGTTGTTCATGTCTCATCATAAGTACAACAACATAGAATAAAGAACACACAGTTATATATAAAATAACATATGCTATTCTAAAAAGAATTATAAGAGACAATATACAACTCATAAAATATTTCTTATTCATAAAATATTTCTTCTAATTACATTAATTTATTTACATTATATTTTGATAAAAGTTGAAAACCTATTGCTAATCTTAACTTCAGACTAAAAGGTACTTAAAACAAAAATAATTAAAATTTAACAAGCAATAGAAGCATTAATGCATATTTTAAGAAATGTTTTAAAAGATCAAATATCAATTCAAATGACATTTGCAATGAACTGATTAGCAATGAGCTTTCACACTGTAATATAATATTGACAGTTAGTTTTATCAGTAAAAAAATCCGTTTCTTTAATACGTTAAAACAGGTTTTGGCAGTAAATCTTATTGTGTTTAGTTTATATATGTACACATGTTAAGCCAATGTTGTATCGTGTCTTTTCAGTGACATAATTACATATGAAACACGTAACTTGCAAAATAAATCCTTCCGCTAGGCTGGACACGAACTCACGACCTCAATTACACGCTATTAACAAGTCAATTATCAGTTTTCGTTTTGTGTTTTGTGTACAAAACGAATACTTTTAACTGTTTTTAAAATGTTTTACGACTTCTCCTGTTGACTAACTTATCCGTCAGTTATTAATTATAAGTTAAATCACTTTATTCTCTCATTAAATGCATATACCACGTACACGTGCGCTTCATTAAAACGTAATACATTGAGATTGAGAGGGTCTTTAGTTCGTTTAAACATATTTTATTGCATAATTCACATAATAAACAAACGGGTTGGGCCATAATTTCTAGCAACATTAGTAACGGCCCTCCCTTTAAAGAAGGATCCTGATTTCAAATACAAAATCTATTGTACAGATAATATGTTTTTCTTTTGTTAAATTGTATACCTGAGCTATTTACAGTGCTCCCAACTTCGGTACTGAAGTTTTGGGATCCAGATATGCAGTGCTCGCTGCTTTGATACTGAGCTGTGGACTTCAAATATGAAACGCTTTAACAGTTTTCATGGTATTATGGACATGATGTAATTTCTAAAAAAAAACATAAAAAAATATTTAATAATCATATATGCCTTATAAAAAATATGTCCCCTTATGGTATGGGACCCTACGTGGCTGGAGTTTAAGCCTTTGTCCTGTTTTAAGGTAACTTAACTCTCACTGCAGACTTCAGTTTCATTTTACATCGCAATTTGAGATTTTTCGCTATTTCAATTTTTGAAACGACATTACTTCATTGATTGTAACCATATTGCATGTTATCGTTTACCAATTAATAACTTTGTGTTACTAATTCAACTTTCTCATTTATTGAGTTATGATTTTACAGGAGCGTAGCTTGCCTGAAAACAATGTGTAGGCACAGTTGCAGGGCATCCGGGGGCATGCTCTTCCGAAAAAAAATAACAGCTAAACTGTCGTAATGTGTTTTGGCATATATTTCTTATTTTTTAGGGGCCTGGTTATTCTTAATATTAACATTGAATGCGCTGTTTTATTACCAAATAAAAGTAATGTTTTAAGGTTTGTTTACTTCTACAAAGAGAAAAACGAAGAAGCATAGGGGTCAGAATTTATTGTATTTTTTTTTCTCAGAAAAAAAGTGTTGACACATGCCTACAGTGCCTATAGGAAGCTACGCCACTGGTTTAAGAAATAATTTAGAAAAAATTAGAATTTTAATTTAAGGAAAATCACAACTTGATATGTGTTGCGAATACAGGGTCTGGATTTGATCTTAACTGTGTCTAAATACTTTATACATGTAGTATCATTTGCTTGCGACAGGACGTTAGTTCTACACGAATAGATGTATTTTGTTTTATCAACAACCCCATTTATTGTTCCTATTAGTGTTTCATTATTTTCTACTATATGTTTTATTCTTGCTTTCATGGTTAATGTCTCGCAAAACATATCTAAATAAACCGAAACCGAAAGTTTACTCATTTAAGTTCCTAGTATCCCGTACACTCAAATAAACATATACGTCTCCGGTAACTGGGCCATCGCATGCTTTGTGCCACATATATTTCCTACAAAAATTTAACGCATTTTATCTAACACTTAAAAAAAAAAGGTATATAATACAAAAAAAAACATTAACCCGCATTTTATCTAACACTTAAAAAAAAAGGTATATAATACAAAAAAAACATTAACCCGCATTTTATCTAACACTTAAAAAAAAAGGTATATAATACAAAAAAACATTAACCCATACATTCATAAAGTCTCGAATATCCTCAAGGTCCGTACCGATAGTGTGCAATATCGGATAATCAATACTTTGCTTTGTTTTAGATCTACAGGCATATTTATTACGATTTACTATTACTACGGTATTCACGTACTTAAAAACAGAAAAGAACGCAGTGTTACCCTTGTATGCATGAATACGTGTCTTTGCTTGAATATTGTTTGATTTAATGTATTAACTGGATGTAAACATTGTATTAAATTGGTAAGAGCAAAATGCATTTAAATTATATTTCATCTTATTTTTTCTGTTTTCATAGATTAACATTATTTGACATCCGTATTTGTATTGTTTCATTGTTATATATATAGCCCGGGCATCTTCAAACTACCCACGTTAAGGAAATCATATAAGTTATTTCACAGGCGCGGTTATATTGTTTTACTTATGTGTTAGATAAAAACATTTCCGCGTAGTTCGTCAACTGATGTTATTATACCATTGTTTAAAGACTCATTAAACTTCAGAAACGGTCGATTTTTGTTTATAATTTCAGTCCATTTTACTATTCCAGTTCATAGATTACACGTTTACTTGATCATTGAGAAAGTATGCAAACAAAGATATAAATAAACGATGCTTTATTTTTCAATATGCAAACGGATGTTTGTTAACAAATCAATGGTCGTTTCGTTCCGATAAACACATTCCGCATAAAACGGGTACCAACGAGTCCATTCAGAACGGCGGCGGACGGTAATTTATGCGCTTATTGATTTGTTTACTTGCGAACATTGACGGAGAAACAGTCTGAAATCATCGAGTCATAATGTAAACAATAGCTAACCTAAACGCTCGGTTCGCTCTTTTATGAAATATATATTTCAATCGAAGTTATTTATTTTATCGCATTTTTAAAAAAATAGTTTTTCAGGGGTCTATAGGAATTGTTTAAGCAATACTATAAACACATTTATTTACAATAATTTGTGTAATATTATAAAAAATTGTGCATTTGAGAAGTTTAACGAGGCTATCAAATGATAGATCTTCGATAATGGCCTTCATCACAAATATTTTCTACTTTTTTAATGCGTGTTTAACGTCCAAATTTTCAAATATATATAAAGAAATATAGAGTTAAGTATACTGTAATTTTGAAATTTGCGACCGTATATGAGGTTTTTTAATGGTCGCAATTTTTCTTTAACGGCGACACCGAAGATCTATCATTTGACTGAGATGAATGGGAGAAAAAAATCCATTAAATCACATTAAAGCAAAAGAATTGTAAATAGTTCATAAAAAAATGTAAATGGTAATTTAATGTGAAAATGTCAACAAACACTTTATCAATATACTCTAAAACTTGGTAGATTCCCTTATATGTCATTTTATTCTGATATGTACGTTCTTTACCTATCTAAGGTAAGCCTACATTCCAAATTATTGTCTTAATAAACCAAATATTTTTAAATTGATTATTCTGTTGCACACAAAACCATTGTTTATAAAACTAGCAATTTACTGCCAAAAGCGATTTAAAATAATATCAGCTTATCAGGGGGGGGGGGGGGGGGGGGGAGGGGGGGGGGTCTGGCCGTTACACACATTTCCGTTTTTTTTATTTTTACTTTCCCAACGTCACGCCCTCAAAATAGTGTGGAGCGCGTGGTCCCATGATCGGAGGGATGTGGATTCAATCCTCCGCCACGGCTATATGTGGTGTCCTTGAGCAAGACACTTTTTCCGTATATGCTTAATACTGGTTCTACCCAGGAAAACTTCGAGCGTGATTTGTTTAAGGTGTAAGAACTTGTTTCACAATCGAAGTAAAATAAATAAGTTTAAACTAACGCCCTCAATACGTATGAACAGTACCCGGCAGCAGCACCCTGAATCTTAATGCAAACCCGTTCTTAACTGAATCTCTTCTTGGTCAGAATTTTAGCATTCCGTTGTTTTAATTTGGTTGCAGAATACGAATGTGAAGGTAACTTGGTTAAAGTTCGGTATTCAGGTCACGTATTCAGTAACCACCGGTTACTGGCATAAGGCGCAGCCACACGTGAGGTCCATGCTACCTCACTTCAGTTGAAAGGTGAGAATATAGCGAATCAATATACTCCATGTACTGATAGCCGGTCTTTGATACGTATCTTACTAATCTGATAACATATTATTGTAGTTTTTGGTTTATTTTATGCAAAATTCTTTAGAATGACATAATGCGCATGTCCATAAGGCCATTATACATCAATTGCAAGATTCTCATCCAATCCATTTTTCTTAAAAAAGGGAAGGGGAGAATCTTTTTTTTTTATAATTATTTTTCTCTTATTTTGTTTATGAAAATAAAAATGGTCGGGCGGGGATGACAATCAAGCAACTTATTTATTATAGTCTAATGTATTTATAAAAGAAACTGTCCCTATCGGGTACGATCATTTTGTCGATGGGCAAGACGGCAAAACTTAACCACGCCGACATAAACAAGGCTATGCATTTGGCATACACTCCTAACAAAAATAAGTTGTAGAAAAACATACCAGACATACTATCAAAATTCATTTTAAGGTATGATAATTAAAATTCCCCGATAGGTCAGTCTTTAGAAATTGATGTTGAAGATTTGTAGAATATTCTACTATCAGTTTCACGTTTTTATGTTGTGTTTCAGCCTACTGACGGTATTTTGAGCATACGGGTGCCTGCAAAAGCCACCACCAGCATTCTCTTTCATAAACAATTTTCAAGTTAACTTTCCATTGCAGCATAATACACGGGACTCTTTTCGTTTTAGAATGGCGGCTCCAAGTTCTTTCTTGTTGTTGATGTCGATGGTGGCGTTTTATACTGCTACAGCAAAATTTAACCCATCTTGTAAGTAGTTCTTGTAGTATCATTGTCACGAAAGTTGGTTGGTTGTATGGTGTTCAAATATTTGATATGACCCGGTCGCGGATCGAACCCACGACATTATTTATACGAGGCGGTCGCTCTACCCCTAGACCACCACTGCGGATGTCGAGAAAGGAAATCACATACATGCAATATCAAAATAAAAGGGACACATGGCAATTTTGGTGCATTTTCACTAAACACAATTTCTGCAAATTATTTATTTATTGATGCAACTATGAAATTTAAATATATTATTTTTGTTATTTTTTTTAAATCTAGCATGACATCTGTTTCTTTGATATGAAGTCTCAGAAAAAAGTCCTTGGAAATTACTGTTTACATATAATTAATTTGGTTCGTAAACATGATTAGGTTTCAACAATGTCCCTTTAAGAATGACAATATATTCTAAAGAGGGGTGCGACCTATGCAGTCTGTCAAATAAATTGCGAGGTGGAATCGGGCTACACCGATCGCAGGATTGGTGGGTTGACGGTTCAGTTATCTCACCAATATTGTATTTAATGTTTGTATTTATTTCTATTAATATAGGCATACTGCATTTTTTAAAGTCAAATTAAGTTTGAAATCTCCATGTTTTTTTTTAATCAATGTATTGTGCTAACGCAACATCTACTAGTATTTGATTTGAATATAAAGAAACAAACGCTAGCCACGATATTACAACGTCTTAAATTATTTTTTTATATGTTAAACTATTCATTTCGCCTGTCTGCTTTTTTTCTTCTCAAGTGACTGTAGATAGTTGTACAGCTGGGCGGTTAATCGTCACTGTTAAAAACGCTGAACCAGATGGCATCATTTACGTCCAAGGTCAAGGCGCCGCGTGTAAGCAGACGACATCCAATGGGACCGCTCAGCATACTATAGAGTTTGCCGCTTGCAACATTAAATGGGTGAGTTTGTCAAGCCATTGTGCATTTTTTTTACATGGGCATTATTCCCCAAGGTTAGTAAACGCGTTTCAAAGTTTCACAGGATATATGTTCTATTAATAGTATCAACTTTAGCAAACCGAAGACGTCCAAGAAAATCTTCCGCTAAAAAATAGTTCAACTGTTAAGTTCAGACCGCCAATTATCTTAATTTAGACCAGCTATATTTGAACTATTTTTTGGTACTTTTTTATTTATTGGATCTTTGATTAATTGTTATTTGCAAGCGCAATGGGGTCGCTATGGTATTTTTATGTCTAAAAAACCCCCCACTCTCACCCACTAATATCTGATCAGACCATCGACCATTCGGCCACAATCAATTGGGACAACTTGATTTATTTATATATAATACGTGCTTGCCCCTTAGTTTGTATGCTTGACTTTGTTTTGTTGCGTTTTCAATTGCTATTACATTAAATTGTACTTATGACACTTAAACACAACTATTATGGTGGAACTATCAGTAAACCGAGCTTACACACCCAAGTAGCGGTATTGCCGCTGATCTTTCTAATTCCTGCTGCCGTTTCTACTGTAAGTTCATAGTAGCCTTGTTGCATTACTGGCTTTGCTTCTTTTATTTTGCTATCTTGGTTTCTGCTGTGGCGATAATGCGCAGAGTGAGGTCAATCAGGATTAAGATCCTACCGAAGGTTTTGTAAGGCGATACTCCCCTGTTGTTACTTCCTCTGCACATATATGTATTGTGTTTATTACTCTATATATTGATTATGTTTGCGCTATTGTGGAGGACATGTTGTCTGAATGGTGAACATATATTTTCTCAAGCCTCTATCCGTCAGTGTTGTTGCTGTGAGTGCTCTGTCCTTCGAATGATACGTCTCCTGGTGGACATATATTTTCTCAAATCTCTATCCGTCTATGTGGTTGTGAGGGCTGTGTCCTTCGAATGATACTTCTCCTGGTGGACATATATTTTATCAAAATTCTATCCGACCATATGGCTGTGAGGGCTCTATCCTTCGAATGATACGTCTTCTGGTGAACCTATATTTTATCAAACCTCTATCCGACCACGTGGTTGTGACGGCTGTGTCCTCCGAATGATACGTCTCGTGGGGGACATATATTTTATCAAACCTCTATACGACCATGTGGTTGTGAGGGCTGTGTCCTTCGAATGATACGTCCGTGGTGAACATATATTTTACCAAACCTCTATCCGACCACGTGGTTGTGAGGGCTGTGTCCTTCGAATGCTACGTCTCGTGGGGGACATATATTTTATTAAATCTCTATCCGTCTATGTGGTTGTGAGGGCTGTGTCCTTCGAATGATACCCACCTGGTCGACATATATTTCATTAAACCTCTATCCGACCATGTGGTTGTGAGGGCTGTGTCCTTCGAATGATACGTCTCCTGGTGGACATATATTTTCTCAAACCTCTATCCGACCACGTGGTTGTGACGGCTGTGTCCTTCGAATGATACGTCTCCTGGTGGACATATATTTTATCAAACCTCTATCCGACCATGTGGTTGTGAGGGCTGTGTCCTTCGAATGATACGTCCGTGGTGAAAATATATTTCATCAAACATCTTTCCGACCACGTGGTTGTGAGGGCTGTGTCCTTCGAATGATCCGTCCCCTGGTGAACATATATTTTCTCAAACCTCTATCCGACCACGTGGTTGTGACGGCTGTGTCCTTCGAATGATACGTCTCCTGGTGGACATATATTTTATCAAACCTCTATCCGACCATGTGGTTGTGAGGGCTGTGTCCTTCGAATGATACGTCCGTGGTGAAAATATATTTCATCAAACATCTTTCCGACCACGTGGTTGTGAGGGCTGTGTCCTTCGAATGATCCGTCCCCTGGTGAACATATATTTTCTCAAACCTCTATCCGACCACGTGGTTGTGACGGCTGTGTCCTTCGAATGCTACGTCTCGTGGGGGACATATATTTTATTAAATCTCTATCCGTCTATGTGGTTGTGAGGGCTGTGTCCTTCGAATGATACCCACCTGGTCGACATATATTTCATTAAACCTCTTTCCGACCATGTGGTTGTGAGGGCTGTGTCCTTCGAATGATACCCACCTGGTCGACATATATTTCATCAAACATCTTTCCGACCACGTGGTTGTGAGGGCTGTGTCCTTCGAATGATACGTCTCCTGGTGAACATATATTTTACCAAACCTCTATCCGACCACGTGGTTGTGAGGGCTGTGTCCTTCGAATGCTACGTCTCGTGGGGGACATATATTTTATTAAATCTCTATCCGTCTATGTGGTTGTGAGGGCTGTGTCCTTCGAATGATACCCACCTGGTCGACATATATTTCATTAAACCTCTATCCGACCATGTGGTTGTGAGGGCTGTGTCCTTCGAATGATACGTCTCCTGGTGGACATATATTTTCTCAAACCTCTATCCGACCACGTGGTTGTGACGGCTGTGTCCTTCGAATGATACGTCTCCTGGTGGACATATATCTCTATCCAACCATGTGGTTGTGAGGGCTGTGTCCTTCGAATGATACGTCTCCTGGTGGAAATATATTTTCTCAAATCTCTATCTGTCTATGTGGTTGTGAGGGCTGTATTTTTCGAATGATACTTCTCCTGGTAGACATATATTTTATCAAACTTCTATCTGACCATGTGGTTGTGAGGGCTGTATCCTTCGAATGATTCGTCTTCTGGTGGACATATATTTTCTCAAACCTCTATCCGACCATGTGGTTGTGAGGGCTGTGTCTTTTGAATGATACGTCTCCTGGTGGTCATATATTTTCTCAAATATCAATCCGACCATGTGGTTGTGAGGGCCGTGTCCTTCGATTGATACGTCTCCTTGTGGACATATATTTTATCAAACCTCCATTCGAACATGTTGTTGTGAGGGCTGTGTCCTTCGAATGATACGTCTCCTGGTGGACATATATCTCTATCTGACCATGTGGTTGTGAGGGCTGTGTACTACGAATGCTACATCTCCTGGTGAACATTTATTTTCTCAAACCTCTATCCGTCCATGTGGATGTGAGGACTGTGTCCTTCGAATGATACGTCCCCTGGTGAACATATATTTTATCAAACCTGTATCCGACCATGTGGTTGTGAGGACTGTGTTCTTCGAATGATACGTCCCCTGATGAACATATATTTTATTAAACCTCTACCCGACCATGTGGTTGTGAGGGCTGTGTCCATCGAATGATACATCCCCTAGTGAACATATATTTTCTCAAACCTCTTTCCGACCATGTGGTTGTCAGGGCTATGTCCTTCGAATGATACGTCTCCTGGTGAACATATATTTTCTAAAGTTCTCTTTCCGACCATGTGGTTGTGAGGGCTGTGTCCTTCGAATGATACATCTCGTGGTGAACATTTATTTTAATAAAACCTCTATCCGTCCATGTAGCTGTGAGGACTGTGTCCTTCGAATGATACGTCTCCTGGTGAACATATATTTTATCAAACCTCTATCCGACCACGTGGTTGTGAGGGCTGTGTCCTTCGAATGATCCGTCCCCTGGTGAACATATTTTTTATCAAACCTCTATCCGTCCATGTAGCTGTGAGGTCTGTGTCCTTCGAATGATCCGTCCATTGGTGAACATATATTTTATCAAACTTCTATACGTCCATGTGGCTGTGAGGGCTGTGTCCTTCGAATGATCCGTCCCCTGGTGAACATATTTTTTATCAAACCTCTATCCGTCCATGTAGCTGTGAGGTCTGTGTCCTTCGAATGATCCGTCCATTGGTGAACATATATTTTATCAAACCTCTATACGACCACGTGGTTGTGAGGGCTGTGTCCTTCGAATGATCCGTCCCCTGGTGAACATATTTTTTATCAAACCTCTATCCGTCCATGTAGCTGTGAGGTCTGTGTCCTTCGAATGATCCGTCCATTGGTGAACATATATTTTATCAAACTTCTATACGTCCATGTGGCTGTGAGGGCTGTGTCCTTCGAATGATACTTCTCCTGGTAAACATATATTTTATCAAACTTCCTTCCGACCATGTGGTTGTGAGGGCTGTGTCCTTCGAATGATACGTCTCGTGGTGAACAAATATTTTATCAAACTTCTTTCTGACCATGTGGTTGTGAGGGCTGTGTCCTCCGAATGATACGTCTCCTGGTGAACATATATTTTATCAAACCTCTATCCGTCTATGTGGTTGTGAGGGCTGTGTCCTTCAAATGATACGTCTCCTGGTGAACATATATTTTCTCAAACCTCTTTGCGACCATGTGGTTGTGAGGTCTGTGTACTTCGAATGATACGTCCCCTGGTGAACATATATTTTCTCAAACCTCTATCCATCCATGTTGTTGTGAGGGCTGTGTCCTTCGAATGATGCGTCTCCTGGTGAACATATATTTCATCAAACCTTTATACGTCCATGTGGTTGTGAGGGCTGTGTCCTTCGAATGATACGTTTCCTGTTGAACATATATTTCATCAAACCTCTATACGTCCATGTGGTTGTGAGGGCTGTGTCCTTCGAATGATACGTCCCCTGGTGAACATATATTTTATCAAACCTCCAATCGACCATGTGGTTGTGAGGGCTCTATCTTTCGAATGATCCGTCCATTGGTGAACATATATTTTATCAAACCTCTATCCGTCCATGTGGCTGTGAGGGCTATGTCCCTCGAATAATATGTCTCCTAGTGAACATATATTTGATCAATCTTCTATCCGTCCATGTGGTTGTGAAGGCTGTGTCCTTCGAATGATACGTCCCCTGGTGGACATATATTTTTTCAAATCTCTATCCATCCATGTGGTTGTGAGGGCTGTGTCCTTCGAATAATATGTCTCCTAGTGAACATATATTTGATCAATCTTCTATCCGTCCATGTGGTTGTGAAGGCTGTGTCCTTCGAATGATACGTCCCCTGGTGGACATATATTTTTTCAAATCTCTATCCATCCATGTGGTTGTGAGGGCTGTGTCCTTCGAATGATATGTCTCCTAGTGAACATATATTTGATCAATCTTCTATCCGTCCATGTGGTTGTGAAGGCTGTGTCCTTCGAATGATACGTCCCCTGGTGGACATATATTTTTTCAAATCTCTATCCATCCATGTGGTTGTGAGGGCTGTGTCCTTCGAATAATATGTCTCCTAGTGAACATATATTTGATCAATCTTCTATCCGTCCATGTGGTTGTGAAGGCTGTGTCCTTCGAATGATACGTCCCCTGGTGGACATATATTTTTTCAAATCTCTATCCATCCATGTGGTTGTGAGGGCTGTGTCCTTCGAATGATATGTCTCCTAGCGGACATATATTTTCTCATGTTTTAACTGTCTTTGTGGTTGTTGTTGCTATATCTCCTGTTGGATATGTATTTCCTATTGGACATCTATCTTTTTGTGTATAATTGTTTCAGCAAGAAAGATTCGTTATCATCATTCAGAAGAGGGCCCAATACCAGAACGGCCAAGATAAACAGATTCCAATTATGTGTTCTCTTGACCTGTCAGAACTGATTGTTTCAACCAACATTAACGTATTGTAAGTCTTTTTTATTTTATTGTTTCATAGAATGCATCTGTATATAACATCACTTGTTTCTTTTTATAAATACAAATTTACCAAAGCTTGTTGGTGTTTAACACTATACACACGTGCATGCTACCGTGTTTGAATGAATATATTACTTTTATTTTCATTGTATCTTTTTATGAAGTGCCGACGAGTTGAAAATTTAAGTTAGGTGCACATCTTAACCAGTCCTCGAGGGGTTGTTAAGCTTGGTTCCATGCTAGCCTCAAGTGTCCATATTCAACTATAAACGAATGGATATACGTGATAACAAAATAAGTCTAAACACCTACAACTGTCTTCTCAAAAAAATAATAGTATTAAAACTTTCGTGGCCGAGTCAAGTGTTTGTACTTTAATTTGTGCTTTTATAATATGAATGCTGGAAATTGTGTTTGAGTACAAATTTAAGTTGGGCATGAAAAAAAGTTTTATACCTCGGGACCATGTTTAAGGTATCCACATATATTATCTCGGCAAAATTCTTTGTAGAGGATACTTTGGATTCAAAATTTTATATGTGTGATAATTGATTATCATTTTCACTATACAACATCCGCATGTGCATACTATAGTATTGAATGTATAATATACCATTGTTCTTTGTGATGTGTATGCATTATTACTTGTTACATTTTTGCGTGACAAGTAATTGGTAAATATTGTTTATTTAAGCTAAAATGAAGAGGGGTAATGTAAAGTAAAAATGGACCCGGCTTAAGCAATGATTTCTCTGAGCAGCAATGACTGTACTCCATGATACCGGGGAACCAGCAATAACAATGGCACCGAGTCAAAGAACGGGGCGACCTATTATAAGTTTTACTTTGTAGCACATTAAAATGTTGTTCTAACATCAAAGTTTCTTTCATATTCAGAGTTGATGGTAGATTTCTCGATATGTTTATCATTGTTTTGTAGTGATAGTATGCTATAGAATAAATAATGAAACAGTACTATGTTTACCCAACAAGCCGGATTGACACTGGTTATTAAAGATGACATTATGTATATATACCTTTGAGAGATATACCGAAACATAACACGACACTTGGTGTATAACAAACTCATGATCTTATATAGTAATAAGAAAACACAACAACAGAAATGATGACAGATAAAGATTAATTCACCAAACGATTAAATAACTATTTTAAAGGGATAAACATCCCGACCCAGGACTGAATAAGACCGTCAAACCAAGAGCTACAATGGCGCTGATCAAAGATGGCAAGAACATTGCTGGAGAAACTGTCACATTGACCGACATCATCACGATGGTGTTAGAACTGGATTCAGAATACAGAGGTAAGAAGAAACATAGTACTATAAAATAAATACGATAATAAAGAAAGCGATTTCTCATCACATTGTTCTCGTCACAGTATTACAGGTTTTCATTACCTCAATAAAATATTCAAAATAATCAGTTGACATTACTACACGTTTGTTATTATTTAAAACACTCGTCTTTGAACATTGCTTGTTTATTATGTTTTGTTGCAGCGGACTTCGACACCATGGCTAAATCATGTGCAGCTTCCACCATAGAACTAGTAAAAGAATTGTAAGTACATTTAAAATAATTGAGAGTCTCTATTTATTTATTTATATTTTTATTTATTCATTTATTTTTTTAATCATTTTGTTAAACATTTATGTTTAGATTAGTTTAAAGATGTATCACCTATAACGTTTTGTTCAGTTAATGATGGAACGTTTATTGAATCACAAAGAGGAAGGTCCCATTCGAAGATAATGTATGGTTTTATCCTTATAGGTTATTACATTTACGAGAAATTTGTAAATATACAAGTCTGCATACCCGATACTTGCCAATCAGTGACTTTATCGCAGGACTCGATTTAGTATTTGGTCAACAAAATTAAATAATTTTACACGACGTATACAAAATACAAACAGAAAAAAATCCATAATATGTGAATTTTGATATAAGTGTGCAGTTTTACTGCTCAAAACGAATATCAGCGATATAGGTGAGGTTTCCTCTTTACATAAGAAGGACAGGAGTGTTTTCGAAGGTGTGAGGATAAAGTACTGTATGTCCCCTTCATAAATCTGGTTCTTTTAATGACCCTAATAACTATCGAGGTATTTCCCTCATAGAAACACTGAATAAAGGTATGGTGTTTAATAGATAACTGATATTGTCAGAAAATGGTGGTTATATTGACCAGTTAAAATCTGATTTTAATCAGGGTGTTTGTACGATAGATCATCTATTCGCACTTTTGGCCAAGGTTCCAAAGTATATGTAAGCAATTTAGATATATCAAAAGCTGATTAATGACTTTTAAACGTAGTCCGTATAACGGACCCAGCTCCCCCGATCGGGTCCGTTTTATAGCAATGTTGAGAAAGCCACACTTGAGCACGCTGATTGGTCAGTTGCTTCAACTGAAAGTTTGATGACGTCACAGTTTTGTAAGTGTTCAATTGCTATGAATTGTGGGTCAGGCATAGCACTCCTTGCTTTTTCATTGGGAGTTAATATACCTTATTCGGAAGATATCAGGTTCTGGTATAGACTACTTTGAAACATGAAATAAAAATGACGACTTGGCTCTAAAGGTAAAAAAAAAACACCTAAAGTTATGTGGTTATTTTTCAAAACAAACAGTAACTTAAATATTGCAAACTCTAAGAATTTGCCATATATTAAATTTATCATGGAATTATTACAATAAAACCGTCATTGCTGTTTTAATGAAACAGAATCAAACCATATTTATTATGTAAGTACATTATTTTTAATGCTAACGCTTTTCCACATTTGGACTACTTTTTGTTTAATTTTGGGAAATTGTTCTTTTGATACCATGAATTCTATAGTCAAACTCAATATAGTCTGTAGAACAGACCCGTCTCTCCCGATTGGTCCGTTAAATAGCAATGTTGGGAAAGCCATATTCGAGCACGTTTACTGGTCAGTTGCTTCAACTGAAAATTTGAATGATGTCACAGTTTAGTAAACGTTCAGTTGCTATGAATTGTGGGACAGGCACAAAATTACCTGCTTTTTCCTTGAGGGTTAATAGACCTGATTCGGTAGATATCAGGTTCTGGAATAGAAAAGATCATTGATAATTACCGTAGATTATCTGACAGAGTTAAATATCAATAAAATCAATTCTAAAGTAAAAGAACTCTAATGTACAGTAATTGTTGGAATTTACCACAATATTTTCAAAGCGCATTCAAGTACACAAACAAAATACATTCTCGAATCTTAAGATCTACTTCAGAATATGTGTTCTACATCATAAAGCCAAACTGTGAAATATTAAGAAAAAACTTTTATATTCAAGAGCTTTATTATTGAAGATGGATAAAGACAAAACTCAAACAAATGAACTGGTTTATAGTATTGGAATATAATTGGCCATGGCTTCTATAATATATGAATACAAAATGTGCAGTCATGAAAGTCATTAAGAAATAGTATGTTCGTATCACAGACCAGTTTATAATTGTCACTGAAAAAATTGATCCTGTGAACCCTGGGTACAGATGTTCACAAAGATTTGAATAACTTTCCTTCGAAATGTCCACAAACAATGATCATTAAATGGTGCTGTGACCGCGAAATACTGCCAGTAGTCTTTATTTACAACGTATGAGTACTATGTCCTCAGCTGAAGCCATGACGATTGGAACAAGCCAGTCTTGGATATTAGAAAGCAACTTCCAGAAGAGATACTGAAAAATACATAGAGAACAACCGAAAATACTGTTTCAAAGATACATACATATAGCAATTAAAAAGTTGGATGTGGGAGGGTGGGTAATTTTTGCAATACATAAAAACCCAATGGATTATCAATATTTTTTTGCGATTAGCTTTGCGGTTCGCCTCATGAAACCGGGAATTCTTGAAAAAGGAAGTTGACAAAACGGAGTCCCGTAATAATCACTTCAACATAATAATGACACAAATACATGAATATAGGTACTTAGAGTTTCCTCCTTCAATAACCAGATTTAGTCTTTTACTCGACAAATCCTATTATTGAAGATGGATAAAGACAAAACTCAAACAAATGAACTGGTTTATAGTATTGGAATATAATTGGCCATGGCTTCTATAATATATGAATACAAAATGTGCAGTCATTAAAGTCATTAAGAAATAGTATGTTCGTATCACAGACCAGTTTATAATTGTCACTGAAAAAATTGATCCTGTGAACCCTGGGTACAGATGTTCACAAAGATTTGAATAACTTTCCTTCGAAATGTCCACAAACAATGATCATTAAATGGTGCTGTGACCGCGAAATACTGCCATATGCCAATAGTGGCATTATATGCCGCTAGAGGCACCGCCATAAAATGGGGGAAGCGAAACAGCAACATAAACGATTACAATGAAAGAAAAATAACTGGTCTATCCAAGTAAAACTTGTTAAAACACACTAGGCACACAATATTTATCTTATCTCAATTATAACAATATTTTGCATTATAATACCTCAAATGGAGGATTGGCCAACGCACTTCAAATGGAAGCGATATGTCGCGCCAACATACAACAAGCACATTATGCACACAATATTCATCTTATCTCAAATATAACAATATTTTGCATCGGACAAATGGTATTATAAAACCTCAAATGGAGGATTGGCCAACGCACTTCAAATGGAAGCGATATGTCGCGCCAACATACAACAAGCACATTATGCACACACTATTTATCTTATCTCAATTATTACATTATTTTGCATCAGACATTTTTGCATTATAAAACCTCAAATGGAGGATTGGCCAACGCACTTCAAATGGAAGTGATATGTCGCGCCAACATACAACAAGTACATTATGCACACAATATTTATCTTATCTCAATTATACCAGTATTTTTGCATCGGACATTTTTGCATAATAAAACCTCAAATGGAGGATTGGCCAACGCATTTCAAATGGAAGCGATATGTCGCGCCAACATACAGCAAGCACATTATGCACACAGTATTATCTTATCTCAATTATACCAGCATTTTTGCATCGGACATTTTTGCATTATAAAACCTCAAATGGAGGACTGGCCAACGCATATCAAATGGAAGTGATATGTCGCGCCAACATACATCAAACACATTATGCCTAAAACATTTATCTCAAATGTAATAGTTTTGTTGTTTTTTGTATTAGACAGTTGGCATTATAAAAACTCAAATGGAGAATTTGGAATCATGACTGCACTTTATCTCCATGACCATTCTGCAGAGGCCAAGGGGAAATTCGCTTATTAGAAGTTATAAAAACTTGAAACCCTTTGTAATTCCATTTAAGAATAACTTATTACCGCTGTCGGACAAGTGAACACCGTCACTGAAAAGACTAGTATCAGCTTCCACAATGTCTGGATATCTTATGTATGCCCCATTCAATTTAAGGACTTCAGTGGCAACCTTACTATTAACCTTGACCCGTACTTTGTCTAAAGCTTTATGGTTACCTTCACCCCTCCAGGAAAGGCGAGGTAAAATCTGAGACCAAACTATTAACACCCCTGGAATTAATTCTTTTACAAATTGTAACAACTTTACAATGCTGTTTCTCAAATCAGCAGATGGTATTTGACCAATATCGTTGCCTCCGACATGCAATACCAGTATATGCGGAGGATCCTCCAATGATAACAACAATCTTAGCGTCCTTCGTAACTGGCAGCTACGCATTCCGCTCCGCCCTTGCCACCATATGCTTGCACCGTACCGTCCTAATCCCAAACTGACACCAGCTGCTGTTGACTGCCTCGCAAAGGTAAACGCCCTTTTGATGATAGACGACCCAACAATCCATACTCTAGTACTGACATCTGCAATACTTAACTTGCAGTCAGTAACAAGCCCATTAAAACCCTAGCTTTTCGGTCGGTACTCTTATGTATCTTTTAAATGATCTTGACTCCCATCTACCTAATTCTTGTATGCCACTGTCAGACATACACTTATTTGAAGCTGTTGTGGCTGCTCCAATCCGGAAAGAGTGGGATTTGTATCTGGCCGAATCAACTCCTAAGGCTACAAGTGACTTCTTCAAAACTGAACTAAACTGATAGCGGGGTAATTGTTGGAATTTACCACAATATTTTCAAAGCGCATTCAAGTACACAAACAAAATACATTCTCGAATCTTAAGATCTACTTAAGAATATGTGTTCTACATCATAAAGCCAAACTGTGAATTATTAAGAAAAAACTTTTATATTCAAGAGCTTTATAATTCGGAATCTCATCTCCGATTTCGCTAAAAATTCAAATATATTTTTACAATTTAAAAGTAAATATCTCAGTTGAGCAGATCATATATGAAATATTTCTATATAGTCTTTTAATATCAGTATGTATGATGGCCATATGTAATACTTACGTTTAACACATGTTCTTATTTACAGTTTCATGTTGACGACCACGGGAGAGATATTATTAATTTTATTAACATTATTATCCTTATAATCAATAAAAAACATATTTATTAAAATTATTAATTTTAACTCTCTGTCATGGTGGTTGTGTTGTTCATTTTTTTCATTTTTTTATTGTTTAGCTATTATATCAATTTCACTTTCAGCTGCCCCGTTAATACAGATTTGTTTCCTCGTATCAATCACATTCAGCAAGGAAAATTGTCGGCTACTTTCGGTGCTTTCCGTACTACGGACTTAAACGGAGGAATCGTCGCCATGCCTTTTACATGTACTCTACGTGTTTGCCTCGGAGCATGTCCTGCAGTATGTACAAACCTTCCACAAAAAGCATTTTGCGGATAAACACTTATGTGACTAATAAAAATGCATTGTGTTTTTATAGTAGTACCAGACTCTTATATTATGTTTACATGAACAGTCTCAGCTTATGTTTTTTGCAAGAAAGACAACGGATGCTTAGAGCTAATGCATATTAGTATCAAATTTAATCTGAGAAAAATCAGTCTGTCCGTAAATAAGTTAAAAATACTCTCTCGCTTAAATTGCCGACATTCCCTGCCTTGGTTGGGTTAATTTGTAAGTGTGATTATAGTAATGCAGTTGTTTTCTGTACCTGATTCCTTGCCTTGGATGGGAGAATTTGTAGGAATAGTTATAGTAAAGCAGCTGTTTTCTGTACATTAATCTCCGCCTTGAAAGGGACAATTTGTAGGAATGGTTATAGAAAAGCAGCTGTTTTCTGTAAACGAATCTGTGCCTTGGTAGGGAGAATTTGTAGGAGTGGTTATAGCAAAGCAGCTGTTTTCTGTACATTAATCTCCGCCTTGGAAGGGAGAATTTGTAGGAGTGGTTATAGTAAAGAAGTTGTTTTCTGTACACGAATCTCTGCCTTGTTAGAGAGAATTTGTAGGAGTGGTTATAGTAAAGCAGCTGTTTTCTGTACACGAATCTCCGCCTTGGAAGGGAGAATTTGTAGGAGTGGTTATAGTAAAGAAGTTGTTTTCTGTACACGAATCTCTGCCTTGTTAGAGAGAATTTGTAGGAGTGGTTATAGTAAAGCAGCTGTTTTCTGTACACGAATCTCCGCCTTGGAAGGGAGAATTTGTAGGAGTGGTTATAGTAATGCAGTTGTTTTCTGTACACGAATCTCTGCCTTGGAAGGGAGAATTTGTAGGAGTGGTTATAAAAAAACAGCTGTTTTCTGTACATTAATCTCCGCCTTGGTAGGGAGAATTTGTAGGAGTGGTTATAGAAAAACAGCTGTTATCTGTACATGAATCTCTGCCTTGGTAGGGAGAATTTGTAAGAGTGGTTATAGAAAAACAGCTGTTTTCTGTACGTTAATCTCCGCCTTGGTAGAGAGAATTTGTAGGAGGGGTTATAGTAAAGCAGCTGTTTTCTGTACACGAATCTCTGCCTTGGATGGGATAATGTGTAGGAGTGGTTATAAAAAACAGCTGTTATCTGTACATGAATCTCTGCCTTGACAGGGAAAATTTGTAGGAATGGTTAAAGAAAAGCAGCTGTTTTCTGTACACGAATCTCTGCCTTTGGTAGGGAGATTTTGTAGGAATGGTTATAGAAAAACAGCTGTTTTCTGTACATGGATCTCTGCCTTGTTAGGGAGAAATTGTAAGAGTGGTTATAGAAAAGCAGCTGTTTTCTGCACACGAATCTCTGCCTCGGATGGGAGAATTTGTAGGAGTGGTTATATAAAACAACTATTTTTTGTACATGAATCTCTGCCTTGGATGGGAGAATTTGTAAGAGTGATTATAGTTAAGCAGCTGTTTTTTGTATCTAATTCCCTACTTTGGTAGGGAGAATTTATTGGAATGGTTATAGAAAAGCAGATGTTTTCTGTACATGAATCTCTGCCTTGGTAGGAAGAATTTGTTGGAATGGTTATAGAAAAGCAGCTGTTTTCTGTACACGAATCTATGCCTTGGTAGGGAGAATTTGTAGGAGTGGTTATAATAAAGCAGCTGTTTTCTGTACACGAATCTCTGCCTTGGTAGGGAGAATTTGTAGGAGTGGTTATAGAAAAGCAGCTGTTTTCTGTACTTGAATATCTGCCTCGGTACGGAGAATTTGAAGGAGTGGTTATAGAAAAGCAGATATTTTATGAATATCTGCCATGGTAGAGAGAATTTGTAGGAGTGGTTATAAAAAAGCAGCTATTTTCTGTACATGAATCTCGGCCTTGGTGGTAGGGAGAATTTGTAGGAATGGTTATAGAAAAACATCTGTTTTCTGTACCTGATTCCCTGCCTTAGTAGGGAGAATTTGTAGATCTTTGAGTAAATATATATGACTCATATATCACAGATAAATGATGTGAAAATATTGGCCAGTTACTTTCAGGCAAAGATAGAGTACTATCTCGAAATCATGTTATATTTACATTTTTCAAATTAATTTATTTTATCTTTAAAACTTTCAAAAACAAATCAGTTTGAAAACATTTTTAGGTATTCACAATTCCCTTGAAACGTTAATGTAAGTCATAATCTCAATAGTTTTTGTATTGGGTAAATATACGAATGCATCTTGATACTGTTTCAGGCACAATGTTTTGTAGGAGACAGAGGAGTAAGAGAGATTGGAACGGAAAATGCCCAGGTGGACTCTATTACAGTCGGATCTACAATTTATATCGAATCGGACAAAACACATGACGGTACGTTTCATGCACGGTTAATGATATATTATATATGCAAAATATCTAAGCTGTCACACTATGAATACTTTAGGAACAGTAGATATAATGGCATTAAACTGGTACAGCGTTGTTCAAATTAATACGTTTCTAAAAACACTCGTTAATTCTAATGTTGTGTTTTGAGAATGTTATTGTAAATATGGTGGAGTAATAAAGAATATACTGAATGTATGTAATAAAAGGTGTCATGTTATTTGAAAAAAGAATTGAACTTGGGGTCAAATAATTGTTTTACTATAAAATATTTGATGATGCAGAATTTGTGTTTGAAATGTTATTGTAAATAAATTGGCACCAACAAACAATAAATATACAGATGCAATATATATATATATATATATATATATATATATATATATATATATATATGTGTGTGTGTACACTAATGCGTACCACATAATTACCTACAGTTTGTCACGGTTTTAGTGTAATCAATATTATTTTGACATAAGTACATAAATTATATTTAGCATACAATTAGCAATAAAGGATACAGAAAAAAGCTTTAGAAGTCTGTGTAAATCTGCTTCCTTAACAGTTTTTTTTCATTTCGTATAGACTTTATCATATTGTTCCGTAATAAGTTCAATTTGGCCTTATATGCAATAATTTATCAAATAAAGATTTATTCGAATATTTCAAATAAAAAAGTATTGGTTGAAGGGAAAGAAAGATATTTTACTGATTTTATCTTCTTTCATCGATTCATTTCGATACAGGGAATAGGTGTTTTACAAGTTTATGTTTACCAATTCATTCCATTTAGTAATCATTGTTTTTACTATCTAAGATCAAATGGAGACGTGTCGTCATAACTACGTAAACATATAATATGTTAGTGGACCAAAAATGACGTTAATAAATAAAAATTTGGTTGTGTTATATTGCAGGTCATGCTGAAACCATCAGTGAGAAATGTAAATGTGCAAATCAAGGAGTATGCGTTGCTATGGTGGTACTTTTGATAATAGTTTTGGTAGTGTTAATGGTTATTTCAGCTATTGTACTGAAAGTAAAAAACAGTGAGAAGGAATACCAATGCGTAGATAAGACACATGAAAACAAAACCTATAAATATGGCAAAGGTCGAAGTAGATATAGTAATTGAATTGTTTAAACCATTTATATTTTAGTATTTGAAAACGACAATGCAATATGTATTGTGGTGAATTAGAAACAATGTCAAGTAAGCCTACTCCAAGATGTATGCATGCTGCCATGGTCCTGTTCTTTATCGCACGTCATATTTCAGTATGGTCATATTTGATTAACAAATTTAAAATTATGCTTCTTTGCATCGGTTACTTCTAAATCATATTTATAATAACATAGCATTTTATAGAAAATATTTACGGGTTAAGAACCTTTGACTAATTTTATCAAAATGATAATTTCTGTTAATCCTTTGAAAGCATAGATCGCAACCAAGAAAATAAAATGGTAGACTCGGTTTAATTTGGTCGTTCATTTGGAGGTAGTGATAACATTCCTCACGCACTCTAGCGCCGGTGTAATATTAAATTTTGACCCCGTTGAAAAAATGACCCCATGGGTCACATTTCAACGGATGAGTGATCCGTTTTTAACATTGAAAACCGACCCCGACCGTTATTTAATGACCCACCCACACGTGAAAAATTTACCCTTGTTAAAATCTGATCACAAACAATTGGAAACTGACCGAATAGTCAAACTGCTATAATAAATTCGGATATTCTCGTGGATATAAAGTGTGAATTATAACCTGAAAATGTTGATAAACGTTATAAATAACAACGGCCGGTTTGTTATAGATACGTTGTTTCATTGGTGATAACACGTGTGTAATAGGAATGTTGTTTGTTTAGTGTGGTTGTAGTTTCAGAAGTCAAGAATGCGATGAAGCACTTCACCAGTCTTCAGGATTATCAAACAATCAAGTTTTGGTTGAATATAATGCAAATTATGGCCATTGTTTTGCTTAGAAATGCTGGTTAAAGTTTTCCGTGCATCTTGATATCATGCACATATCTCTGTAACCTCAAATGCGATAGATTTGAAACTACACTTACGCCCTCGTGTTATCAAACGTAATAGATATTGTTACATTAAGGGTCGCGGTGTCAACCCTTAATGTAATTGTAACACTAAGCGTATGTTTGGTACATGTATTGACATTTGATTATAAAACAGGTTCACTTAGGGTAACAATATTTATTCAACTAGAAATTTATTTTCCCCTGCTATGGAATGGGGACATATGGTGTTGTCTATAATCTTCCGTCCACACACACACGAATTGTTAGGGTTTATGGTTAGTCGTTTTTGGACGGTTGAAAACAGTTGAAAAATTATGTGACTGTTTCTAGACACCTAAAATCAACTTTTATGTAGTTTTTATTTTAATTACACAATTAAAGCTGATAGCCGCAACCCTGAGTGTAACAAAATAAGTTTTATATGGATGTGGTTTGATGAGAAAATCGTAATTCGACGATAAGTATATGTTTGTTACACTAAGTGTTATTTATAACCGCAAACATTTGTGTAAGAAAATAAGTAACAAAATAAATTTTGAAACACAATATCCCCCTCACCAACCCCCAATTTCAAGGACGTTGCATAAAAATACGTATCAGTATTAAACAGATAAATTGTATAAATTGTGTAATTTGCCATAATATGTGGGAATTCTGTATTATAGAGAAGATGATTTCCTAAATTGTGTTACATATTGCAACAATATGTCACATATCTCCCTTAGTGTAACACAATATTTTTGTCACACTAATAGTTGCAGTGTCAACCACAAACCACAAACAAAAATCTTGGTTAGACTTTTTTCTTCACTTAAAACGTTTAATAACTTAGAAATAGATATAGAACCCAAAACTTAATAACTCTCACTTGTGTGTGAAATGTGGATGTGGGTAACAAATAATATAACTTAGTCAGGTCTTTAGTATTTATTGACAAAGCAGTGCGAATCAGTCGAGCACGGTGTCTTCCGGTCTTGTTTTTCTACCAATACCTTCCTATTTTCTTTCCATTTTATTACTTTTTTTTGTAACATGATAATATATTTAACAGCTTAAACATAAACGAGTATGCAGATTGTACATTGCTATTAAAGGGAGTTGCTTTTCATTATATAATGATATTATTATATCAAATGGTTCGCATGGATTTTGTCAATTTCAATTTGAAAAGGAATTGTTATTTTTTTTTATTATCACCTACTGCTATAGCAACCATTTGTAATCATAGCAACCGATCGTAACAAAGCTTACCAGGGTTTATGTTTAATTGTTGCAACATGCGAGAGCAGTCATGTGATGTTTTGCTAATATTTAACAAACCGTTAAAAAAGGACACAATGTCTGATCAAAATTTAAGACTGATCAGTTTTCAACGACTGTTTTGATCAGAATTTTATGTTGAAATGTGACCCGGGTCAAAATTTAATGTTACACCGGCTTAAGCAGAGTTCTATTTTCAAGTCGCCACAATAAATAGGTTCCATGGTCCCAAATGAGCGGAAGAATAACAAAACTTTGCTAAAGTCGCCACAGGGTACTTAAGAACACTATTCTAAAGCCAATGTGGTATACGTTCATTTTTTAAAAAAAACATCTATAACTCCATTTACATTGAACATTAAAGTTTTCCTTTACCAATGAATACAGATATGCTCCGCTTCAATTATGTGTGATAATTTAATGTGTAATGAGTAATTATCTAGAGAAATTGAGAATTTTGAGTTGAGAAAGATGTTTAGTGAAACCAGTCCTTGATTTGGACTTGATTTAACTCAGGTATATTTATTTGGTCAGTTTGATTATGTGTTGTCTTCCGTTAATAATGATAACAATTATATTAAGAATGGACGAAAATTAGCTTACTTTTTAAAGATTACAGAGAGCATGTATTATTCCACTATACCAATATCCTAACTTTAAGCTAAATAATAGTGTTAGTAGTCACTTACTGTTCTGACTTCTGCAAAATCATCAGACATCTACCTGAGCATTTCTGTGTTTATACTGAACAGGAAAGATAAACCGTCACCTGACATTTTATGTAGCTGACATTTTATGCATTTTCTCAAAAAGTATTAAGACAGTTTTCTTGAAAAAAACACTGTTCTATCTACAATAAACGGATAAGGAAAAAGAACAGTGTTATGGTGAACCGTCGATATAACTGCCTCTGTAGGCATAGTGCCACCACTGGAAAAGGGAAGTGCTTCCGTGGGGTAGTGGCATAATGGCGGTTATAAATAATCATTGTTTCTTCTTCTTTAAAAATGCATATTATTTTAATGCTTTTTTTATTTGAATGGCATTATTGATGTATGTTGAACATTTTGACAGCATTGTCGTGTTTGAATTGTGAATTTAGAAAAAAATGATGCTTGGAAATTGGGTTATGAATTCATGATTTCGGAAGTCTACTTTCACTTTGACAACAGTGTACACACTGAGCAGAAAACAAATCTTATATGACACTTGACCCCTACTTTTCTCATCATATTTTGGTAGTGCAGAGGTTGACAAGCAGTAAAATTAAGTTTCACTTCTTTCATTTGGGTCTCTCTATAAATGACAAGCGTTCAAATTTGTATTATTAACCATAGAATAAAGAACGAAAATCTATGGTGGGCTTACACCTGTATTTATAAGAGAATAACCTGGTAGGGATACATTTATTGACCCTGCTTCGTCTTATGATGTGGCGCCGGGGAAAGAGCGAGGTTGGCTGCACCTGTTAACCAGGTTTTAGCGGGGAGAGGGAAGGGGGGGGGGGGGGGGGGAAAGGGGTATTTTGCTACTGACTGTGCCAAGGCAGTGTCCCTTGTCAAACCCCTTCTGTGAGTATACATGTACTTATTTTAATTGTTCCGTATATTAGTTATGTCAATGTTGCTATGATGACAGTGTGTCCTTTTGAATATTCCACTCACGTCTCTGTTATATATTGATATATATTCTATTTTTTGTTTATTTGTTTTTTAATAAAAATAACATAACAGGCAAATAACCTTTATCCTGACCGTGACGCTTGCGTTTATGTGACCATTCCTCAAACACAGATTAGTACTTGTTTATTTGAAATTTGAAGTGTGTATTTTTTAGATTTTAAAAGAGACATTTGAACTACTGGTGACAATATCCGTGGTGTTTGTTATATTGTGTACCTGTATAAACTTTTTTTTACCCGTATTCGATTGAATATGAAAGAAAAACATGAAAATAAAAGTGTTTAAACATTATTTGGTATTATTTCTTTCATATGCTAATCATAATATACCATCATGATACTGTATCCCCATTTATTTACCAATCTCAGTTTTATTTAGTAGAAATAAATAATGAATAGATGTCTTTGAATGTATGATAGGATAATAACATGTTTTAGCACATGTAACCAACTCTAAAGTTTGTACTCATATGAAATGGGCCATGTATCACCTCATTATGTAATCCCCTTCCACGTGAAACTGTGTTCTTGGAGACTACTGACGAGTTGTAGTCTTAGTTCTAGACTTGAACTGGGTAAACTATATACAAATTGTAAACTATATATCCTGCATATATGAAGAGATAATACATAACTATAGAAACATGATAAATGAAAAATATTTGAAGAGATAAATCAATAGGTACAATTTCAGCATTGTCTTACAATCAATATTTATATTTCAAGATGTAGTTTTCATATATAGAAATAGTTCAGAACCATTTGAAAAAAATCCAAGGTTAGTATGGTTGTATTATAACTAATGTATTTACTACTACTACTACTACTACTACTGCTGCTGCTGCGACAGCTGCTGCTGCTGCTGCTGCTGCTGCTACTACAACTACTACTACTACTACAACTACTTCTACTGCTACTGCTACTACTTCTACTACTACTACTACTACTACTACTACTACTACTTCTACTACTACTACTACTACTTACTACTACTACTACTACTACTACTACTACTACTACTACTACTACTACTACTACTACTACTTCTACTACTACTACTACTACTACTACTACTACTACTTCTTCTACTACTACTACTACAACAACAACATATATGATAAGAACAATAATATATGTTGTTACAAATAAATATCAACATGTGTTATTGTTTAATAAGATGCACATTGACATTACATACTAAGCACACCATAAACAATTTATTTATTAAGATAGCATTAATCGAAACGAAACATAAAGACATCTAAGATGAGCTCGCATGTTTTTTGCTAAACAGCTAACGTACATAGTGCTTTAGATGACATTCGTCTAAACACAAGTCACTCACAAACGAGCACGCACGCACACGCACTCGCTCAAATCATTTGCTCCCTCACACACACACGCGTGAGTAAGTGAGTGAGTGAGTGAGTGAGTGAGTGAGTGAGTGAGTACAGTTTAATTCACGTACATATAGGCCTCCGACCAATCATACAAATATGCAATAAGAACATACACAAAAAATGACCAACAAAATTAATGTAAGTACATGTACAATAGTGTTCATGAAAAATATTGTTTTACATATTATTATACCAGCTTAACTATAGCCTCACAATTATATATCTACAGAAATTTCGCAATTTTGCATGACAGTTTTATTATCATTGGACATTAACCTATGCCTTAAATTAAAATAAATTTCACCAAAAACATCCTTTCCTTTTCATACACTGTATATTCCATGAAAAAATGAAATTCAGATTCAATTACTAAAATATTTCTCTGAGAACATACTCGTATTGGACAAAATCTAAAAAAAAATTATCTAACCCAATATGACGACCTTTTTCAATCATAAGATTATGCGTGGACGTTCTAAATTTTGCCAATGTTTGTCTTAAAGGAAATGATAAGTCTACAGATAAATATTTTTCAGGATTTAACAATGATTTAAAGTTTCTATATGTATCGGGTTTACTTGTACCATTCAAGGATTCAAACCACTTCTTCAAGTAACAGTTGCGTATCCTTTGTTTAAACAATTCAATGAACGTACTTGCATTAACGACAACTCATATCCAAAGCCTAGTAAAAATAATAAATATCGTAGATGACTAGCCCACGTTTTGCGTCCGGCGTCATCAAGACGTTTTAGTATGGTATAACATTGATATTAATATCTCTTCATGTAAACTACTTGTTTGATATAGGCAAGTTTTCACCACCACCTGTCGCGATGCGCAGTATTGAGTGTGTGCAGTATCGAGAGATAAAAGATAAACACGTGACGTTCCCAACCAGGAGCACCTTAATGACGATTAAGTACGACATCATTTTCTCTAGATTACAGTTTTTATTTGTTAAAGCTATACTTTCCAATAATAGACCAGCCTGAGATGTAACAGCCGTAGGACACATCAATAAAACAGCATGAACAAAAAACAGATACACATGAATTATCATTACATCGACAATGCATGTATATATCAGTGCAGAAGAAGTGTCACTAAGCTACGCTTTTCATCATTAGTGTGTAACCTGCGTGTTATATTGATCGACAATGCATGTATATATGCAGAAGAAGTGTCACTAAGCTACGCTTTCTTCATTAGTGTGTAACCTGCGTGTTATATTGATTGTTCAGTCAATTTAAAGGGAGTGTATCAGGATAAAACGCTATAAATGTCTTAAAATAAAATAATTATTAGAATGAATAAAACACATCTCGTTATCATTAATAGATATAAACTGAATTGCTTAGTATGTGTAATCCACCAAAACGTTACAAAAACGATGTGTAAATGGGAGTGGTAATCTTAAAACGAAATGCCCATTCTTAAAATAAATAGCACTTAAATACTGTTTGACGACCTTCGTATCGTCATTCTGACTTTTTCTAAGATGAAACAATTTTACTACTTGTAAACCTATGTAACGGATCAAATTGAAATCAAAATGAAATCACATTACTCATTTAATGCGTCACAAGATATGTTTTTAAGCGGAAAATCCATTTTAGTTTAACCTAGGCGCGTAGCCTAAATTAGGATAGCCCTTTTCAATACATTATTTTGTCATGTTTAAATAGATATCTGTTTAACAATACGGGGTCAGTGAGTATATAGGCATCATATATTGGAAAAAAATGTATTTCGCCAATTTCAATTTTTTGAAAAATCCTGATATATTCCCTTTACAGTTATTTGAAAATAAGTCAAGCTCATTACTGATAGATAAAGGTAAAGCGGGAACTTACCGTATCGAATGCACATAATTGTGTACATATAAACAAAGTCGATAACGTGTTTACAACAGTTCTCATATAAACAAAACATGCATCACCTGTTCTACAATCTGGACAATTATATTATACTGAGAAGTGTTTACAACACGCACTCTATGTCGGTACAGAATCATAATATAGTATGCGAATATTATGTTAACGATGCTGTATGCTATTATGCCTGCATACACAATTTGAGTGTCGCTATTGTGCAGACGACTTTGGACATCATATGACCTACTAGAGAGTGACCTCTAAACTGGTGAACATTTATCTTCTTTTTAACGGTGAATGTTGAACTAACCGGTAGTACATATGTTTACACCCAACACGCCGACATATATATGCCAAGTATCGATTAAAGTGCGGTTAAGGACTGTGTTTAGAGGGAATTATAGGTGATTGGATATATAAGTGTGTTGGTTGCTGAGGCAGACGATATGTCCAGTGTAACTGTTGAGAGTGGAGTATCTGAGGATGCCCACCCCGATGTATTCGGAATTAAGGCCATGCTGCCGCAACCGAAGGAGAAGAAGCCTGGACAACTGCCTGATCACATGATTCGTAAATACTTTGAGGATGTAAGTATTGTAATAAAAACAATGGAATTGCTATTACATAAATAAATGAGAAATACATGCGAATAATTGAACATATGTATACAGGTGCAGATCCGTCTCAATGTCAGCAGGGCGGACATTATCAGAGTTGATGTATTTTTTAGTTAATGTTATAAAATATAAAATAAAAAAAATAAAATCGACACACACAAATAGATGTAGCCATGGTTGTACTGAATTTCATTAAAGACTACCTGTATATTTGGTTTTATAAAATTCGTATACTGAAGGTGTATACAGTATACAGTACATGGCCTGGTATTGAGTTTAATAAATTTTAAAACCAATATAGGCCAACCCACATTATTTATTGATTGTTGTTATTTTTGGGTCACAGAACTCATTCGTTCAGCTTGAGTCGTGCTAAGAGGCACGGGCGGAATACTGATTACGTTTTCTTGATTACGTCATGTGATTTTTAATCAGATATTGTTGGTATCACTTTAAAAGAAAGATTGGAATGCGATTGACAAACATCCGTTCCAATGCATCCACATGTTTTAAAATACATTTAAGCCACCAGAAAGTCATAAGTGCACCTACTCGTTTAGTATTGATCATGAAAGACAAAATATGAATAAATGGCAGAGTGACCCTGATCATATAATCTTATTCACTCCATACATGTGAACAGTGGCCCAGATAAGCACTATTTGGGGTGGGGGTGGGGGTGGGGTTATTTAAGCATTGAAATTTGAATTAAGTGTTAAAATAAGCATTAGTTATTCTTAGTTTCAGTGTTGATTAGTTTGTTTTAGATGGCAATTTGATAAGAATGTTCATTTTACCTTTAACATTTTGAAAATAAGCTTGGTAAAATACTCATTGGAAGAAAAGCTGATCTGGAGCACTGTGTGAATAAACATGGAGTAAGATATACACTCAAGAAATGAAAAACGCAACACATGAAAATATATGAAAACGCAGCACAGGAAAAGATTTAAAAGCGCAACACATGAAAATATATGAACGCAACACAGGAAGAGATATAAAAACGCAACACATGAAGAGATATAAAAACGCAACACATGAAGAGATATAAAAACGCATCGCAGGTAGAGAAATCGCAACTTATTTAGTGCGAATGTATATCCGTATTCTACAGTAACTACTGTCTGTTGATTGTATTGGTTGTTTACTTGAGATGTTACTAAGTAATTTGGTGCTTCATGCATTAGTGCCACATTTTTATTCCCAAGTATGTACCCTCCCTGTGTTGCGTTTTCATATCTCTTTATGTGTTGCGTTTCCATATCTCTTCATGTGTTGCGTTTTCATATCTCTTCATGTGTTGCGTTTCCATATCTCTTCATGTGTTGCGTTTCCATATCTCTTCATGTGTTGCGTTTTCTTATCTCTTCATGTGTTGCGTTTTCATATCTCTTCATGTGTTGCGTTTCCGTATCTCTTGAGTGTATTACAGTGCATACAGTAGCTTAACTTGATAATCAACGAAGACTGGTAATAACGGTTAATTCTGTTTGGGTCAAGTGCATGTAAAGTCTCGTACAAAGTAGATAGCGTCTCTAGAAATGAGAACAACAATATCATCGTTTTATAACCAGAACCAAAATATACGTATATTCTATATTACAGTTTCTTACCAAAAGTATAAATAATTAACATAACGTTTCGGAAAAGGAACGGCGAACAATATATAGTTTCAAAATTTAACAAAAGCTGTACAATTTGATAACGCATATCCTAATTTTATCAGTATACGTGGCATTTGTCACGTAAACACAAATGTTATGGATAGCCATGTTTTCATAGGTTGATTTGGAAACATAAAGATTGACAATATTACCTTAAAGAAGACCCTGGTTTAAGTTTAAGACATCAACCCACCATCTTCACACATATCAAAGAAAACTAGAGCGCTTCATTATGTTTACGCTGCACAGACTTCAAATAAAAACATTTTTATGATCATTTTGTTAAAACGATGGATTTAAAAAAAATTTGTCCAGAGTTAAACTTCATTTGTCTTTTTAATGATGAGAAAATGGATCGGCCTAATTATGTAATATTATGGATTAAAGTATTTACTATCAAAGAATCCATTTATTTCAAACAAATATTCCAATATACGAGAAGATGAAATATGATGGATAAAATGGAGATTAAGAGGAAGGGAAGTCAGAATTGTCCTATCTTCGTTGATAGTATGTTTTTATTTTTGGTTTAAGTTACTAGAATTCTAATTACATTTGCATTAAGCGTTTTCACACTAAAATCACACACAGATAAACTTAATATGCATGCAATACATGGACACACACAAATACGTATCTTAATTATTTTGATTCTCTGTCTACAGGGATATCTGATCTTACCGAACTTCTTCACGAAAGAGGAGCTTGAACCTTGCCGTCAAACAACGTCCCAACTCGTGGATGAACTAGCAAACAAACTGTTTGAAGCGGGGAAAATAAACGGTAAGAACCACGACACCACGGACAGACTACATCGGCGAAGTCCGTACATTCACTTCAAGACGGAATCGGCAGTCCTGTTATTTCATCTCCGGTGGGCTAACCAAGGGCTATAGGAAATAATCATCACACCACAGTCGGGCTACATCGGTATAGTCCGTAGATTTACGTGAAGAACAATGGAATTGACGGCGTAATATGTAAGACTGTTAACTCATATTCACTGGTTTGGCACAGAGCTGCCGACTTACTACGACACATTATCTAGTTGTTTCATCATTTTTATTTCTTTACTAATTTTATTTTAGTAAGAACACATCTTAATTATCATTAGCAGCATTAACTGGTTATTTATTAACAAAACTAAAATCAAACATTTATTATTTTATATTCAGATCGTTTTGAGAAGTACGGCCTGTTTGAACGGCTTATAAAGCTCGAGGAAGCATTTCCCGGCTCAACTGTTATCCTTCACAAGGTGCCAAACATGCCGATGGTAAATATTACATTTCATTTACTCCGTATCTTGACCAGGTGAAGGTGTTATTTCTGGTCCGTGTGAACATGAGACATATTCAAATTGGACAGAACATAGAATGCTGCTTACACCGATGCTAGGGAGGGTGAGGGGTGTTGCATATTGTATACCCCTCCAAAATGGAACCAATAAAACTAATTTGCTATTTTAGTTTCAATTTCTTATTTCTTTATTCTTTCACAAGCTTGCAACGACCCTTTAATCCAATAGTTTTGTTGATATGCACTATAAAGTAGATTTTATTATGCAGGCAAGGTGCTGTTCACTTTTGTGGCGAATTGTTATTTTATACAGTTGAATTATACTTTTGTTTGTCAATTACTTTTTGTCTGCAGCTAATATGATCTCTTACTTCGAAAAAAACAACAAAAAACGCACACTATTTTTGATATTGGGTCATGTAATAAAGTTTGAATATGTCGACTACAATAATAAACATGTATTGTCTACATTACGAGCATTAACAAAACCATTAAATATTGAATATATAATATATTGTGTGTTTTTTTTTTCAGGGCTATAGACACATTTGGTCCAATGAGCGTCTGTTGAATCTTATCGAACAAATTATTGGCCCCGACATAGCAGGAAACCCAGTCTGGAATTTACGCACCAAGGCCCCGCAAAACGAGGCCACGGTGGTACCATGGCACCAGGGTATGTACCATTCTCCTTTGCAGAGTTATCGTTCGTAATAAGTCGAATGTGTTAGAGAGTGGACTTGTTTCAAATTTCTAACACTATCTCCTCGCCATATTTCGAAACGCATATAACCGATAAAAAGACCAAATGAGGATGCTTATGACTCGTACTGAGTATGGGAACGTTCTTATGCAAAGAGTGCTCTACCTGATCTATGTGCTGGGCTCTACATTCAGGATAATAACGAAAAAGCTTTGATATTTTTACGCATTTTACCGTTCAAAGGAATCAGATACCTGTCGTTTTGACGTATGTATATTTGTAACGTTTGTAGAGTTTGTAAATGAACGGATGTGGTGGTTAGTGTCCTTTGAAATATTTAGTTTCTGTTACTGTTTTTTCTCCTGAATCGAGCAATTGTTTTTGTAGATGCTACCACATTTCTATGTTCGGCAATTACGTACAGCGGCGTTTATGTTACTGGTCGTTCCGATGCGATGCTCATCTGTCTATCTGGTTTCTACTTATTACGATTTCTTTGTTTATTATATAATTTATGGTGCAGATGTGTAAACTAATAAACCCAAGATATATATTTTTTTATATAAGTCTAGTGCAATATCACTTCCAATTTATCGCTCGTGGTTTCCCGTATATTTCGGTTCTCGTACGTAAAATGCCGAACTATTTTTCGACTTGCTCGAATATATAACTGACGTCAATTTGTCATGGTAAAATGACGTTATTTTGAAACGTCACGCCATACGCTTACTGATGGAAAAGTGTATGCCCGTTTTTCCCTCTTTTTTTATAGAGGTGATCTAAAATATATATGGTAAATTTACCATTTTTCTGAGTTATGAGATACAAATAATCTCTTTGGCAAAAATGATATAATGCTTGGAAAGGTCTCATATAATATATTTTTACGAAGTCGTTGAATAAATTCAGTCTTAACGAGTATTATTTATCAATTATTATACGTCTGCTTCTGTGATGACGCTGTCCTTTAATTGATAAACCATGTTTGATATATACATACGTTCATACGTTTTACATTATTTTGGTATATTGCACTGTAGAAATTATTGTGCTTGAATAATTTTCTGCAGACAATGGTTACCTTGACAACGATTCATACAAAATGCTGGTCCCGACAGCCTGGATTCCTTTGTTGGATGCAAATGAGCAAAACGGCTGTTTGCAGGTAAGTTAATTTTATATTTACATGCAGGTTATATTTTGTTTATTTTATGGCATATTAGATTGCGGCGGTGTCTACTTAAGATAGTATTCTAAGTGCTGTCACACTGGAATATCATGCCGTGGACACATGGTAGGAAACCCCACTCAGTCATTTTATTCAGACAGCTGGCCGATTAGACCTAGAACTATCCTCTTAGTGCTGAGCACCAAACGAGGAAACTTCTGGTACCGTTTTCAAAGACTTTGGTATGACCCAGCCTGGATTCGAACTCGCGACCTTTCGCATGCGAGGCGGACGCTGTACCCAAAGACCACTGTTGTGGTAATTTTACAGGTATATTCGTTTATCTAATTATATACCGAAGTGCGGCTGAGTGAAGGAATACTTCATGTAAAAGATGACCTTATAGGAAACGATATTAAGTTGTAGTGTACAATGTATAAACACGAAGGTACCCTACTAAATCGCTTCCAGTATTTAATTTTAAAAAGACAGCTACACCATTCTTCTTTAGTTAAACACAGTATTTATATTAATGATAATAATCAACTCTGTGACTGGTAATATCTCATTCATTTTCTGATTTATGTTTGTTGAAAAACAGCTGGAACGTTTTTTTTTTTGTTATTTATATCTGAATTAGTTTAAAACCTACAGCACGTGTATTTTGTAATATTGTAAAATATACATCACAAAATAAGTTATGGACCATGGAATTTATTTACCATAGATGTTACATTAAAATGGTACATGCATATAGTTTTCAAAAGTTTGTATTTTTCTTTAAACGTTCTTATTTATCAATTTCAGTTTTAACCATATACTTTTAACTTCAAACTTAATAGTAAAAAAACTTTTTTCATAATATCCTGTTTAATTTGACTACCCTACGATTTTCAAAACTCGCAAAAATAAAACGCAAAGATTTTGGTGTGGAAAAAAAATCGGATACCCCCTAAATCTTATATCTTACATTAGATTATCTTCCAAGTTTGCGTATTTATTGGCAATATAATCAAGTTATTACTCCAATACAAGGAAATTATTTTGGGTTAAAAATGTGTATTTTAACCAATCTTAAAACTCATATAAAGAATTCCCTTAATTTAAGTTAACTAAGTTAACAAAAAAGCGTTTTCAATTAATTTCCCTGAGTATCTCGACAGAACAGTTTAAATTTTAGTCCAGTAGAATTTATATAGGGCATGATCCTATACTTATTCTTTTAGTATATACTTTGCTATTTTGATCAGTTTGCAGAAGGAGGACACCGCAGTGGACGAACAGCTATACATAAATGTTGCTGGGGCGGTACTTGGTACGTGGAGCTTGAGGAAAGCGAAATGAAAAGTAAATTAGGTAAACCGATACAAATATATTTCACCAAACCTTGTCTATTTTTCCGTTGGCAATTAAAAATATGAAATTGTCCTACCTTTATTAAAGCGTCAGATCACTATATCCTATGTAATTATGTTAATAATATTTTCTTACATCTATTATTTACAACTACATGACTAGTAACAATACAGATATATTTAAATATATATATATTGCAAAAGCATCAACGTTAATGCGGCAATAGCCCTCCCTAAATCCCATTTTAATGTACACATTTTCCCAATACTTTACCTATGATCAGCTTAAGTTAATTAAGGTTAGTATCATCTGTATTGTTTTATCAAAGTTAAATAAAAATCTATTATTTAAACTGGAAATCAAGATTTGAAAAAAGAAAAAAAATATACTCGAAAACAGTAATCCTAACCATATAAGACGAACATCAAACCCCGTTAAGTCCCATTAAGCGAACAGCCGTAGTTTAGAAAATAAAAGACAGAGATACAATCAGGTATTTAATACTCTTCGAATGTATAATTGAATGTTTTATTTGCTATTTGAAATCAAACGTACATTTAGTTATGCCATTTTTTATGTTATTGAAAAAAAAATACATTTAGAGATCGCTGACATGCCAAATGGTAGGATCCAATCTGATAATAGAATTCAGTAAAATATTGTAAGGGCCGTTGTGATTGGTCGTTTTAACAACATACAGCAGAAGCTGGTTTCGAATGTTTTCGACTGTCACGTGACAACTTTTTTATAAGAATATATCAGATTGGTTCCTACCATTCTGCATCTGAGTAGTCTGTTTGCTATCGTATAATGGATAATACATTTAAAACCTGGAAATCCAAGTGATGACAACAATATTAAAAAAAGAATTTTAGCAGCACGGTTATTGCACCTATCGTATATTATCGTTTCCAAATGAATATATTAAATTATATAAAATATTAATGGACGTATCCAAATCACAGTATTGTCTCTTATTTGAAAACATTTAAAAATAAGCCTTATTGGTTAAAGTGTATATTCTCCGATTCCAGGAGTAGATATGGAAAGAGATATAAAGACATGTCCTGTGCAATATGGCGGTCTGATCCTGTTTCACAACCTGATACCACATAGAAGGTTTGTAATCTCCAAAATTGACATATATCAAAGTTGATTTTATTTAAAATAAAAGTATGTCCAAACAAACATTTCCCAACAGTTAATTTAGAGAAAATACCGCGTGATTTTGTTGTGCGTGCGTGGTGTACATGAAGTGTTATCTGATAAAAACGTCCCATTGGAAGTATAGACGTGTCCACGTAAAGAAAAGTGTAAACTTGATTTTATTTCGTCTGCTCATTTGATCATAGCAAGGAAAACGTCATGGGTTATCGAGCCAAAAAAAAATGGAACAGCGTTTACTTAGCACTATTTCTTTTAAAAATATATCAGCGTTTTTAATAAGATTTGTAAGAATTTTTGTCGCACTCGTTGTAAATTTGAACAATGTTATAATTGTTTTAAGAATTCATCTTTTGTAACAACACTTGGTATTCAAGTATTTATATTCACAGTCTCCCAAATATATCTACCGATGTTCGCTGGAGTCTTGATTTGAGATGGCAGCGTCCAAATGATCCTGATGCACTCTGGGGACTGAAAAAGCCAGTCCTAATGCGATCAGCAGAAAGACCTGACATGGAGATTGATTGGACAGAATTCGACACTGTTAACAGACATGCTAAACAGAAGGAATCGGTGGAAGATGTATGTAGATCTTATGCGCTTTAGTTTTTATCATCACTATTTCTAGCGTTTCATTTCTAAGGGATCTCCATGGCCACGCAATCTAAGGCACCCAAGATCAAAACTTCTTATCACTGAGGTCGCTGGTCAAATCCAAACACCTTAGGTGAGAATATTTGCTAGTTGGATGCGCAAATACTTTGGCAGATTTCATTTTTATTAAGTTTGTTATTAAAAACAAGTCATTAACTTATCACATCGATGAAGTTTTATTGCAATATGTAGAGATGCAAAATAACCCCAACTAAGACCTGAATTAATATAGATATATATATATATATATTATACTCACAAATAATTAATGTAAATAATTATACCTTCAGCAACCGGAAGTGGGAGACGAAGACCCCGAGTTCGACACTACACTTCCTGGGCCCTGGATGAAGAAATGGGAAATCGTTCACATGAACAAACATACAGACAGATACAAGCGTGACGAGGCCTTGGCTAAAGCCTAAAACACTACCAAAACACATGGACACATATACATTGAAAAGAATATTGGAAAAAACATGAAATGTATAAAATAAATATGCATACATATATAGGCGGAAGTTTGGTTTAAATATACACCACATGTTTGGTGAGAAATGTTCATTAGACAGTAGATAAAATATAAATTTTTCAGACTTGTGTTGACGAAATATCCATAAATCCAGGCGACCAATTATGAAAGCTGTGTAGTAGGTGTGCAAAATAGGAAGCTTTTCAACCATTTGCAGAATGTGCCTGCATACATGCAGAGGCAATTTGATTTCACATTTGCAGAATGTGCCTGCATACATGCAGAGGCAATTTGATTTCACATTTGCAGAACGTGTCTGCATACATGCTGAGGCAATTATACTTCTCATTTGCAGAACGTGTCTGCATACATGCTAAAGCAATTTGATTTCGAATTTGCACAACGTGCCTACATACACACTGAGGCAATTTTATTCCACATTTACAGAACGTGTCTGCATACATGCTGAGGCAATTTGATTTCACATTTGCAGAATGTGCCTGCATACATGCTGAGGCAATTTGATTTCACATTTGCAGAACGTGTCTGCATACATGCTGAGGCAATTTGATTTCACATTTGCACAACGTGCCTGCATACACACTGAGACAATTTGATTTCACATTTGCAGAACGTGCTTGCATACATGCTGAGGCAATCTGATATCACATTTGCAGAACGTGCCTGCTTAAACACTGAGACAATTTTATTCCACATTTACAGAACGTGCCTGCATACACACTGAGGCAATTTTATTCCACATTTGCAGAACGTGTCTGCATACACACTGAGACAATTTTATTCCACATTTACAGAATGTGCCTGCATACACACTGAAGCAATTTGATTCCATATTTACAGAGTGTGCCTGCATACACACTGAGGCAATTTTATTCCACATTTACAGAACGTGCCTGCAAACATGCTGAGGTAACTTGATACCACATTTACAGAACGTGTCTGCATACACGCTGAGGCAATTTGATATCACATTTACAGAACGTGCCTGCATACACGCTGAGGCAATTTGATATCACATTTGCAGAACGTGCCTGCATACATGTTGAGGCGATTTGATATCACATTTGCAGAACGTGCCTGCATACATGTTGAGGCGATTTGATATCACATTTACAGAACGTGCCTGCATACATGTTGAGGCGATTCGATATCACATTTACAGAACGTTCCTGCATACATGCTGGGGCAATTCGATATCACATTTACAGAACCTGCCTGCATATATGCTGAGGCAATTTGATATCACATTTACAGAACGTGCCTGCATATATGTTGAGGTAATTTGAATTCACATTTGCACAACGTGCCTGCATACATGCTAAGGAAATTTGATATCACATTTACAGAACGTGCATGCATGCATGTTGATATAAATGCAGAATGTGCATGCATACATGCTGAGGAAATTTGATTTCACATTTGCAGAACGTATGTCCTTTCAATACAACTGAAAAGAAAATGAGTGTCTGCGTAAATTATTATTATTGTATTTTTATTATACCTATGTTTGTCCAGGCTTCATAACCAGAAAGTATAGAATACACTGTGGAAAAAATATAGTATTTACTGCCAGTTGTCTTAAAGATAAAAAAACGTTGTCTTTACAGACTGAGTAAATGCAAAACAATGGTTTAAATTTATCGGACAACCAAGTTTAAAGACTGAACTTAAAACTACCTGTTCTAAAAGTGAATCTTGACTAAACAGATGAGGATACTGATGATACCATTCTAAACATCGCTCGGCCATTTCCGTCGTACGTAGGCGGAAATGACCGAGCGATGTTCCGATTGTGATGGTACGGTTGTCATGGTTTGTGCTGTAAGGCGCACCAAGATAAAGAAGGAACATAGCGCTGTATTAAATAAGGCCAGAAATATACAATTCAAACTTGGATCCCAACTGAAGCATATTTAAAGTTTTAAACCATTCGGCTTGTAAGTTATTGGTTCACTGAAGTTAACACGCCAAACTACACCAACAAAGGTCAAAGATCGAAGTGCATATAATTCCGGAAGAATAATGTCTCATTGTACATTCAATATCATGGTGGAAGGATTGTAAAACACAATTGTATGTACGCTTGACTCTTGGTAAATTTGTTGTTTTATGGCGTTTAGCGTAGCTTTCAACAATTTTTATGACAGCCATATCGCGACGGTTTCTATTTGTGTGTGTATGTGTGGACAAAATTAATGCTTTGAATGACCACGTCGATGTCCTTAACCGTAAAGAACGGCCACGAACAACATTTGAACACCATCAATATACTAGATTTTGTTCATGTTAAATAGAGCGAAATATCTTTAAACTCATATTACAAACTCAGTGCCCCTTATAAGAATTGACTGAATAGGGTGAAAGAGTGCGTAATCTTGGTCATCTAGAAGCTTCCATTACTAACTACCAATAATGTGAAAACTCCTGTATGAGACGATTGAATAAACTGGTACTCGTCTCTATTTTCACCCTGCTAATAGCTTATGAGGTACAAACCGTAGTAACCGGGAACCGGTTTATCTGGCTGTTTCTTGTTTATCGAAATACAGGAAATGTAAAACAGCTGTTTGGATACGCATTGTATAACAATGTTTTGCGTGAAAGGAAAATTATTTGCGTAATTGGTACAAAATTGTTTACGTTTTCCATGAATTTATTTGAATGAAATACGCATATACGCAGCTTATCTGGAGCACTGCCGCCCTACATGTAACAGTGGTTATTGCTTTCTAACTTTGCACTCTAACTTTCATGTAACAGTAGTTATTGCTTTCTAACGTTGCATTCTAGCCTACATGTAACAGTGGTTATTGCTTTCTAACTTTGCATTCTAGCCTACATGTAACCGTGGTTATTGCTTTCTAACGTTGCATTCTAGCCTACATGTAACAGTGGTTATTGCTTGCTAACTTTGCATTCTAGCCTACATGTAACAGTGGTTATTGCTTTCTAACTCGTTCTAGCCTACATGTAACAGTGGTTATTGCTTTCTAACTTTGCACTATAGCCTACACGTAACAGTGGTTATTGCTTTCTAACTTTGCACTATAGCCTACATGTAAGAATGTCTGAGACCGAAGAATCTTTTAAAATAGTGTATTTATTTATATATGATTTGCCAAACAGACATCGTGTTAACAATGTCAATATGTGACTGCATGTGTATTTGCCTGTGACCGTGATTAAGATGTGCCCATAATCAACATCCACTGGAACAAGAGCCCCGAATTTATTAACGAATAGAAATATCTTCACATTTTGCGTGACAGCGCAAAAACGATTTTTGTTTCATGCACGAACCTAGAACTATACTCTTAATGCTGAACGCCAAGCGAGGAACCTTCCAATACCAAGCTTTCGGTATGACCCGATCGGGATCGAGTCCATGACCTTCCACATGCGAGGCGGGCGCTTTTCCGCTAAACCACTGCTGTGGTATTCCAGATTGTGAAGAAAAACAGAAAGCAAATGAAAATATATGTACATGTATCTGCATATTCTAAACAAAACATTTCATTAACTTACATTCCTACACCGATTTATATGGGTAAGATATCGTCCATTCGAGAATATGAGAAGTAGTCGCCGATCTCATGTTCATAAAAATAAATATCCCATGTTATATGTCACATTGAACTTTTTTTAATCAGGCTACTTATAATACAGGTAAAGAGGGAGGAATATAAATAAACAGACAGACAGACAGACTTACAGACGGACGGACGGACGGACGGACGGACGGACGGACGGACGGACGGAAGTTCTGGTGGAAGTGATGTTGTGGGGTGCGGTTTTTATATGTTATAAAACATCTTTTTTTTTCATAAAACAAAACAAAACCTATTTTCTTTCTAACCCTAATGTCACAAACCTTGAGATCAAACCCTAATGACACTAAAAAAGAATGAAAAAAGGTGAAAAAAAGTAAAAGAAAAATGTGAAAAAATGGAATTAACCCCACAATGCCATTCTGTACGCATTTTCGCACAACAAGTTCCAAAAAAAACCACAATGCCATTCTATCCTGGCAACGCAACCCACAACTGCCGCTCCAGACGTACGTACGGACGGACGGACATATGTGACGTCAATGCATTTTTTCAAAAAACAGTAAGTAATATGTATATTCATTATTATTTAACACATCTTCATATTTACACTAAAATTATAGAAAATATGTGCATATCAGTCAGAAACATGGCGTATGCCTATGTTAATGATATTTGTTATGTGTGTGTTATGGTCATACGTCAGTTTTTTAAAAGATATATTTTATATTTTCTGTTATATTTTATGTTCCGACTGCGGTTTGAACATGCGACTTCCAGTTTGACAGTCAAACGCGTAGATTGGACTACGCTAGAGCTATAAATATACAACTGACTGTCCAGAACGTTTTATAGTTGTTTCAGTATGCAAATATTTGCAAATGTTCAAAAGTATTTGCTGCGTCAGATAAAGGATCTCAAGAATCGGGGATTGTATCCCGTGTAGTTTAAAGCAGTTTGCTAGTAAGGCAAATAGCCTGATTTTTGAAATCCTCATTAAAATGAGGTCAATCGATCCCAGGATGTGATTGTGGCCTTACAAATTTCCAGTCACTGGTCGTGGCGATTAGGACGCCTAGTCCTATTCTCTTGCTATTCCTCTATGTCTTGAACTTGTTAATCCCTCGTTCATGGGGATTACATAGCTCTTGTGTATTGCATGTACAGTGATCAAGCGATTTTATGAATTGCTGTCATGTAAGCTCTATTTCTCCAATAGCTCTATTCACATGACTTACTTTCTGCCCTGGCAGCTGATTCTGTATCATGTAACCTTGCTTCTTCTAATTTTCTGCATTTCCTAGAATCTTGCTGACCAACTGCTACTTAGTGGAGCGCGTGGTCCAGTGGTAAAGATCCTCCGCCACGGCTATGTGTGGTGTCCTTGAGCAATACACTTTTCCGCATATGCTTAGTACTGGTTCTAACCAGGAAGACTTCGAGCGTGATTTGTCTAAGTTGTAAGAACTTGTTTCACAATCGAAGTAAAATTAATAAGTTTAAACTAAACTAACTGCTACTTAAAACAACTTTCTTTTATTTTCACTTTTTATCTGTATATTATTGTTATATGCATGTTATGAAATTAAGCTATGCAAAAATGCATACCCAAAACACAATAACAATGGGCTCATCGTCGTGTACTATCTATTTACATTCAGACACGCCAGCAGTGATAATAATTATAATAAAACCACATTTATAATATAAATGTAATACATATTTCTCTCTGTCCATGCATGCGGTAATGCATATAACATATCGTACAAGGCTCTAACAAAAGCGATGTTGACGTCAACAAGCTGAATAAAATTACATATATTTTGATTATAGCAATATTGGTGGAGAAGTTATCGTTTTCATAACTAATCTTATTTAAATCGTAATAATATTTCTTTAACGAATATTCACATACTTTTTTAAAACACAAACATGCGCATGCGCGCACACGTGTCCATGTTAAAAACATGAAGTAATAGGTGACCGGCAATATGGAACGATAATCGCTACAGTATTGTTTTATTAAAAAGTCGCGGTTATTTCCCTTCGCTTACAACATCCCCCCCCCCCCCCATATAAAAAAGTAATGTGAATAATTCATAAAAAAATACAGAGTCCGTTCCAATTCCAACACGAAACTACTTTTTCGGATGTGTTCTAACTTTAAGATAACAATCGAAACAATTAACGAAGAAACAGCTAAAAATAAGAAATATGCCGCGATGGCCCACAACGGACACCGTAGCAATTGGCAAAAACTACACAAAATCAATTATTCAGGTATTTATAAAATACTGCTCGTTGACATATTTTATTCATATGACTGCTTAGCGACTGCCAAGCTAACAAAAAACGCCAAGGTTTTTGGTGTCATTTACCTCGATACAGGTTACAGGATACAGATAGCTTGAGCGCCAACCTTATCTGCAAGGCAGATTCTCAGCTTCCTTTTCTAATAAAATACTTTCTGGGAAACGGTTTCCTTAAAAACAAAATATGACGGTAATGCAATTACAGTGTCTCAACAGCTTACCAGTATGCCATTTACACGCAGGGCGGCTCATTAGCAGAAACGTTGATGCTCTTAACGTTCAACAAACCTAAAATGTCAACGTCCATTTTTACGACAATCAATTCAATTAATTGGCATACATTTACTGCACGTAGTACATTGTTGTTGGCTTATCTGAGACCGAGTGGTGTAAGGTGCCGTCTCAAGATTCCGCACTTCTCACCACTGAGGTCAGTGGTTCGAACCCGCTCGGCCCAAATCATTAATTATCATTACTTTTTTATGAATTATTTGCGGAAGGCTGGGTGCCCTACTTATAGTCATTTTGAGGTCATTCTATATCAATAAAACTGGAAATGCCATAAATGAGGTGTGTCCAAAAACACAATTATTAGGATGATACATATATTACCGGAATCGGACATCTTTTGCCGTCAAATTAGCAACAAATTATCAATTTATAGTGAAAATGAAGGATCTTGTGCATAAATATATACAATGCTAACCACTTAGCGGGAGATTTTTTAAACACACCTGCAAAAATTTGAAGTAAAATTCTGATGTCTTTTTACGCTCCGGAACAGTGGACGATCATAAAAATGTGTGTTTGGCTCGGGAAAACGCCCACAGAGACTGGGGAAATCATTCAAACAACCACGGGGGAACCGTCACTATGTCTTTCCTTTATCTACAAGTAGCATCAACGATATTCCGACAGATGGGCCACTACGAAAGACGATTACAGAGCGAAAAGAATGGCCATCGTCAACGAATGCACTCACGATTTTGAAGTATTTTTCCGCCTGACGAGAGTACTCCTAGAATATTGACACGGAGATATTGACAAGGGGTATTGACATGAAGAACGGCATAGTTTGACCACCATGTAGTAAATAATTCGAGTATATTTGTGACTTGATATTTTGAAAATAAATCAGCGGGCATGAGAAAATTATTACACACGGTGTACGTTACTTTGAGAGTTTGAGATATAAGTGTCTACTTACCTTCCAACAGTGTTTTCTTTTTAAAACATAAAGTGATATCTTTATAAGCAATGTTCCATAATTGCAAAATGTCCAAGATAAAAACACATATAATTTAATAACAGAACAGACGGACAGTCGGACATAGGTAACACTATATGCCCCTATTTTATAGCAGAGACAAATACATTTTAGGTTTAAAAAAATGTTAACTAAGTGAACCCGTTTTATATTCAAATGTCAATACATATGTGTACAATACATACGCTTAGGGTAACAATTGTTAATAAAACCCATTTTTGTTACACTAAGGGTTGAGGTTATAGACCCTAGAGTTACAAAAATTGATTTTGTTACACTAAGGATTGCCACAGGGCAGTAGCTCGCCTTGCAGTGTTTGGACGAGTAAATAGGAGAAACTGTTATTTTCAAATTGCCCTCTAAACCGCCACATGTTTTATAATTTGAGGAGTTTGTATATATACATATTTTTTTCGAATGGGATTTAACGCCATTTTCAACGTGTTTCAGGTTATATATGTCATATCCAGTTTAATTGGTAGATGAAGAGCTCGGAAAGAATCTGAGTAGAACTACCATCCTTCCGCAAGCTACTGGCAAACGTTCTCACATAAAGTTTTTGGAGCGAATGGGAAGGAGTTTGCATACAGGGACACACCTAGTCTCAGAATTTGCAGGACAACATTCGTACTTGTATATTAAAATGACAATTAAGATAACTATCCATGTGGAGATAAACACGCTCGGAGTTATGATAACGATAATAAAAATATATTTAAATAATAAACCAATCCTTGTGCATACAAGGGGAAGAACCTACGTCACGCGCACCGTTAAATACGGTGTCGGAACGTTGCTGGTTAAGTGATGTTTCGATTCGATTTTTGGTACGTGTGCATATTTTATAGTTCCCTACGACCGACTGGGTATTAGAGGAATCTATTTCATTCTAAATGTAAACGTTACCGGACATAACGCTCACTGTTTTGAGGTAATCTGAAATTTTATAGGTCGCAACTTATATAGATTCCTCTTATACACAAGCTCCGGCACCGTATTTAGCAGGTGCGCGTGACGTAGATTCTCCCTCTTGGTATAGATATGTGTGTTTTATGAATCAAGATACTGGTTACATGTCGAAACCAAGTATGTCAGTCGCCATTGCATAGTAATCTTTATGACGCTTTGCTCTTAAAAAAGACAAACATATTGACCATTTTCCGGTTACACAACAACTCGAAATTTAAAGAACGCAAACACGACATATGTATTTGTCGGATTAGCTGTTCCGTTCAGAAAATATGAATTAAGACACCCTGCAAGACTTAATAAAACAAAAACGGTTAACCCCGTATGGTATGATCAACATTGTGGTTATTAGATGTTTATATGGATTTTCAATAACGTATTGATTATCTTTTTCAGATATAAATATGGATTGTCAATATTTTATATGAACAATTATCTAATACCCTGATTCAAATGTTCTGAAATGTTGTACAGCTTTAAATATGTTAGTATTGTCATCATTTATAAGATAGGGCTTACCATATAGTGGTAACCTTAGACTCATTTGGTGGAATTGGCTCCAATTAAGTGAAAATCCTAATTCTTGGAGCTGAATATATATATGTGTGTCACATTTGAAGACGTGATCATCATCTTCAGTAGAATTTCCACAAGTACAAAAGGAATCACGTTTTAAGTGGTACATAAAACTTCTCAATATACTACTGTAACAGTTATTTCTGATTCTAGAAATGTATAAGTATCTGTTTCCCACTGAATAATAACTTTTTTTGAGGTTTTTGAGGAGACATTCTAATATTGTTTTAAAGACAGATATACGAGAGTATATCACGCTTATTTCTGGGAATAATTCATTCAACAATGCTATTGATGTATATATACAATACTGTCTACTTGCTCCAGTTCGGCAGAAAGGAGGTGTTGTATAACTTGAATTTCAGAATTGATTTTTTTTGTATGGGTTTAACGCCATTTTCAACACATTTCCGGTTATATATGTCATATCCAGTTTTACAGGTGAAGACCTCGGACTGAGTCAGACTGAGTAGAACCATCGTCCTTCTGCAAGTAACTGGAAATTTGCCCACATAAAGTTTTTGGAGCGAACGGGACGGCTTTCTTACTTCCTCAATAAAAACCACCAAACTCCATATGAGTATATTGTAAGGAAAATGATCTTGTCAATCCAGTTTCTATTTCTGCTGCTTCATGTTGTATTTTTTCAAGCGATTCAGCCATGTAACTTTGGCATCCATACTCCCAAACAAATGACATTAATAATGGAATAATTTTCCAGTGCAGCTTAATAATAACACTGACCTATAATTACTGATTATGGATTTATCTCCCTTTTTAAAATAAAATGATTACTTTTGCTTTCTTTCATTGTCTAGAAAATACTTTATTGCATTAAGGACTTATCTCTGTATAATTCCTTGCTTACTATTAGCGAATACTTATTAATGCTAATGATTTAGATACTGAGTTGGCAACACCTTTTATGATTTATATTTTGCGGACCACTTGCTTTAGATTCAACGAGAGAGTCTTAATGGATGTAGTCAGTTTATGATTTCGTCTCCAAAACATGAAACGTCACTTTTTTTCCTCTGCTTTGAACGACGACGTAACTTCTGCGCACAAGCCATTAAAAACAACCCAATAACTATCACTATAGCAACAGCCGCCAAACTGTATGTGTATGACCCTGTTTTATCACGAATCAAACCTGAAATAAAACACAGCATGTATATTTGCACTATTAATAGATGAATAAATGAATATTTTTAACAATGATAAAGTCAAATGTCAAGGTGGTAAGCAGGTAGATATACAAAGAGATTTTATTAAAACTCACATAATTAACTAAATCTAAAAAAAAATTGTTTAAGTTTAAATACTCAGTAATTATCTGTTGCTTAATAACATGGGTATTGGCGTTAGTTTGTGTCTAATAGCAATAATTATACACTGCAAGCCATGTTGCCATTTTAATGGGTAATAAAATAAGAGAAATAGATTAGATTAAGTATATTCTAAAGCAAGTAATTTTGTTTGAGTTTTTGATAATGGACATACATGAACCATTGATTTCATTCAACAAAAGGATTTTTAAGAATTTTTTTCTTTCATATTTTCAATATATTATTTTTATTGCCGAATCGCATTCTTATGTTCCTTACATACCGTGACATATGTAAAATGCCTGTTACGCCAATTTGACAGGAGAAGCCAGAATAAAAAAACAACAAAAAAACAGACAGAACATCTTATGTTCGAACTTATGCTTCCTCTTAATAATCAGACAGACAAAAGTTATTATGTCCGAAATTGTGTTGCAAACTTAAGTCATTTGTTAATTTAATAAAATATGATTAAAATTACAGCTTACCAAATAGTGGGCCAAAGGCAACTCCAGTACTCTCAATACCGAAAGCTACACCAACTGCAGTTGGGAAATGTTCACTTTTTACTAATTGGGCTGTTGTAACACTGGTGGAAGACAATAAAACTCCCGTGGAAATCCCTAACGCACAACATACTACAATGTTTAGTTCAAACGATTTCACAAATATAGAGGACACTATACATGCAAGTCCAAGGACAGTAGCAAATATTGGAACGCTGAAAATAGAAATCGACGATAGCTGCACTATAAAACCTTGTAGAATTCGCCCTACTATGTTAAAAATACTCAACATCAGCAGTCCAAATGAAACTTTGTCATCGCCAAATCCGCGGTTGTTAAATAAATCTGCTACAAATACTAGAAACAAAGACATTGAAGAGTTCACAAGTGCGAGACCAACAGCAAAAAATATAAAGGAGAGGTTTTTAAAAAGGTACTTAATGCTTTCAAGAGTTTTCCTTTGCTTAGTTGAGCACATGCTGTTTGGTTGATGGTCCGCGGTGGTTTCTTCTGTTTTTGCCATAGGTGTACAGATGTTATCGCAATTGTTGGTTTCTTTTTCTCTATACGCATCGCACTCAGTCTCAAGTATATTTTCGTCGTTTCTTTTTCTTTTCTTTTCTTTTGTTGATGTATCCCATAACATAACAGCAGCAAATGCATTTAAAAACATGCCGCCTACGATAAGAAAACAGCCGTATAAACCATTTGTTTCTCTGAAAAACAAAGTTTAAATATAATAAAAAGTTAGCAATTTTGTAAACATGTAAATGAAATACTGTATATTAATATTACATGTAATAAAAAGGGCTATGACACTAAAATATTATGGTTATTAAAAAAATAAATGTGACCAATTTGCTTATACTTTTTGTTGATGCTTGATATTCCATAGATATGACATATTTTTTATCTAAAGTTGCTTAATTCAATATGAATATGATAAATATCGAACCATGCAAAATCCACACACAAAGAAAACAAATTCCTGAACAGACCAATTCCTTTCCAGAAGCATGATCACCAAATACACTTTCAGGGCCTAAATAACAAAAATGCCCTGGTTGCGCATCTGAGTCATGTGATTACGCGTAGTGTCGACCCCATCAAAATGAACGTCATATTTTCAATCTTTAAGTTCATCATCGACTTTCAAAAGCGAGGTGTTCCGAATGGCATTCGTTTGTGTTTATGATCGATTTTGTAAAGTTTTATATGACCTTGATCAACCTTGAGGTAGCGAAATAACCGTATTGGGGTTGCGGGTACTACACTGATTAACAAACAGCTGGCGTTATGCACCTCTTTTATACCATTATATACTTACAATAAATATCCTAACACATATGGATAAATAAGCCCTCCGAACCCTGGTCCAGTTGACAATGCTGCAAGTGCTGCTGATTTTGTTTTGCCGTCAAAAATATTTCCTACAACTGTGTAGGAGCTCACCATTAGCAAAGACAATCCCCAAGCTGAAAATGTTTAATAAGGTTGATATATACGTATATATAAGCATTAAGTAGTCAGCTAAAAAAAGAACATATTTATGTATAATTTTTCGTTTATTTATTGACATCATTGGAACAAGTGGATCTAGATCTATTTTGCAAACCATTTTAAATTGGTAACCATGACAATATACTCGCTACCTTCTTGTTTCCACGACCAAAAAAATAATAATGCAAACGATCGCAGTTTCTTTTCTTCAGCAAATGGCGTAATTGTTTGTAAGGGCAGTAATCGTATATTACCGATGACACCGCTACGCGTAAAGTGTCACATAATTCAGTGTCCCATCAGCCCTATATGCCCCTGCGTGTATATTCTACGATTCTTATTTTTTGAACAAATAGTACCTAATAGTAGTTGTGATATACGTAACAGATATGAAATAGTATATTGCAAGAAATTGAAACAAATGAATGTGGTTGATTTAATCTCACCTGAGACGATTCCTGTGGTGAAGACGAGGACTGCTGTAGAGGTAGCGAAATAATAGGTAATCGTTCCCACTGCCAGAAGGAATGATCCAATAAGACCGGCTCTCCTGGGTCCTAGCGAATATACTACAGCCCCATTCACGATCCCTACATTGTTCAAAATAAAAGTAAAATCGTGTTATGTAAATACATTTCTTTCCACTTAAAAGCTCATGTTTGAGTTAAAACTTAATAAGCTTTTGTAACTTCACATAAAACATGCTTTAATAGACTTGACATTCATGGAAGAATTGCAACGAAGCGTCTGTGTCACAAGGGTTACCACTGAAAGGGTGATGCAGAAATTCTTGCATTTTCCCTGCCGTTTGTCATGATCAAAAGACAAATGTGCCTGACGCTTTGAATGGAACTGACAGATCATATGTTTTAATTTAAAATCAGGTATCACATTAGTCATTTTTCTGGTTAGAATCAATATTGAGAGTTTGTTTTAAAGAGCTTGAAACCGAACCAACAAAAATACTTAATTCACTGCATTACCACCCGCTTGACATAGAATTGAGAGTAATGCCAAATATGTAACTATGAAGTTTCATTTTATTTCAATGTGTAATGAATACAAAAAACATTTAAAAAAGATAAATATTTATATACGTACGGTATGTTCAAGTTGATAGAATTAGTATTGTGTTACAGAAATGTTCAAACTATTAAAAGGCTGCCAAATACATATTGAATAGATGTTATGATAATAATTCAAATACAACCAAATGCATTTGAGAAATTGATCTCTATTCAACATTGTATTCCACATATTTATTATGCATCTTATGTAAAAGACGAGAAACATATGTGTTTAAATATTTAATCAAGTATATGTTCTGTTCAGTTTTATTCTGACTTTCTTTTAATTGGTTGCCATAGCGTCCTTTGATAAATTAACCAAAGCGCAAGTAGACATGGTACAAGTTGACTTACCTGCTCCAAATGAAATTCCAATTAACGATGACTGTATAGTTGATGCCTGAGCGCGTGTGGTGTTGAATGTGTTTATTATGAATACAAACAGTCTACCAAACGAGAAAATGTAACCCGTTATCAACATAACAACAAATGCGGATATAAATATGAGCCATCGGTGAAGTCCACAGCATCTGCCAATACATAAATAATTACTGCTACTGAAAGTTCTAAAAATGCAGAAAGTGAATGACCTGTGATGTACATATATCAAAAGGTTTTATATAAAAAGTACAAATATCATCGCAGAAATAAAACAATGGAACTTAAAGGAAAACATTCCGAAAATGACATTGTTGATAAGAAATTATGTAACCCAGTAGTTGCCAAATGGTCTTATTTGACAATAAATTATGTAACTCAGTAGTTGCCAAATGGTATTGTTTGACAAGAAATTCTGTAACTCAGTAGTTGCCAAATGGTCTTCTTTGACAAGAAATTCTGTAACTCAGTAATTGCCGCCAAATGGTCTTGTTTGACAAGAAATTCTGTAACTCAGTCAATGTCAAATGATCTTGTTTGACAAGAAATTAAGTTTACAAGTCTTTGTCCGCAAAAGTTGCATTACGTTATATAGAGAAGTGTAAAACATGGCAACGAGTATATCTCCGATGAATCGATTGGTTGGTAAAAAGAACTAAAAACTGAAATAGAATTGAAGCATTTCCACTGAACTTCCTTATTCAATGCTGATCTTGTGTCAACTTTGCTCAAACTTGTTTAAATATCTTGATAATGTATAATAGTCAAGAAATTGACATTTAGTTAAATATGGATGTGTATTAAATGACAACTACTCTAAAACCACCGGAAATGATAATTTTCAAATTAATTCTTAGAATGTGAAAAATTAAAAACATTATATCCTCTATTCACTATAACTTCCCAAATGAATCCGATACACTAAATTAAACAATACATCCAAACCCACGATCCATTCAAACGAGTCATATAGTATTTTAGATACTGTAAACCAAATGGTTGGGGCATTCACGCTACTCGTACATCTCACATTACTCGCGTGTCATGTCGTGTACTAGCATGTAGTAACGATGTACTATCATGTACTACTGAAATACTATCATGTACTTACATGTACTACTGGTGTACTATTTATGTATTAGCATGTACTTACATATACTACTGGTGTACTATAATGTACTTCTGATATACTACTGGTGTACTAGCATGTACTACTTATGTAGTCTCATGTACCAGTATGTACTACTGCTGTACTATCATGTACTAGTGGTGTACTAGCATGTACTACTGCTGTATTAGCATGTATTTAAATGTACTACTGGTGTACTATTATGTACTTCTGATGTACTAGCACGAACTATTAATGTACTCTCAGGTACTAGCTCGTATTACTACTGTACTGTCACGTACTAGCATGTACTACTGACGTACTATCATGTACTATTGACGTACTATCATGTACTATCATGTACTTGCATGTACTACTGATATGCAATCATGTATTAGTATGTAATACTGATTTACTACTGATGTACTAGCATGTACTACTGATGTACTATCATATACTAGCATATACTACCGATGTACTAGCATGCACAACTAATGTACTATCACGTAGTAACATGTATTACTGATGTACTTTCATGTACTAGCATGCACTACTGATGTACTATCATATACTAGCATATACTACCGATGTACTAGCATGCACTACTTATGTATTATCACGTAGTAGCATGTAATACTGATGTACTATCATGTACTAGCATGTACTACTGATGTACTATCATGCACTAGCATATATTACTGATGTACTGTCATGTACTAGCATGTACTACTGATATACTATCATGTACTATCATGCACTAGCATGTACTATTGATGTAATTTCATGTATTAGCATGTACTACTGATGTAGGATAATGTACTTACATACACTACTGATGTACTATCATGCACTAGCATGCACTTCTGATATATAATAATGTACTGCAGATGTACTACTGATGTACTATAATGTACTAGCATATACTACTGATGTACTATAATGTACTAGCATGTACTACTGATGTACTATCATGCACTAGCATGCACTTCAAATGTACTATTATTTATCATCATGTACTACTGATATACAATAATGTACTACAAATGTACTACTGGTGTACTATCATGTACTATCATGCATTAGCATGTACTAACGATGTACTATCATATATAAGCATGTACTACTAATGTAATATTATGTTCTAGCATGTACAACTGATGCATTAGCATATACTACTGATGTACTATCATGTATAAGCATGTATTACTGATGTAATATCATGTACTTATATGAACTTTTGATGTACTAGCATGTACTACTTATAAACAATCATGTTCTACATATGTACTATCATATACTATAATGCATAAGCATGTGCTATCGATGTACTATCATGTATAAGCATGTACTACTGATGTACTTACATGTACTAAAATGTACTTTTGATGTACTATCATGTACTAGCATGTACTGCTGATGTACAAGCATGTACTACTTAATTCTGTACTACTGATGTACTACCATGCACTAGCATGTACTACTGATGTACTATCATGCACTAGCATGTACTACTGATGTACTTTTATTCATCAGCATATAATACTGATGTACTAGCATGTACTACTGAAAAACAATCATGTACTTCAGATGTGATATCATGTACTAGCATGTACTGCTGATGTACTATCATTTACTGCTGATGTACTATCATTTACTGCTGATGTACTATCATGTACTATCATGTACTAGTATGTACTCTCATGTACTACTGATGTACTTACATGTACTGCTGATGTACTGGTGATATACTACTGATGTACTGTCATGTACTACACCAAGCATTATTTTAGATAATTTGTGGAAGAGCGAATACATTCATGTTTATTCGGCAGGAAGCGAATTAATTATTACTTCGGAATACTTGGACTTTTACTTTCAAATCAGTGTCCAAGATATTACATTAGAAACCTACTCGGTTGTGTTTCAATAGAAACTAGAATAGTGTCTTTCTAGAAAGTTTATTAGGCGTTAATTTTAAAACATAAATTTGGCCAACATTTATCTAAATAAATATATTGGTGAGCAATAAAATACCTTCCTCATACCTGATTTTGTCTTGCAAGATCCGTACTCTGATGGGATTTTGGCCCGTTAATGTCTCTGGGTCCACAGTTTTCTAAATAGTAACACAACAAAGGAAAAAAACACAACAAATGTCAAGTGGATCAGAAAAATCATATTTCAGTGTATCACGTGACATTTTGTGTTATTATTTTTATTATTTAAACTAATAAGTTTGTTTACAATTATACATTTGTTTAACTACCGACTGAGATTAAATGTACTTCTCTATATCACTTATTTCACACAAATTTGCTGCAAGCATGTTGTTTCGATGTTGTTGTTGCTGCTGATGCTGCTGCTGCTGCTGCTGCTGTTTATGATGAGTATTACACGTGTTCGTTCTTCTACACTGTTACACAAATATGTACTGCTACATTGCTATATCAGTATTTCAATAGCCTTCTGTAGATTATTTTCATATTGCCGAACAAGATCAAGCCCGTCTCTCAGCAGTGAAGCAGTATATCAGGAAAATAGTACTGTTGTAGCAATGAAGAAGTACATAAAGCATCATCATCATCATCAACAACAACACCAGTAGCAAAAAATATAACCCACTGCAGTAACGGTCTTACAGTACAAATAGAGAAATAAAGCAGCACCCATATCATCGTCATCATTAGCGACAACAGTAGTAGAAAAAAAAACCCAAAAAAAACAAAACAACAGCACAACAATTACGAAAATAAAAAAATATTGCTGTTTTGTTTACTTTCATATTGTAATCTGTTATAATTGTATTGTATAATTATATAAATGCCATTTTCGAAATACTTACATCGTCGAAGTATTTACGAACCATATGATCCGGTTGTTGTCCTGGATCTTCTTCCTTTGGTTGTAGTAGCATGACATTAGCTCCAATTACATCAAGGTTGGCATCCTCAACCTTCATACTAGACATACCGATTGTGTCAGCAATAACACTTGTAAATATCACGTATTCCTGGTGAACTCCTAAACCGCAATACTGTATTCTCATTACACAGTCCCTAACCGCGATACTATATCGTCGTGGTACAGTCCTAAACTGCAATACTGTATTCTCATTACACAGTCCCTAACCTCAATACTATATCTTCGTGGTACAGTACTAAACCGCAATACTATATTATCATTACACAGTCTTAAACCGCAATGCTCTATTATCGTTACACAGTCCTAAACGTCAATGCTTTATTATCATTACAAAGTCCTAAACCGCAATGCTATATTATCGTTACACAGTCCTAAATATTATCGTTATACAGTCCTAAACCGCAATGCTATATTCTCTTGACAGAGTCCTAAACTACTATGCTGTATGCTCGTGACACAGTCTAAACTGTAATGCTATATTTTCACCGCAATTCTACATTCTCATTATTCCGTGAAGCAAAATTAAACCGCAGTTACACACAGACCCAAACCGCTATAAATGCACATGAAGAAGTGTTCATAGCACAGATACGTATGCGGAAAAATGCCGTTTAGCATTATGACAACATTTACACAGAAGATTATCGCTATGCTACCGATAGTATTTCATGTAATGTCCTAAGTGAACTGCAAGGTCGCGACCCGAATACAGCTGTGCAAGTCAAATAAAAGTAAAGAAAAATGTATAAAAAGCATTCAGCAACGCAAACGCAAGCACATCGACCCGGTATCCTATTTTAAACTAACCAAAGTACAATCATTTTTACACATGGGTGCATTTAGCTTTATGTATGTCATGTCCACAGCCTTGTGTATGTTTACAACCGTTTTTATCTCGGAGCGTGCAATGCGGTAGATTTGTTGGTTGTAAGGTGTTTAGCGTCACTTTCAACAAATCAGTTATATCGCGACGGTGTTAACTTGAGACATTGTTCTAAGCGATTCTACACTGTAGTATCATGCCTCAGACATAAGGTATACCCCACCCAGCCAGGAAGTTTCTAGTGCCATTCGGGCATCCGATGCGATGGGAATGTAACATTACCATATATTTAAACATTGTTTAATACAATTTCTTTCGATTCATCAGTTTGTCGTGATTTTAAGTTGTGTATACAAAATTAGCTTGATAATTCAAGATTCATTATATCATTTAGTTCAGGACAGTTACTACGACAGGAAGTAATATACAAAATAACTTAAAAATGACGATGGCTTTATTTACATATCACTGAATGTCATTGAAACGTGCTGTATTTGTATACTGACACACATAAAGAATGTCATTATCATTAACAAGACAATGACGGAATACAGGACTATCAATACACGCACTTGTGTGATCGTTATTAGAAATCAAGTATTATCGCTTGATTGTTTCTACTTAAAACCCCGACAACCGACCGGACTATATATGGGCAACACAAATTCTGGACGGGGACACTTGTTTTTTAATAGAAATATGGTGACTTTTAATTAAAAAAAAAGGGGGGGGGGGGGGAGGTGGGGGGCGTATGCAGTTTTTTAAAGAGTAGATCCGTCATTGAACAGAACAGTAATAACATGTGTGTAGGTTGACATTGTAATTGATACCGGCAAAAAGACTGACTAGGAGGTCAGTTTAGCAAAAATCTGGTAATAACTGTTTTTATTAATTGGTTAAATGGTAATTATAGTTGACTGATATCAAAGTAATAATGTATCTGAGCACGTGCCTTTTTTTTTGTAATTTTAAAACACAATTCAAGCATTATAATCAGCCTAACATACATGCCCAATATCCATATATTTAAGTTAGTTTAACCCATTATGAATCATTTACCAAATAATGGAGGGATAATACATCGATATAAATATTAATACGGTTACACATGTGCTGACTTTTTTTTGTCATTTTTAGCGACCGAATTTCAGAATTTGCAATTTAGGCTTTCTCATATATTCATACGGATTAAGAATGTAATAATCCACAATTTGTTTAATACATGTATTAAACTTAAACTAATGTTTATATGATTTAAGATTGCCAAAGGTGTCTCTTTTTTAACACTACACCTAAAATCATAACCTGGATAGATTGTAGAAACTTATGTAATAGAGATTATACAATAATAAAGTGTACTTAATGTTTTTGTTTGAGCATACCATGTGTTTGAGAGAGAGAGAGAGAGAGAGAGAGAGAGAGAGAGAGAGAGAGAGAGAGAGATAAGTACACGGACATAAATGTATGGTTTTCTAATCAGATTAATTTTATCATTAAACAGCTTGTTATATAAAAGTTTGTTTCCACCCTTTGCTGATTTGTTAGATTAAATATATTTCATTGTGGTTATTTGTTAAGTCTTCTCTTTTTTTTTTCTTTTTTCATTTCAATTTTCATTTCTGAGGAAGAAAAGAAATACATTGGTTGAGTATCATTACAGAATATATATGGGAACCAAATATGAGGGTCTCAGTACAACCTTCATGTATCTTCATAATGAGATTATAAGAAGTCAACATATTTTTTCATATTTCTTCAAAGCGACATGAAAGTAGCCATATTCCTAGGCATGCATGTACTTATGTCCTCGTATGTCATAACTTATCTTGCATGTATAAAATGCCTTAGCTCATCACTGATAGATCCACTTTAATACATAAACTTTTGTATATATCATGCTTGCACGTACACGTTCACACTGGTACGCACGCACAAACGCACGGAACATACTCACACCGACACCCCACAGGCCCCACACACCAATGCATGTATCCACTACCACAACTAGACAAATAAATAGAGATTTTCTTTAACAATATATACCGTACACACGCACAGACATATGTGCGCATACTCAACTTATATGAATTCATATTATAATTATTGGCATATCTATGAATAGTTCATGATGCAGTGTCATTTCAACATTGAATTAAATCTTTATAGAATAATGATTATAATATAACACCTTAATAATTTAATCAGCTTAAGAACTGTCCAGTACTGTTGTAAAATCTACTTTTCTTGATACATTTTTACTGTCCTAATACACCATGAGTGTTTTAATTTTAAACTATTATACATGAGAGTTTTTTTATTAAAAACAAATAGAAGTTCATGTATAGTGTATATAGTCTCAAGGTTTGTATTGTATAAATCATTCTCACAGTATGTCAAATTTCACTAATGGATGATGAATGATGTTAGATAACAAACTGTCAGCGAAAAAAGAATCAAAGTTTGTTTCTTAGGCTATGAATGACCTTTCAGATGAAAGTTTGGTTTAAATGTGTGATAATCAGCCTCATGTTGTTAATCAATTGACAGTATTTACTAGAAAAGATCTGAGATGGGTAAAGCAGCATTTATGGAAATAATTTGTAAAATATGAAGATTTTAGAGTTGTTTTAGAATTTTTGAAACCAGATTATTTCATGTTTAAATTTGATATTCACAGGGCATATAATTTTATTTCAATATATTAACTACCTTCAGATTTTTTAGGGTTTTCATGGGTGAATGATTTTGGAGAAGAAATCTTTTTACCTTTTGGAATATCCACAGTCCCATATTTTTTTGTGAAACTGACACGCCTACTCATGGCAAAATGGCGCAACGAGGGAAGTGAATATTGTTAAAGATATTGCCAATTAGATATGGGATAATGTAGACGCCAAACAGTCCTCAACATGGAAGGAATTGATGACAGTACATAGGGTTTTGAGTCCTTAAAAAATACATTAGCTTCACATAAGGTGAAATAGTTTACAGATAATCAACGACTGTGTAGCATTATTGAAAACTGATTAGCAAGACAAAGCATTTAAATACACTCGTTTGCATTACATCGTCTATAATTGTAAATGTAGAATGGATTCCAAGGGCAATGAGCAAAATGGGCCGATAACCTGTCCAAAATTGTAGAAAATGATGATTTAGGGTTGTCCCCCTTTGTCATAAATTTGAAAACTGAAAAATGGGGTACATTAGACAATGCTAAATTGTCTATCTTTTATTGTAGGTTTAAGAATCCTTTTTGCACAGGGGGAGGTGCGTAAGTATAAATTGGAAAAGTAATTTTGGTTCATTTGTTCCACCAGATTTCTAGACTTCTTATTGGAAATCTGCATTTTTTGACCACGTATTTGGACTGATGAATCCTTTGCCAGTAATTTTGTTGACTGGATGGACCAAGTGAGAAACAGTACTATATTTCAGGAATAGATAGTTCAGGAATATTTTGTAAGGAAGGCTTACACTTTAAAATGCTGTTTTAGATACTTTGCTCAGGTTCTTGGTTCAAGTTAGTGTGAGATTAAACTTACATAAAATATAGGCTCAAGCTAGTGTGATCTATATTAACAGCAAAAAGAGGTTCAAGTTAGTGTGATATTATACTAACCGAAAGTATAGGCTCAACTGTGCTTATGTATAAGGTGTTTGTCTGGCGTGATGGCATTAATGCTTTTCAAAGATGGAGATTGTGAGCATCAAATGTTTCCGTAGAAGAGGATATCTTGCCGGCTGAACTATTAGTTTTTCCCATTATATTTGTGTTCCATTGTGCAAGGTGTTAGTCCAGTAGTAAAAGCATATTACAGTGCGAAACATGTACATGGATTATATGGTTTAAATACACCAACACATTCTACAGTGGTAGAAAATGTAATAGAAGCAACAAATAGGAAATTGTCTCATTATGTTGTAAAACAGAACCATTAGAATGCTTAATTATATTTATAAGCGTTTATTTAAAATCGGTATTTATAAGAATCAAAGAACTATTGTTTCATGCTTGATACCATATGCAGGAATTTTAAGAAGTTCAGATATAGAAATATTAAAAAAGTCGACATTGTGATTGAGAGTTGAAATCTGAGTATATTTATAATATCTAGCAAAACCGATCAATAGATGGTCTTTGATTAGCCAGGACAGGAACATACTTGTATCCAGTTGTCAATTTAGAAAAACAATTGTCCTTGATGAACATTCTTGATGAAACTGATTTTTTTCATGTGAAATTTTAATATTTATTTGGCAATGAAAAAATAATAATCATTTAAATGTTTAATAAACGTGTGATCCTCTTTTTTCTCGAAGAACTTATAAATTAAAGGTATTTCTTATATTAATTTAACATTTATATTTAAATGGTACTAGGTTTTGCAGTTTTTAATACAATGTAAAGGCATGAACAGATCAGCTGTACAGTTCTATCCTAAAGTATGTGTGTATCAATTTTACTACCGTACATCTAATATGACTATAAGATAAGACTTTGTCAACACATTTTGGAAACAAAGCGCATAGTAAGGGTTATTATTTTTTTCATTAATCCCATTGTTTATGGCCAGACGATGTGAATCCACTGCTGGAAGTCTTCATATGGAAGTCCATACGTATTCCCCATGTAATTCTTATAGAAAAAACCGACATTGAATGACCATGCACATTTAACTTCGTCTGGAAATTTCTTTCACAAACATCTCTGGATCAGTCATTTCTTCATTGGCATACATACCAGTTCATTTAAAATGATTTCTTTTCCCTCATGATGTTATCTTTTGCCATACGCCTAACAAACCTAACAATACTCTGTCTCGTCCCGGTTTTCTACTACCCTTCTCTGCGCGAAATATCTATGTTAAACCTTTTTTAGATTTAGGTCATCTAATTTGCCTTTGAGTACATTTCCCACAATTGCAGTATTTCATTCATTCATTTCCTCTTTCGTCCCTCAAATAACTCTTAGATACTTTTTTCTTCCATATTGTTCAAACACATTAATTTGACCTTGTGCTTTCCCAGTTTCCTTTTTAATCTCATTTTTAGTGTTTTGTTTTGTGCCTTTAATTCATTTTCAAGCTTTTTTATCTCTTTCTTTAGTTTGTTATTTTCTTTCTTTTTCTCAAATAGTTTCCTTTCTAGTATTTCTGTACGTTAGACCACTGACTCAAGGAGCTCTGTCTTTATTTGTTTAAAAGTTAGCATGACTTTTAGGGTGTCGTAATCCTTTGTCATAACATTGGACCTTTTTTTATTAATTTCATGAATCTGATTAGTTAAGGCTACCATATCAACACTTTCGTTACTTGTCTCTATGTATATTTATTCTGGCAGCTCATCCATGTCTTCCACTTTCTTGGTATTCTTCTTCTTGTCTTATTTTCAACTTCGATCATTTTCGTTGCTTTTGTTAAGCTCACTGATGCTTGACGTCTCTTGTCTCTTCCTTTTTGTGTCACGGTCTATATTCATTTGCTGTGATCCGCTTTCACTGTATGTTTCGAATGCTATCACTCAATTGCTATATATGAACTTATGACTTGTTACTTTATTTTAACACTGTACATTTGGCCCCAAGCCACATATCTCACTACGCTTCCTATTCAGCGGACAATTGGCTCTACGTTCAAATCACCTGCAGTTGAAACGGATAAGATCGAACTATTCAACTGATGCTTCGGGAGAGTAATATCTCACATGCTCGTTTTCACTGTATCTAATATCTTCAAAAAATGCGTTTCTTCCAAATTTAGAGTAAATCTTGGCTAACATTTTGATTTAATAGATCTTTTCTATAACTAATTCCGTTTCCACATTTTAGAATTTTAATCAACTATTTTCTGTCAAATTTGTTTACAAAACCGGCTGATCACCAGAAGTATATTATTCTCTTATAATTCTTTTATGAATGTCTATGCACAATAATATGATGTCTACTTTATCTTGCTGTATTGTATTGTTTGTATATAGATGAGACGAAAATAAAGATTTAAAGTAATTCGAGTATCGTTTACAATCTGTTATTACTGCTGATTTTGAATTATAACTAGTGTAATAAAACATTGATACATTTTCACTTTTTAAACTTTATACAAACACCATTAAACATACATTATTCTTATTTTTCTTTAGGTGGTCCCTCCAGATGTATCATGTAAATTGCCTTTAATTGTTAGTTATTGCTTAAATTATCTTATAATTTGAACGAGCTCTTGTATAATATGACACAATAGTTAATGTATTACGCTAAACGCTAGATTGAAACTATAAACGAGTCAATTTAGACAGGGGAACATCAGTCTTTAATCGTTTGAAGTGCGATTTATGACAGAACCAACCTACATGGTCTACAACGACGTGTTGTTAAGTTAGAAAGATGAGTGTTAAGGTGAAGCAAAGTGATGTCACTGTAATTATTCATAATAGGTTTTGATTTAAATTTCAAACAGGTATCTCGTATATTGTTTTATATTTTACTGTTTGCTTTTTTTGACCAGTTAAAAGCATATTTTATTCAGGATATTTACAACGTATGACTGTTTATACGAGGGCTGTCCTGGAAGATCGTGGAATTTCTCTGTAGCATGACTATTTACGGGACTTTTGGGCTTAAACAGAGAAAGTCGCCACTTATTTAATTAAACTTTAAAATGATATTTGTTATAGAGCATTTCCCGTTTTAAATGGCCTCCTCCATAGCAACAGCCAAACATGTACCCGGCACATGACCTGGGGTCGTATTCACAAAACACTTTAAAGAATTTTCTTAGACTTGAGCTTGAAAATCCAAATTTCAACCTTAGATATCTCGTTTACCATGACAGATAGAATATTTGTGAGAGTTGTTTTGACTATGTATAAGGTGTCCCTACATGATGGCAAATTTTGTCTAAAAAAATGATCTCTAAGTTTGTTTTTTAAAACTCAGTCTTGAGTTCAAGTCTTAGAATGTTCTTAAGAATGGTTGGTGAATACCACTCCTGGCCTCAATATTCCTGAGGTGAAGAAAATGCGTGGGTAACGTTTTGAATCATCGAATGAACTTCATATAAAAAGCGCACATCAAGTTGTAGAAGGATTTGATAACAAATGGTACAATGACATTTTCATGAAATTGATTTACATGCACCGTTATTGTGTTGAAGCACATGGGGACTACAAAGAGAAGGTTCGTCGTTCTCTTAACTTTGATAATGTTTGATGAAGTTGTTTGACGTGGATTTACGTAACACACTGCAACGTTCTCCAGATGATGGCCAGTGATGTTTTTTAATGTATGTTATCAATATTTACTGTATTTGATATTTAATCATTTAAGAGCTATACAATTCTAGTTTTTCGTGATGTAGTTTATTTTAACATTGGAATGGCAGACGTACAACGTTTACATTACTGGTTTAACTAATCGTGAAAATATTTCAGTCTACTGTTAATAGAATAAAATAATAAATAAGGATTTAATGAACAACGTAGCGGAAAAACAATAACAACAACAAAGACAAAAACAACAACAAAGAAAAGCATGTATAGTGTATCTAGATAACATAATATATACAACTTCAGTACTCTGTAAATGTAATTAGAAATTGGAAGGCAATGCGAAAGGAAGAGAAGAGATCCTAGGATCGAGCCTTATGGAACACATGCGTTTAATGATTTCCATCTGGATTTAGCACCAGAAATAATGTCAGGATTTTTGACGAAACTTTGTCATTACAGTCTATGCAGTTAAAGGCATATTGCTAAAACCAGACAACAAAACTAGAAACAAATCATCCCTGTTAAACCTTAGAACAAAAACAACAAATCAGCTTTTACACGAATAAACGATCGGAACACAACCAAGAAAAACAAATAGCAGACTCAGTTTAATTGAATGTGTTCATGCAATGTAATTATATTACATACTCCTCACAACCCACACACAATACAAATGTCATTGTGTTTATGTGGTGCGATAACAAAACAGCATGTAACACCATATATAATCCTTCGGCAAGGGAAACAAGTGTTTAATGTTTTGTATACTCAGACTAAGACGGAGTTATCCAACGTTTAACTCAATGTATATAAACTATCCAATGTTTATACTAATGTTCCGGGTCAGCATAAGGTCATGGTTATACCACAAGTGTATATATTATGATACGTATCAGTATTATAACTATCAAACAATGAAGTTGATAAACAAACCTTAATATAGCACAAAGTGAAGATAATGGTTAATGTGAACTGTCACTAACGGGCAAGTAAGTGACAGAGGGCTCAAACTTACTTCTTCTGAAAATTTAAACTTCTACAAATAAAAATAATAATATCTGGTTCATTTATTGACTCTGAAGCGTAAAATCAAACATATACACGCGATTTTTTTCATTTGTCAATTGAGTTTGGGAACACATAATTTCAAGGCCGTTGATATTATACATTATAAGATGAGCAGCAGATCGTGATACAGGGACAAAACAATTGATCTGATGCGGGCTCCTGTCTGTGAAACAGATCGATAACCCAATCATTGATCGATATTGCGTTTAGTGCCGTCATTTCCCTTAGACAAGCTGACGGTCGTTAAGTATACACTATATTGTATTGACTTGTACAAACAACTCCGCTTGGCCAGTGGGTGGAGCGATAGACGTTCTCACGCCAGGTCAGTTATATACAATAGTTGATAGAAACGAAGAACGCAACCCAACACATGAAAGCATCTGACTTGATTCTTGTCTGTTCTGGAATCACGCACCATATCAACAAAAAACTGAACAAAATACATGATTGGAATGAATCAGAAATAATAGATAACAATACACTAAATACGGGGGGGGGGGGGGGGGGGGGGGGGGGGGACTTTTGACGACATCCACATAGCACGTACGACCTCCACATTAGAAGTGGTCATTCAGTAGAGTTAAGTAAAAAAATAGTCCCCCCTCACCATTCCATCCCACCCATAGAAACAATAAAGCAATATAAGACAAGAAAAGTTTACACTACGTTTACTGGGTATTAAATGTATATATATTTGTTTTGACATACTGAAATTACATTGTTTGTGTCATTTTTCTAATCGAATCGGTAACCGTCGGTCTAAAGCATGAGAAATATCACCATCATGGTATGGGAAATATCATCATCATCGGCATGAGAAATATCATCATCATGGCATGAGAAATATCATCATCATCGGCATGAGAAATATCATCATCATGGCATGGGAAATATCATCATCATCGGCATGAGAAATATCATCATCATCGGCATGAGAAATATCATCATCATGGCATAGGAAATATCATCATCATCGGCATGAGAAATATCATCATCATCGGCATGAGAAATATCATCATCATGGCATAAGAAATATCATCATCATCGGCATGAGAAATATCATCATCATCGGCATGAGAAATATCATCATCATTGACATGAGAAATATCATCATCATCGGCATGAGAATCATGTTAATGCATATATGTAAGTCAACGGGAAGCTACACATACCAACACATTTAAGACTGATCTTAATCTGCACCTGCTCTTCTTACGAAAAACGCAAATGACGTTAAGGTATAAGCATGAACATTATCATTATGCATACATGTACACGCTAGCTTAAAAGTAGTTTGCATAACAACAACTTTAATAGTGATCTCAATCAAACAGCATCTGCTCTTCTTAAGAAAAAAAATTACTTAAAGGTATAAACAATGATATAAAAGAAATAAAACCATATTATCCGTATGTAAAACACTGACTTATCGATCGTTATTGCTTTTATATCATCGCCAAAGGTTGTAAAATCACTCAAACTTAGTATCAGTAAGTGAATCGATCTGTTTAAGTTGAATGACTTTCAGCTGTATTTAAAAGGACACAAAACAATTTAAAATCTATTTTATACTCATGTTTACGCATCAAATCAACCGTTATTACTATGAATGTATTACCATATCTAGATAATTGTCTCACAATCTTCAAATAATATTTTAATACACCTAGGGGCGACACGATAGTTTTGAAAATATGATTTTTTTTTTTTAAAAAAAGTGAATTGACATATCCTTGTTGTGAGTTCTGTCATACCGATACAAACTGACAAACATTAAATAATCATAAAACTTTTTGACAACAACAATATAATGCCTTTCACCCATTTATGAGGGCTGATCCTTTTTTCCAATTAAGGGTCTGCATGCACACTGGGGTATTCTAAATTCACATTAATATCAGGTAGATATGTAGTTTTCAGAAATATGTTAAATTAAAAAATTAAAAAAAATTAACTCGGAATCGCTTTCAATGGATACATCACAATGGTTAATGTCAGTTCAAACTACAACCATTGTGCACCCGAGCACATCGTTGCAAATTATTAATCAAAACAATATTATGAATATGAAAGATATAGAAAACACATATAAAACAGAAATGACAAAACGTTAAAAACGAAACCACAAATAAGGCGTGAACTCGTATATACGGGTACATCCGACCTCACTCTTTACTCCGTCATCACATTATAAACTGATGTATGGATTATCGTAAGCGAAATAAACACATGTATCACTTATCGGTGTGTTAATTTTATTTGCATAACACATACCGGTACGAATATACACGTATAGTGGTGACGTACCATTAAATGAAGAAGAAGAAGAAGAAGAAGAAGAAGAAGAAGAAGAAGAAGAAGAAGAAGAGGATAAACAATGATTTTTCGTTCAATTACCAAAGCTAAAGACCTACGCAAATGTCTTTTGATGATTATTTTGATTTATCAAAATAAATTGAATTAATTTGTTGGATATTTTAATTCCATCTCCTAATTAAAAAACGTATCAGAGATATAAGCATTCAGCGTCGACTGAAGAGATTTTGATTGTTTGCTTCAATTAGATAAAACATGCTTTAGATAGATTTAGTTATACATTGAGCAAATGTGTCGAATTGTTTGACTAATGCAAAAAATGTTTCAATTTTATTTCAAACACTGGTAGCTAGATTAATTAGATATCAGTTTTAGGTTCATTAAAGGCAGCGAATGTTCAGTATTCCGACGAGGTGTGTCCATAAAGTGCACGGACAATCTTTATAAAAGAAGAACTTAACATGTAACATTTATACGAGTCATATAGCCATCCAGATAAATTGTATACCATTAACACTGTAAAATATGTATTCAAACTGATACGTCAAATATTAACTATTTGGTAAAATTCCACCATTTTGCCTACAACGAATGGTGTCGATGAACTTTATGGACACACCTTATATATATAAGTTTATTGAGAGCCAAGCTATTGTTAAAATCGGAACTGTCCATAATCTTAATAACCATATGGAGATATTACTCTGAAAGTATAACGGTCTGAAATACTCTACTTTGCATCTGCAAAAAAACACAACATTTTAACGTACAGGAAGCTATGTGTCGTCTGCTGCCTGGGGTGTGTATATTTGAAACTTCCCTTTTACGTAAGTATTATCGTTTACCAATAAGTTTGTGGTTTCACGCTTTTTTTTTTTTTAAATAAAGTATGCGTAAAATCTTTTGAAAATAAAAGCGTATATTAACTCTTTGATTTTTTTCCTCATTATATCAATAAAAACTGATAAAATTAAATGTTTTACATATTTTGCTATAAATGACAACCATTGTGCGAAACGTGATACCTTTCGAACATTTACCGAATATATTCCCCTTATCAAATTAGTAATACACTGTGGTATTTTAATCATATGACAATACAGTTTTAAGAAATAGTTAATCAAAATTGAAGTTTTGTCCCACCATTTTCGTTCACTTATTGTGACTTCATCTAAACATATTGAAACATCACTTTAGTCAATGGTTACATCATATAAATTAAGCGTAATATCATCTAAAACAAGTGTAACACCGACTACACCAACTGTAATTTCATACGAGTCTATTATTATTTCATCCAATTCAATTATAACTTTATCTAAGGCAAATATAATAAAATGTTTGTTGATCTAATTTTAGTATATATAATTATCTTAAATCGGTACGTATTTAAGTAATAGATTATACAAATAAAGCTTACTAGCAAATGAATATGACTAAGGGTCCATTTATATTATTCGTGTACAATATTGTTATCTGTATATCGCCCATACAGACGATGTGCAACACGCACAGACGACCATAAAGTGTCCAATCAGCAAATATCGTCGACGAAGTTATACGTGATGTAAATCACGTTGATAATGTACGTTAATAATGTGCTCATTTCAAGTACATCATTCCGTTTGTACGCTCTTACGAATATCTGGTATTTTAAATCAGTTAACACTTAACGCGTATCCATTAAAAGTAATCAGTTTGGCTGATTGTAATGTTTAGATATATAACATCAGTACTACAGTCAGCAAAGACCGACAATGTATCTACGAACATCTATTAAAACGGAAATCACTTCAGTTTGCGCGCAAATAAACTCAGGTGGTGTGTACCTATATAACAACAAATGGAATGTTAGTCAAGTTTGATGTAATGTAAGTTTTCGTTGCAGAAGTTTCAATTAGATAGCGTTAGAGATAATAGGTTTAACTGAAAATGTTCAAGGGCAACATGTTTCGGGTGTATATACATGGGACAGTGAAATGACTGGTGTAATCAGAGAGGACTATTGCAAATCGACATCGACATATAGTACATATGATTAAATATACTTTGGACGCTTTTATATGTAACCGATAGGTCAATGGACGGATTTGATTGTGGGGGTCGCGGTGTGGTTACAGTGCATTATTTTATTGGAGGTGTTAGTAATGATAACTGATGTAACACGTGAGAGCGTTACTTTGTTGTGATGACAGTCGATGACAAATATTGGTTTAGTTAACATTTATCAAGGACGGGTTATACAGTCACTTGATCGTTATATATACGGACGTATATGTGTAAAATTGTGAAAGTAGGAAAGAAACATTATGAAAAAAAATTGTTTTGAGGAAATATATATCAAATTATATCAAGTAAATATTTGACATTAATTCCTTGAAATTGTCATTGTTTTTACACTTTAGATTATTTCTTTAATGGGATGTTTTACGTGTTTTACTGTTTACATTACTTGTACAGTGATTAACCTGGATTAAATGAAGATTCAGTGCCCATCTCGTAGGATTTGAATGTAAATATTAGTGACTGGAGTTGGCATTATTGATGTCTGGCTAACATGATGGTCGTGTTGCGGGCAAACCAAATAAAATGTGTGGTGCTTGGGGATGACAGCGTCGGTAAGACCAGTATGCTGATGAACTATGCAACCAATAGGTTTCCATCGAAGCACGTGCCAAGCGTGTTTGATAATTATGCAGGTATTTTTTTTTCAGTTAGATAATTATTATATTACTAATTATAAATAAAGAAATGTTAAAAGTATATCGTTAAATGTTTTTATGGAGCATAATTAAACCACAATTTGATGATCTTGTGAGACGCCGTTTTTTTTGTGAAATGTAAAATAAACATAGTAAAGATGTAAAAAGTAGTAATTAAAAGATAATATGGTATCACATTTTCAAAAATGGATACTTGTAAACAATGCACTACGATAATTGTATATGATTAGGAAACTTACATAGCACTTATATTGCAAATATTTAGATTAGCTTAATAACACCCACCCCATTTCCGATATTTTAACGTTCCCATAACTGTATAAAAATATCTAAAATATATATGGGTTAATAGCCTTTTTGAATTGGTTTGTTATTCTGTAGGAAATAAGATCAATTTCTGTTGTAATGTTTTCTGATAATTTGGGATCATGAGGATCGTTCAATGTGGCTTGAAAATAGAGTACTACTTAAGTTGATTTTAGGGTCGGGAGGGGTCGGGTGTGGCATGAAACATTATTCTTCATATAGAGACTCAAATAAACCTGGGTTTTATAATTGGTTATACACGAAGTCACTAGTATAATTAAAAAATGGTAAAGTAACAAGGACTTTTTTGCACGACATGATACTTAAATATAACAATGTCACTTGAGTCTCTCAAGGTTCGTGCATATTTACTAGGAAAAGGTGCGTGCAAATCATTTTTTTGTTAAAATTAATCTTCCAAGACGGCCACAAAGTGCAGTTACGAGAAACAAATTTCCTCAGTCACGAACATATCTAAGGTGGCTGGTATTGATTATTGTTTCACTGTTAATGTCTTCGTTCTTATCGGACAAGTATGTTTGGTATCTTGGATCATATAGTTATAACCAGATATGGTAGTAACATCGGAGATTTATGTACAAGATTTATGAAAGAAATGTTTGAATAAAAATAAAGGTAAACGCAGAAACGAAACTGTACCGCTTGTAAATACAACTCACCCTGTATGGCCCGGATGAGAACAATTGCTTTATTAAGACAATCAAAGCTGCATAATTATACCTTTATATAAAATCTTAAACCTGCTGCATAATTATACCTTTATATAAGATCTCAAACCTGCTGCATAATCATACCTTTTTTATAAGATCTTAAACCTGCTGCATAATTATACCTTTATATAAGATCTCAAACCTGCTGCATAATTATACCTTTTTTATAAGATCTTAAATCTAATGCATAAGTATACCTTTATATAAAATCTTTAACCTGCTGCATAATTATACCTTTTTATAAGATCTTAAACCTGCTGCATAATTATACCTTTATATAAGATCTTAAACCTGCTGCATAATTATATCTTTTTATAAGATGTTAAACCTGCTGCATAATTATACCTTTTTATAAGATATTAAATCTGTTGCATAAGTAAACTTTTTTATAAGATCTTAAACCTGCTGCATAATTAAACCTTTATATAAGATCTAAAACCTGCTGCATAATTATACCTTTTTATAAGATATTAAATCTGTTGCATAAGTAAACTTTTTTTTATAAGATCTTAAACCTGCTGCATAATTATACCTTTATATACGATCTTAAGCCTGCTGCATAATTATATCTTTTTATAAGATCCTAAATCTGCTGCATAATTATACCTTTATATAAGATCTTAAACCTGCTTCCTCTTAGAGATAAACACTGGAAACTCGGTCATAAAACATGGACATGCACTATTACATACTACAACACGCTTTTAAACAAAAGATCTTTTTTCAGTTCTAGATGTCTTGACACATATCATTAATTTACAGATGAAAAAATAACAAAAGTTGCACAAGAATGTCTTGACACAAGGCGTTGTTTTTGGCCTTATTTTTAGATGTTTCTTATTTACATACCTTACATATAAACATAATGTTCTTACCATGTAGCACGAAAGTAAGATAAAAAGCACCGCATTAATTAATGACTGCAGTTGTATCTGGCACAGCTGATTACAAAGTTTTATTTTGTAAATTTCTGTTATGTATCGGTGATTATCATGAAACGTCTCTTATAATTCTATTTTGAATTGCTGTATACAATACTTTAATGTATATTTTATCCTGTATCGTATTGTTTATACATAGATGAGACGAAAATAGAGATGTAAACTGATTTGCGTAGTTAGATCATTATACAGCGATATGTTAAACAAACGACATAATTATGCAAGAAACGCATTAATTAAGTGATTGTTTGTAATATGTTTATATCAGTAATTACATAATTTGAAGTCAATATGTGTCCAATAAATGTAACATATGCAGATTTATTAACAATGTAGGTTCAAAATGATAAATATTCTTTTCATTGTTGATTCGCATGCATAACTTACCCATGTATGTATGCTGACTTACACATGTATGTATGTATGTATGCATAACTTACACATGTATGCATGCATAACTAACACATGTATGCATGCATAACTAACACATGTATGCATGCATAACTTACACATGTACGTATGCATAACTTACGCATGTATGTATGTATGTATGTATGTATGTATGTATGTATGTATGTATGTATGTATGTATGTATGTATGTATGTATGTATGTATGTATGTGTGTATGTATGTATGTATGTATGTATGTATGTATGTATGTATGTATGTATGTATGTATGTATGTATGTATGCATAACTTACACATGTATGTATGCATAACTTACACATGTATGTATGTATGCATAAAATGTTTACACGCTGAAAATCAGTAAACGAAGTTGTTGTATGGTGCATGGCGTCACGTTCAGCACTTTTTCAGTTATATCACGACGGTGACATGGTATGATACCCCACCAAATCACATTTTTACTGACACCGGGCCAACCAGACCTAGAACTATCATCTTATATGCTGAGCAATAAGCGAGCAAGCTCCTTGTACCATTTTTCAAGTCTTTGGCATGACCCGGTCGTGGATCGAACACACGACCATGCGAGGTAGACACTCTACCCATACACCACCGCTGCGGTAGTTTACGAAGTTAATGGGTGCCCAGCAATCGTAAACGGTGAAGAATTATGAAGAAAGATAAAATTAAAAAGATTTTTGTTCTACATTATAGATTCACACATATGTTTAAACACTGATATGACATTTCCTTTTCTTTTAGAAGGTCCCATACCTGTATCAATATGGTATCTCATACTGTTTGCAATATGACCCCATTTTATATAAATATCTAGTATACTTAAAACATTTCTTATCTAAATATTTATTTCAAATTTTTCGATGATACTTAACCATGTTTGTTAATAGCTGTAAATGTTCTATTTAATTAAAAGACGGACCGAATAACGCATTGGTGTCTTAAGTTGTTTCCGTGACCCTACCTAAGCGTCAATTTCTTTTCATTATTTCTGTCCATTTTTTTTAAATGACTATGCAAAATCTGGCAAAAAAAGCTACCTACCTACCCACATGAAAAATACAGGATCGGAGCACAGCAAACATATATTTTTTAAGGATAGCCTCAGCATGCTAATTACCTCGTCATCACAGTTGTTTCACATGCCTCGTTGTCATTACATGTATATAACTAAATCATCATAATTTACGATATAAAATGTAAAGCTATATATATTCACCTGCTATCAGAATACAGATGTAAACAGAAGCACGTGTTACAATTGTCAAAAAATAGTGACGAATGACAATTTAGTCTAAATATAGCCGGAAATTGCCGTAACTGACCTATCTTTACAGTCCTTTGTTTACCTTCTCACCGAAATACATAACATAATATAAACGTACAAGCTGCACTACAGCACATACATAAGCGGCCCGTATTTAAGCGACTGTTTAGTTGTGCTTGCAGCGACGAGCTAGTTAATGGCCATTAAAATATAATTTAAAGGTCATGATCAACTTTGAACAACAGTAGCATGTAAAATGCATAAGATAAACAACAGAAATAAATATGTGCATACCAAAAGGATACAAAAGGTGATCGAATCTGAAATAGTATACAGAAGTATTCACTGTTTGAAATGGAACGCGTACTATTGAAATGGATATATTTTTATAATTATCTAAATGATGCTTTTAAATTTAATAATTTAATAGAGTTCAATGTTTCGATTTTTTCTTGATGATAATAAACTTCTCAAATCTTTATATAGACGGTATTTCAACATAACACTAAATGGAACTCTATATCTCTAGCTTAACATATTTTACACGTCAATCTCTAGGTACGAGATTTTTAAGGAATTTTTATGTCGGTCCTGTTCAATACTGATAAATCCGTGCAAAGACCAAACATTTCTAATAGTTTGTCTATGTTATGCATATATATATATAAGCATGTATAGTGTTTAAAGCCCCAGGTGCCATATAAAAACCGCAAGATGGCTCTAGGGCAGGTTTTATGTAATTCAGTTCATGATTCAAATCAGAGAACCCTTTTCTAAAGTTTCACAATTATCAATGAATTGTTTTTGTTAACATGTTGCATACTAGTAGATTATTGTTAATACATTTAACTGGCAAAAAATAATTTCCAAAGAATTTGTTATAGGCAGTTTGAAAAACTGTTAACTCCAACTGTCAAAAAATTGAAATTCGAGGGAAATGCACTCTATACACATGTATCTACGTTATTTCACCATCATTAGATAGCCTAGTGTAGCATTGTACTTTGATAGCCTCCTCTTACAAATATCTAAAATTGGGGGTTTAAGTAATGCCAGACATCCGTGATGTGAATTAGCATATACAATAACCCCAAATCCAAGAAAATAAAATTACAAACTCGTCGGTTTTGTTGAGTCTGTTAATGAGGGGGTGAATGGGTGTGTGTGTGTGTGTGGGGGGGGGGGGGGGGGCGTGAATAGTCAACACCATTTACGCCCCAAGCATCGACTTAAGAGGTAAAACATTTTCGAGCAACGCTGAATAAACTATATGATTTCAAGGGCGCAAGGAACTGGACTTTGGATTCCTTCGATAAGTTCTTTCCAGTAATGTATCATATTTTCGTCGATATTTAACATGCATTGGTATCGTTCCCTTATATATAATGATAGGTTATATCCGTTCAAAAATTACACTCTATAATGTAACTATGATACAATGATAGGTTACACCCCATCAATAATGTAACTATGATACAATGATAGGTTACACCCCATCAACATTTACACTCTATAATGTAAATATGATACAATGATAGGTTAGATACACTCTATAATGTAACTATGATACAATGATAGGTTACACCCCATCAACAATTACACTCTATAATGTAACTCTGATACAATGATAGGTTAGACCCCATCAACATTTACACTCTATAATGTAACTATGATACAATGATAGGTTACACCCCATCAACATTTACACTCTATAATGTAACTATGATACAATGATAGGTTACACCCCATCAATAATGTAACTATGATACAATGATAGGTTACACCCCATCAATAATGTAACTATGATACAATGATAGGTTACACCCCATCAACAATTACACTCTATAATGTAACTATGATACAATGATAGGTTACACCCCATCAACAATTGCACTCTATAAGGTATCTATGATACAATGATAGGTTACACCCCATCAACAATTGCACTCTATAAGGTAACTATGATACAATGATAGGTCACACCCCATCAACAATTACACTCTATAATGTAACTATGATACAATGATAGGTCACACCCCATCAACAATTACACTCTATAATGTAACTCACTAATACAGTCAAACCTGTGTAAGCGGCCACTTCTATTAAGCAGGCATCTGTCATAAGCAACCATATTTTTCTATTTCTCAGTTCTTTCAGTTGCTTTCAGTGTAAATTAACCTGTATTTAGCAACAACCTGTCTTAAAATGCCACTTTTGCTCCTTTTCTAGACTGGCTGCTTAAGACAGGTATGACTATTCATGAAAAAACGTTACTTGTTTACAATAACGTACTACCAACATAAAGCTTACATACAGCATTCTACAGGAAATCGTGTTACTCATATGACGAAAAAGCGCGGTCCTACTCAGATACACATATAAATGTACTCATGTAAATGATTACGTCTGTATCTGAGTTCACCTACCACCAATAAACAAATGTCTACATACTTGTATTTGACATGATAAATATGTTATTAAACCCAGTTAATGCCATGTAGGTCTAACTCCTGACTGATCAAAGGCTGTGACCCATGTTATCACTCCTTCTGTATGCGTGTTTTGTCAATGTTCTGTATACAATTATTATGTCCATATTTTATGATGATGTTGTAGTGATTATCTTTTCATTGATGGACATATAATTGTTCGTTTTAAGAACAGTTTGGAGGAGAAAATATTTTGTTTTGAAAATCGTAGATTGGATACGTACATGATGCTTTAAACCAAACACATGTTTATTTCGTAATTATATTCTCTGAAATTCTTCAAAATGATATTTCTTTGTGTTATACTTACCTAGCTTACATAAAACTCAGACAAGCAAAGCGTATATTAATTATAAAAAAAACTTTTATGATATTTTTAATGACCCTCACGTAATAAAAATGTTCGTTAAGATATTTAAATTGATTGATGATGGGAAAAAATATGATTCACCTATTTATGACTGCCATGGAATGTGTATATATTTTCACCTGCTTTTTTTGCAGGTTCGGTGATATTGTCTGGAAAAGAATACAACTTGCAGTTAATTGATACATGCGAAAAGGTAAGTTTTCATCAACTAGTGAACTAGCCCCCATACTCACAAAATATCTTAACTTACGTACGTACTTAATCTGACATTTGAGAGATGCTTTGTTAACTAGTGATCAGCCCCCGTATTCACAAAATATCTTAACTTGAGTATGTACTCGGTTTGATATTTTAAAGCTGCTTTATTAACTGGTGGTCAGCCCCCGTATTCACAAAATATCTTAACTTGAGTATGTACTCGGTTTGACATTTTAAAGCTGCTTTATTAACTGGTGGTCAGCCCCCGTATTTACAAAATATCTTAACTAGAGTATGTACTCGGTTTGACATTTTAAAGCTGCTTTATTAACTGGTGGTCAGCCCCCGTATTCACAAAATATCTTAACTAGAATATGTACTCGGTTTGACATTTTAAAGCTGCTTTATTAAATGGTGGTCAGCCCCCGTATTCACAAAATATCTTAACTTGAGTATGTACTCGGTTTGACATTTTTAGCTGCTTTATTAACTGGTGGTCAGCCCCCGTATTCACAAAATATCTTAACTTGAGTATGTACTCGGTTTGACATTTTAAAGCTGCTTTATTAACTGGTGGTCAGCCCCCATTTTCACAACATATCTTAACTAGAGTATGTACTCGGTTTGACATTTTAAAGCTGCTTTATTAAATGGTGGTCAGCCCCCGTATTCACAAAATATCTTAACTAGAGTATGTACTCAGTTTGACATTTTAAAGCTGCTTTATTAACTGGTGGTCAGCCCCCGTATTCACAAAATATCTTAACTTGAGTATGTACTCGGTTTGACATTTTTTAGCTGCCTTATTAACTGGTGGTCAGCCCCCGTATTCACAAAATATCTTAACTAGAGTATGTACTCGGTTTGACATTTTAAAGCTGCTTTATTAAATGGTGGTCAGCCCCCGTATTCACAAAATATCTTAACTTGAGTATGTACTCGGTTTGACATTTTAAAGCTGCTTTATTAACTGGTGGTCAGCCCCCGTATTCACAAAATATCTTAACTTGAGTATGTACTCGGTTTGACATTTTAAAGCTGCTTTATTAACTGGTGGTCAGCCCCCGTATTCACAAAATATCTTAACTTGAGTATGTACTCGGTTTGACATTTTAAAGCTGCTTTATAAACTGGGGGTCAGCCCCCGTATTCACAAAATATCTTAACTTGAGTATGTACTCGGTCTGACATTTTAAAGCTGCTTTATTAACTGGTGGTCAGCCCTCGTATTCACAAAATATCTTAACTTGAGTATGTACTCGGTCTGACATTTTAGACCAGCTTGATTTAATAATGACCAACCCCCGTATTCATAATATATCTCAAATTAAGTATGTACTCATTCTGACATTTTAAAGCTGCTTTATAAACTAGTGGTCAGCCCCTTTATTCACGAAACTTAATTATGTTTTAGCTGCCTCGCTAGAAACGTAATTAATGAAAACTAGACTAGATGCATTTAAATGTTTTAAAGATAATACTAAGAGGTTATCAACTTGGATTGTTGAACCTCTTGATGATATTGGATGCGATGTAAGGGCCGATTTTAGTTACTATCTAAACAAAATAGTATAAAATTTTATTTTTTGTTAAGGTATTTTTAAAGTTTTGTTAGTTTATCAGACACTCAGTAATCATTTATAATCAAAACGGTGACAGAGTATACATGACCAAATATATCTTTATATATGTCTCCACGGCCGAGTGGTCTTAAGCGCCGTCCCAGGATCACTTACCTCTCACCGCTAAGGTCGTTGGTTCGAGTCCCGCTCGCTCTAATAACTTTATGTGAGGAAGTTTCCAGTTACTTGCGGAAGGACGGTGGTTCTACTCAGTCTGACTCAGTCTGAGGTTTTCATCCACCAGTAAAACTGGATATGCCATATATAACCTGAAAAGTGTTGAACATGGCGTTAAACCCCATTCAATATTGTTAACATTGAGATAATGAGCATTGTCTTTTCAAATAACAAGTGGATTTCTTAAACATAATATAACTGTTAAAACAGAATTGTAGAACTTCACATTCATAAATTCTATTTAAATTAACATTTACTCTTAAGGGGTATTTATTTTGTTGGTTGTCTCCAGAATTATTTGAAGGACTGCTCACAGTAGCAGTATTTGTTGTACTTTTGTGCAGCACATATGCATTTGCTTTTCTAAGCTTACCTTGTTATATAGATTAAATAACAAGTTTTTATCGCCCGATATTTATGCCAATTCTGTAGGTGGTGTTGTACATCTAACCGCTCTGTTATACATGTTTTGGGTGCAGAGTGGTTTACATACCAAGCACTGAATCCCGCCTTTTCCCTCTTGCGCTTTGCGATCGGCCATTTCCCATGCCAGTGTTGATAAACCATGGTGAAAATTTTAGCTTTTACTATTTCATTTAAATGAATACATTTAAATCTGGTTGTGTCTTTGGTGAAAACTGCCTGAGGTCATTGGATACGGCATATCTGGTTTTTGTTTCCCTTTCAGTAAAAGAAGGAAAATCTCGGCCTGTGGCACTCACACCCATTGTAGTCTCCTCAAAGTATTGCCACGTGTTCTTATTTATGTATTTATTTATTTATCAAATATTTATTTTTATTTATTCTAGACTATCGATAATTTAATATCCCACTTTATAAATCCCATTGCGTGCCCCTCAAATAGATAGCTACTAGACAGTTATATTATTCGGTTTAGCGAAGGTTTTTTTTTTCATGCCAGTGTTAATAAACCATCGTGAATCATTGGTCCTCTAGTGTGGGTTGATAGACAGGTAGAACATGGAATCAGCAGTTTCAGGTCGCCTTATACAGTGCCACAAGACAGAAAGCATCATCTGTAAATAGAATATACAAAATAAAATCAGCATCAAAATGTAAATCACGCGGTGTCAATTAGAAATCAGTCTAGTAGACAAAGTGAGGTTTATTCAAAGATAAAAACTAAATTTACCTGCACCAAGGAGTGAATTCTGCTTGAGAATTCAACCTCCTCGTCAGTGAAAGAATCAGCTCTTTGTTTTTTATTTCCAAAATCTGATTGCTTCAGTAGCTTTCGTTTCGACAAGTGATTGAATTGTTGATCTGTCAAAATATTAAAGGGATAGCTCATTTCGTTTAAATGTATCTGCAAGCTAATATGAGTACACGTCAATGAATCGGTATCGTTAATATCTCATCTTTTTTCTTAACTGCAAGAAAAAAATCTTGGCTTAAACATATTTAGTTCTGCCGGTGGGATATGGTGTAATCTTCCAACGTCTTCTCCGAGTCAGTCGCACAAGTTTTTCACATTGTATTTTGTTTTGCATCTGGTATTTTATTCTTCATGTCTTCCACAAATTGCACAGTGTCAGTGCGTACTTCGTTTGCACAGTCATTACTTCTATTTTGTGCTATCTAACTCAAAGAGTGTGTTAGACAGAAGGCAATGGCTTCTTCTGTCATTGTAACTGTTGCTGACGATTGTCGTCGTTGGGTGCACGTGTAAATGCACGAGTAGACGGGTATGGCACTATATATCATTCATAATTTGCTAAACATTTTTACTCAAACACTATAACACAAACTGAAATTAATATGGCTTTTTGGCCCTCACATATGGATTTTTTGAACTCTCATACTGATGTTTGGCCCTGTCGTCACACATGTCTTTTAATATGACTTATAGACTAAATATATATCATACAGAAAAACAAGCATATTATTGTTACACATGTTATAAATGCATATTAACACAAATTGAAACTAATATTAAAAAAAAGAGAAATGATAATGTTTATTTGAAATAGTTTAAACTTATTTATTTTGATACAAACAACAAACGACGCTCGAAGTCTACCTAGGTAGAACCAGTTAGTACTAAGCATATGTGGCGGTTATCTTAACTTAGTAATGTTATTAATAGAAAAAGTGTCTTGCTCAACGACACCACATAGTCGTATCTGATGATCGAACCCATGACTCTCCGATCCTGGGTTCGTTCCGCTACCACTTGACATCGCGATCCGCAAATTTAAAATGAAATGTAAGTTTGAGTTTAGAAATAATACTGTTAATTTAAGATTGAATGTTAGTGTGAGTGAGTACTCCAGCTGAAATGTTTTGTGAATACAGTGCCAGAGTACATGTTACAGTCAAATATAATTTGGCCTATATACATACAATTTTAATGGTAGCTATATCTATTAACGTATGGAAGAATTTTTATTTTGCATGTATGAGCCATTATAAAAAAAGTTTCGTTTCAAACAATACTGCTGATAGTGAAAATTCAAAGCATGTAAATAGAATACATTCATTTCTAATCGATACAATATGTTGCGAAAAAAACTTTAAAGAATTCTTTACTTTGGTATAGTTATTATATCATATATCGATTCAAGTTTCCGAAAATCTAAATTTCCGAAAATAAAGGAATTTTTTGAAAAAAACATACACCATATATTTATAAGTTAACATAAGTGTTCTGAACAACTAGATAGCTTTACATATGCAAGTACGCCACCTATAATATAGTGTATACATATAACACAATACGAGCATAACCTTTGCATAATGGTGTATTAAGAGACAGTAAAGATAAACTTTTATCGCCGTCTTAATTATGTTTATCTTAAAGATTGTAGGTAGAAATATTTGGCAACGCAAATGTTGCATATCACAAATTGCATCGTTTAAAATAGATCATGCATTGTTTAGGTACAGGTGCACTTAGAATCTAAAGCAAAACAATATATAAATAGAAGGTAATTACGTTTTATAAAATGGTAAGGAACAGCATAAGCACTATAGATTGACTATATTGTGCATTTATTGATAGTGAAAAGCTATGTGAAACGAATCTGGATAATAAACATTTAAAAAAATGTTCTTAAATATTCTCATGATAGACACTTAAAATAAAATTATACAAAATATGGTACATCATTATCAAGAAGAGTTGAGCGGTATTCCACTCGCCATAATCGACGCATACATTAAAATACGATTAACATCTGTAAGCCCGAAGTCAAAAGACAACGTGTTTATTCTCTCAACTTATCCACCATCCCATCAAGTATGTCTTCTCAATTAATTTCCCCCCAGATTTCAAGTTTATACACTATTTTTGGTTTCATTTCACCAAGGCAAGTATATGTATGGGTGTGATTTGGTGTGTCTAACGTTATCATTATGCATTTTTTAAAATTTTTTGTATGTGTACGATAATTATTTTACTGTATTATGTAACATTTTGTATGTGTATAATCATTATCACAATGTATTATGTAACTCACTATTTTGTATTATGATCATTTTCGTAATACATTATATAAGATTTTGTATGATCATTATTATAATGCATTATGTAACTTTATATATGTTTATGATCATTATTATATTGCATTATGTAACTTTATATATGTGTATGATCATTATCATAATGCATTATGTAACTTTTATATGTGTATAATCATTGTCATAATGCATGATGTAACTTTTTATATGTGTATGATCATTACCATAATGCATTATGTAACTTTATATATGTGTATGATCATTATTATAATACATTATGTAACTTTATGTATGTGTATGATCATTATTATAATGTATAATGTAACTCTATGTATGTGAATGATCATTATTATAATGCATTATGTAACTTTATATATGTATATGATCATTATTATATTGCATTATGTAACTTTATATATGTTTATGATCATTATTATATTGCATTATGTAACTTTATATATGTGTATGATTATTATCATAATGCATTATGTAACTTTTTATATGTGTATGATCTTTATCATAATGTATTATTTAACTCTATATTTGTATATTAATATTATCATAATGCATTATATAACTTTATATATGTGTATGATTATCATTATAATGCATTTTGTAACTTTATATATGTGTATGATCATTATCATAATGCATTATGTAACTTTATATATGTATATGATCATTATCATAATGCATTATGTTACTTTATATATGTGTATGATCATTATCATAATGTATTATGTAACTTTATATATGTTTATGATCATAATCATAATGTATTATGTAACTTTATATATGTATATGATCATTATCATAATGCATTATGTTACTTAATATATGTGTATGATCATTACCATAAAGCATTTTGTGACTCTATATATGTATTTTAATATTATCATAATGCATTATGTAACTTTATATATGTATATGATCATTATCATAATGCATTATGTTACTTTATATATGTGTATGATCATTATCATAATGTATTATGTAACTTTATATATGTTTATGATCATAATCATAATGTATTATGTAACTTTATATATGTATATGATCATTATCATAATGCATTATTTTACTTAATATATGTGTTTGATCATTACCATAAAGCATTTTGTGACTCTATATATGTATTTTAATATTATCATAATGCATTATGTAACTTTATATATGTGTATGATCATCATTATAATGCATTAAGTAACTTTATATATGTATATGATCATTATCATTATGTATTATGTAACTTTATATATGTGTATGATCATCATTATAATGCATTATGTAACTTTATATATGTATATGATCATTATCATAATGCAGTTTGTAACTCTATATATGTAAATGATCATTATCATAATGCATTTTGTAACATGTTGTATGTGTATGATCATTATCATAATGTATTATGTAACTTTATATACGTGTATGATAATTATCATAAGGCATTATTTAACATACTGTATGTGTATAATCATTATCATAATATATTATGTAACTCTATATATGTATATGCTCATTATCATAATACATTAAGTAACATATTGTATGTGTATGATCATTATCGTAATGCAATATGTAACTCGTTATATGTGTATGTTCATTATCATAATGCATTATGTAACTTTTTATTTGTGTATGATCATTATTATATTGCATAACATAGCACGGTAATATCACCTCAGTGGATCTTTTATCAGAGAAAATTTATGTAATTATTGTTCAATGTCCCCGCCCAACCCCCCCCCCCCCCCCCCCCCCCCACACACACACACACACACACACACACACTCTCAGTCTATTTACCTACCCAAATTTTAAAACAATATTCGGGAGACAGCAAACAAACAATAGTTTAATGCTTGCCTTGCCTTGCATGTGAACTACTGAATTAATACCTAGGGTCAATGTGTCAACATATTGTCCGAGTTATCTTTTATATATAACAAGATGGTACATTGCGTTAACTAGTGATAATGTAATTTGTAGATACTCGATAGTGTGACGGCTAGTGATAGTGGGTCCTGTTTTAGTTGTTTAAAGATTATGCAATATCCGAGACATTTATACTTTCAACAAATGTAAGCGATTTATCATTTGTACTGAAATATACAATACAAAGTAACACAATTGTCACATTTTGTTGTGAAACCATTTTTCGAATTTTAGTTCGGTTGTGAGCTAAGCTCAGAGCTTGTTTAAATTGCTCTAAAAATCAGCACTGAGTAATATTTTTTTTGAGAGGCGATTGGGTCGTGGTTGGCATCGAACCCTTGACTGCAGGCGTTAGCGACCAACATGTTTTCCACTAAATTGCAGCCTGAGCTACTATGTAACAATTACACTATGTATTTGTTCATAAAACGATGAAGCTAAAGACATTAAAAACAACGTTAAATTTTAGAAAAGCTATGAAAGTAATCCAAAAATTAACAGGTGCAAATAACTGTATTATATCTACCTGCACAGCATTTTTCATCAAACCGATTTGAGTTCTGTTTATATATAAAGATGCTATGTTACGGATAAAATAAATAAACATTGCCGAGCGGTCTAAGATGCCGTGTCAAGATCTCTTACCTCTCATCGTTAAGGTCGTAAGTTCGAGTCTCGCTTCAAAGACTTTATGTGATCAAGTTTGCCAGTTACGTGCGGTAGGACGCTGGTTCTACTCAGATTCATTCTGAGGTTTGCATCCACCAATATATAACATTAAATGTGTTGAAAATTGCGTTAAACCCCATTAAAAAAAATAATATAATAGTAACTGTTAAATACATTCATATTTACGTTGTGCATTAATTAATTTTGTTATTGTAAAACGTGATTTTTTTTCAGTTTTGAAGGTATTGTAACATTTAATTATTTATTCGATGCATTAGTGTAAAACACCGCCAGTTTTAAGTATTTCCTGTGTATTATTCGTCATGAACTTTAGAAATCTTATAACCGTCAGGTATTACAACATGAAAAAGTAATAAAATTGAAAAGTACGTCAAATACCTATGGATATATGACTTACCTTAATTACCAAACACTCCACAGGAGCCGAACCCTGCAAGAACATAAATAACGCATAAAATACGTGCCTATCTGAACGTTAATGTAAAGTATCTACCGTTAGCTAAGTGTTTTTTTTTCAATAGGTGCAACGGTAGGGGTATCTGTACGCATGTTAAACTAGCTCCAGTTTATAAATTTGAAGCAGAAAATGAAAATGATTATATATTTGTTTCATGTATATGTTTTTACTTTAGGTTCGATACTTTTAAAATATAAACAGAAGAGGTATATTCGCGACCTTGCATTTTTACAAATGTTGTAAAATAAGCTGACGTATTAGTCACTTTGTGAAAAGATTTTTGTTATCGTTTGTGTTGCACTGGTGGAGGAGGAATACCTCAGAGTAAAACCACCCTTCCGCAAGTACGTGTTTCTCGCAAATCTCGCATCTAATGGTTTTGGTCCGAGCATGACTCGAACCCACGACCTGAGGGTGAGAGGTAAATATTCACATTTAACGACACAGCATTAGACCTCTGGGCCGCGGAGGACCCAAGTAATGTATAAAGTAAATCGACCTCCCAATACCCAGGGATTATAGAGAGCGAGGATATGGGTGTTAATAGTTTAGAATTCACTTAATAAAGAGTAATTTAGCGCTCAACCTACTATTCGATGAATAACTGGAAATGTTAGCGTCAGTATCTATTGTATGTAATTATAGCATTCGATATTATTACGTTAACATTTGTTGTTATCACGTAGTGTCTGGTGTGAATTACGTTTACCCGGCTTTTCAGCGTTTTTGTCTGACGTTCAAAATAGAAAAAAATGATTGATTTGGTAGAAAGCCGACATAAATTGTGTATTAACGAAATAAATCCATACACCATTTGAAACTCAAAGCATTCTGATTAGATAAAAAAATTAGATTGACTACCATATTAAATCAATATGATAAATTGGATTATATGACTATTGCAATTGCAATTGTTTACCTTTCATTAGTTAGTTACAGACAATACAGAGAAAACACACGAAAATAAAGTGTTTGCTTTTAATTGTGTCTGTCAAATATATATCAAGTACATTATATTTTTCAGGATGAAAGTGAAGAAGAACGTCGCCATAGCTATCATGGAACGGACGTTTTTGTCGTCTGTTTTTCCGTTGTGAACCCAGGTTCATTCCGAAACGTTCAAATGAAATGGATTTCGGAAATAAGAACTCATATGGGAGAGACGCCCTTCATACTTGTAGGAACGCAGGCTGACCTGAGGGACGATGATGGCGTCATACGAAAACTCGCAGCAAAAGGTCAGAGACCAATCTGTACACGCGAAGCAACGGCAATCTGTCGTCGTCTGGGTGCCGCATGCTATGTTGAATGTTCTCCAGTAATGAAGAAGAGGCTTCGACGTGTGATGAACGAGGCATTTATGAGTGTATTCAGTCCCAGAGAACAGTATTTTGGAAACAGTTGTATCATATTGTAAACAAATTATTGTTGATCAATTTATTATTACAGTACGTTGGGTGCTGTGTACCATATTGTAAAAAATGTCTGTCAATCATTTGAAACATAGCGTATCAGATCGACAGCAACAGACAAGAAGATATGGAATGAGCGTTGTAAGATAAGCGTAAACGCACACGTGATGTGACTGTCGTCTGATGGCATGCGACGTTACCCGAGACATCAAAGACTATGGTATTAGTTTGAGCTGTGATCAAGATATTAACTAATCAAATATATGTATATACGCGAAGTCAGCGATATCGATTAAGAGAGCTTTATTATTAAGCTAGTATGTAAGGGGTAAAATTGACTTGTTGCCCATGGTGTTCATAACATACAGGGTGTAAAAACTGCACATACCAAGTATGTAACAGAGGGATTGACTATCACTTGTGCACATTTGGAACAAGTATGACAAACTTAAGTACGTCAATGGCCTAATTTTCGGATATATGAATATGGAGACGAAAATATTTATATTAAAGATTATTTAAATTGAAATCATCAAAATGAAAAATAATCTTATTTTCATACCTTTGTGCATTCGATTGTTTCGCGGTTCAATGATTTGAGTACACTCAGACTATTTCTGGACGGGTCCAATTACCATGATATTAATGATTTGAAAATTGCGTGAAAGACCATACATAATAAAACCCAAATTCAACTTGATAAGCCATACATGACTAATGGCATAAGCGGCAAATTCATGATTTAATACTAAAACCGGACGGCAAAGATTTGAAGAACATTTTCAAGAAAACGCCCCAATCTACATTTTTCTCACGAGCCTGGCCATTGTGATATTATTTAGCTGTATGCAACTGCAGATGGCGTTGCTGTTACCTTCAATTTTATTTAACTTGCTGTAAGCATATTATGTGTGTACATATGACGTTTGTAAAAAGTATTTATAAATACTATAAACTTATAAGTCGATATTTGTTAATTTATGATAATGGTGCTAATTTGCTTATTTATTAATAAATTGAAATTGTAATTTTATAAACTTGTTAGAAATAAAATTAAACAATATATTAATATATATATATTTGATTTAAGATGTATTTAAATACGCATATTTGTTTCTTTATTTATCCGCACCCCTCCCCCCACATTAGTGTAAACTACTTTGTTGCCAGTGAGCATGTTTGGTTGTTTCTAGCATGTCACTGTAATACTAGCAAGTCATGTAAATATATATGTGCGTGCGTGCGTGCGTGCGTGCGTGCGTGCGTGCGTGCGACAAAGAGAGAGAGAGAGAGAGAGAGAGAGAGAGAGCGAGCGAAAGAGAGCAAAAGAGAGAGAAAGACTGACGGACAAATCGACCGACTAATTAACCGACCGATTTTGCTTGGTAACCAAGCACTCCAACGAAATACTATACTTTATAGGAGGGTGAGTTTTCTGACAGATAGTCTTTTCTTGACCCAGATGTTACCCTATCACGTCATAGTGTGTCTTGGCAAGGCTGTTATTTTCTCAGTTGCGTACTTGGAGATGGCATTATGTGTTTACCAAACAGAACCGTTTAAGAAACACGCAGCACGTATGCTCTTGTCACTGCTGAGAACCTTTAGCTGAATGGCATATACTTCATATAAATATATTCAAATTCTATAAAAACCAAATATATTTGCGCATTTAATTTTTTTTTTTGCATTCTAAGATTCTTTTTTCATCCTCATTTACTTCAGTTTTAATTGGGTTCGCTTAAATATTTCAATTAGATATAGCTGAACAAACATTGGCAATACGCGTTGGTTTTTCCTTTCATTATAAACTTCACTCGATTCCAACATCGTCTTAACTACCGCAGGTTGCTATAACTAAACAAACCGTTAATTATTATTCGACTCCGCGAACACCCGTCTAGATTTAGGATCTATGCCAATTAACTGTTACAATTTGATATTAGAAATGTATCTGATTGAAGTCTCTTTCTGAAATTACAAAACACAACGCAGAAATTGGTAGACTCTGTTTTATTGAGTTTTTTTCATGAGAGGTAAAGCTGCATGCAACAACCCTCATGCATATCTTACCCTACCATCGATTTAAACGGTATTTTGTTTTCAATCAACACTGTATGGACTCCATGATTCTACAGAGCAAGACATATTAACAAAACTGAATTTTAAATAAAGCTTAATAGTATAAAACAATATTGTATTGGACAGATGCACAAGATAATCCTATATTATGGGCACGGTCGAAAAAGATCCGTTTTATGTACAAGAAACTGGGATTGGACACTTTCATTATTTATTATAATAATAATAAATTAGAATTGATATAGTAATATTGAAGGGTATGTCGGCCGAACTTAGTTCATATATTAGACATGTAAGCCCCGTGGGGTTCATCAGGGTTCATTCCTGACACTTGTGTTTATAAGCAATATTATATATATTGTCTTAAAGAAACAAGCATTTAATATCTAGAAATATGATATCAATGTGTTTTGTCTCTTTTGTCAGTCTCCTTGTCATGTATTTATTTTAAACGCCTAGTTTCATATTCTGATATAGACATGTGCGTCGTTAATGGGTACTCAGACGAAACACAACATGAGAAGTAACCGTAAATCGTTCAAAGATACTGGTCAATATAAAAAATGACAATACATTAAGCAATACAAGTTCAACATCTAACACGAGATGCAGCAATACACTACGTTGCCATGGCAGCAGAATATTGTCCATTAATGATGAAATACTGGTAACCTATTTCTTTTTAGATATTGTCCTACTTTCTCAGACAATGAAAACGCTCAGATTTTTCAGAATAGATCATTCCGTTTTACATAGAGTGTCATGACCACCTTGTAGTTGTTAAGCTACTTTCTTAACCAATGAAATCGCCCCAGAAACGAGAAAATAGATCAACATCTAAGCCGATTAGAAGTTAAATGTAAGTTCCTACTAACGTAGAAAACTTATAACTTATATAATAATCATAAAGGTATGCAGTTTTTAATGCAAGTAAATTAGTACATAAATTAGTACATAAATTAGTACATAAGTAAATTATGTACGCTTTAATCATGTGTGGCAATGTAAGTATTTCCTGGAAATAGAGGACATAATTTTTATAATCACAAATGATACTCATCTTCAATGTCATTAGCGTGACACTAAGAACATTTTCTTAAGTTCTATCCTTAGTTTTGCTAAAGTGTTTCTTAATTTGTAATATGTCATTTTACTTATATACTCAACATACTGAAATATAAAAATAAACACGGAACTAAAAATAGATATGTTTCTGTATTACCATGTACTGTATCAATCCATTAAACGTACGTAGGTCTGAACACAAAAGAAATGTGCGGAAAATGAGTAAATAGGAGTCTAATCAATTTTGTGAAACGAGAGAGCCCATATACAAAACATGATATTATATTTCGTAAAGTGAAACATTGTTGATAGTGTACGTGATGCTAAGTACTCAATATGCAGTATTGTGCATTGACTGAAATCCAGTCAATAACATACACAAACAACGATCTATATCAGCTAAAACATCCTAATGCATTTCATAAATAGTGGTGGACCAGGTATTAAAGTACATAGAGGATCTTATATGAGTGCTCGTTGATTAATGAATATATTAAAGAGTAAAAAATTATATATATAATGCGAGGCTCTTTAAACCTGTTCATAAATAGTAATGTTAACCGAAAATGAAATCTGAGCTTAAGCCCATATTCAATTAGATATATTTTGTAATTATAGGAGAAGGGGTCACCCCAACCTGAAACAGTCAGTTGCAAAAGCGCAACAATATAATATGATGAACCTCTTTTATCATTTTTAGTTCATCGTCCCATTAGTGCAATAATGTATCAAGTGTATATGCAATACAAAAGGCACATGGTACCTTATTGCACCAATGGGGCGATATTTAAATGAATAAAAATACAATACTATATCTCTCAACTATATACGGTGTCCTCGTTGGCATGTACGTCTAGTGCGCAGTCTCAAGATCACGTTCTTAAGATTTAATAGATATGTTAATGTATGTATATGTAGCTATTTTAATACAGACAGCTGTTTTAAGTAGATGGAATAATATAGTTAACAGGCCAAGGCTATCGCATTGTAAAGACAAACTGACGTATTGCTGTAACAATATACCTATTTCCTGTGATATATAGACTGTGTGTGACCATCGTTGTATATATTTTGATACCATCAAACATCACATTTGAATAATGTCCGTTTCTTATTTCACTTACATTATGAATATTTCCTGTTATTTAGAATATTTTTGTCCCAGCACCTGTATTTGAAGGTTTATGCTACGTTTATATAAACTTCGTTTTTTATGCATTAATGTGTACTTTAAGATTAATACATTTATTATAGGCAGTACAGTGTTATGTTAAACATAATATCATACTTTTTGGCAATACTATATGTGCACATATATAAGTGGTTTGATTCTGAAGTAGAAATGTGTACTAAAGTAGTTACTGCTACTTAATTAGCCATAGTGCTAAAGTAGAAACGTGTACTTAAAAAATTATTATCACACTCCAAAAGTAAGTTAATAAAACTTGTCGCTGGTAATTAGGTACGCACTGCTTATGTTTTTAAGTAAAGCCACTTAAATTTCATGCGGTGTTCGTTTTACAGATGCCAAATATACTTTATAAATGAAGACACTGGTACTAAAGGGGTCACCGATACTCCAGAGGACGCTGGCACATTAGGTGTCACCGATACACCAGAGGCCGCTAGTACATTATGGGTTACCGATACACTAGAGGTCGCTGGTACATTAGGGGTCTCTGATACACCAGAGGTCGCTGGAACATTAGGGGCCACCGATACACCAGAGGACGCTGGAACATTAGATGTCACCGATACACCAAAGGTCGCTGGTACGTTAGGGGTTCCCGATACACCAGAAGTTCGCTGGTACATAAGGGGTCAGCGATACACCAGAGGTCGCTGGTACATTAGGGATCTCCGAAACACAAGAGGTCGCTGATACATTAGGGGTCAGCGATACAACAGAGGTTGCTGGTACATTAGGGATCTCCGATACGCCAGAGGTCGCTGGTACATTAGGGGTCTCCGATTCAACAGAGGTCGGTGGTACATTAGGGGTCTCAGATACGCCAGAGGTCGCTGGTACATTAGGGGTCTCCAATTCACCAGAAGACGCTGGTACATCAGGGGTCACCGTGGTCACCGATACACCAGAGGTCGCTGGTACAATATGGGTCTCCGATACACCAGAGACCCTGGTACATCCGGGATCTCTGAAACACCAGATGACGCTGGTACATTAGAGGTCACCGATACATCAGAGGTCGATGTACATTTGGTGTCACCGATACACCAGAGGTCGCTGGTACATTAGGGGACAGCGATACACCAGAGGTTGCTGGTACATAAGGGGTCTCCGATACACCAGAGGTCACTGTTACATTACAAGTCAACGATACACAAGAGGTAGCTGGTACATAAATGGTCAGCGATACACCAGAGGTCGCTGGTACATTAGGGGTCAGCGATACACCAGAGGTCGCTGGTACATAAGAGATCTCCGAATCATTAGAGGTTGCTGATACATTAGAGGTCAGTGATACAACAGAGGTTGCTGATACATTAGGGGTCTCCGAGACGCCAGAGGTCGCTGGTACATTAGGGATCTCCGATTCAACAGAGGTCGCTGATACATTAAGGGTCTCCGATACGCCAGAGGTCGCTGGTACATTATGGGTCTCCGAAACACCAGAGATCACTGGAACATTAGGGGTCTCCGATACACCGAGGTCGCTGGTACATTACAGGTCAGCAATACACCAGAGAATGCTGGTACATTAGGTGTCAGCGATACACCAGAGGTCGCTGAAACATAAGGGGTCAGCGATACACCACATGTTGCTGGTACATTAGGGATCTCCGATACACCAGAGGTCGCTGTTGCATTAGGGGTCAGCGATACACCAGATGTTGCTGGTACATAAGGGATCTCCGGTACACCAGAGGTCGCTGTTACATTAGGGGTCAGCGATACAACAGAGGTCCTGATACAATAGCGGTAGTGATTGGTAAATAAGAAAGGTAATGCTAATGAAGAGCTTAATATGTTTAACTATAATATGTATGCATATGTAGGCATGCACGCGTATGACATACGCAAGTGTGTGCATTTGGTCGTAAGTTTAGATATTAAAGGAATATTTGTTAGTAGCACAATATTATCGTTTTTCGACAGAACTTTGCATGTTAAAATGTTGTTCAAATATCATCTGCCACTGATAAATGCATCGATTATTTTAACAATGTTTACTATTTGAAGAACGCTTCATTTCATGGCATCATCAACAATGTTTCTAAATATACTTATCGGAACCATACAGCCTTATCAAACTTGATGCTATCGTCTGAGAGTGATGGCAGAAATTTTAAATAAAGATGATATAATATCTGATGAAATATTTCACAGCTGTTTACAACTGCATAATTTAAAGGGAGCCTCTGTAATGTTTAAGCCGAATATTGGCCGCCATGTTCACGCATAAAGTCAATCCTTACAACTAGGTCATTCGGACCACCTCGCCGATTATCCAAGTAATAAAATGCCGGAAGATGACGGAATTGGCCGAGTAAGTACGATTGACAACTAGGTATGTATAACCATATAGGAATATTTATCTCCAAGTTGTTTTGAGACAGTTTTAACAGTGTTTATAAAACTAGTTGTGGTGTCACGATATTTTGAAATTAAAATTTTTATGTACTTAACGGAAACGCGCTACTTTTGTATTTCCGCTGTATTCGTTAATTAGAGTTATTAAAATCTATATACGACATTCGCAGACAATTTTGTATTGATTACATATAGCCTAACTGTTCTTTATTATTCAAGTCCAAATTTCAAGGAAATACGTAATACGAAATACGTAAAATTTCAAGTGCATATAATATAATGTGGCGGTTAGCTGTTCCGTTCAGTATTAATACAATTAGATATTTCCCTTATATTTTGTCTATCCTACTGATCTCCAAATCTGATGAAAACATTATAAATTAATTGCTAGATTATCATCCAAATTTTTCTTAAAAACTGGGAGGGCGGAAGGATTTTATTTTTTTAAAATTTTTGATGTTTTTTTAATAATAATAAAATAATAATAATAACTTTTGGGATGATAATCTAGCAATTAATTTATTATGGCCTTTTTAACTATTATTTCCATTTCCAAAATAAAAACGAAATTAAGTCTTTATGCACACTGGATTGCCTATATTTGATATTTGCATCATATACATATACACTTTTCTGAACTAGTGTTACATGAAACGTGTGTGTTCCTTTGGCAATGAATATGAGTTCATGGGTTATTAGACAAAGTTTAATGTTTGTATGCGACGAAGCACACTGTCCTGTAAATTGACCATAAACACATCCAATGTTCATTTGATAAATCAAGCTGTGTAATGCATTTGCATTTGATCTATTGGAGGTACACATCGCCGATAAGAAGATATTTTATATTTTATATCTAACAATGCATAATACTGTAAAAAGAAATTGAAATACAATGTGTATCAAATACCTGAATACACAATGACAAATTCCAGATGACGTGAACGTGACTTGATCCACGTGCACGATATGTGTCACCTGTATATATGTCAGCAATGAGTATTCAAAATGTTTTAAATCCATGAGTAATTTACTGTTAAACAAACAAGACAAATTTTATTTTGATTGTATTTTCCGCCATACGTCTATGCCCTTAAGAAGAGGATTGACACATGTTCGAATCCCGATAAACATTATAAACCATGTTGACAGATCTAATTTACTACACCAGTTTAATAGTTATTCAAACAGTGTATATTTTATTTTCAGATTAAGCAAAAAATCGGATTTGAAACATAGGCACAATTTAACGAATTCGGTTTCAACAATATGTCATCGCCGAATGAAATTCGTAGTAAGATTTGAATACGAAGGGTCGGAAGCCAATTTGGTGGATTCATTATAATTGAAGATATATTAATTATGTTAGTATTTTTGCAATTGTAATATCAAAAAGTCTTTAAACATTGTGACAAACCTATTATGTAAACAAAAATTACGAGATTCCAAAGCCCTTGAACATTTTAACAAACTTTTATAAAGACCAAAATAATGAGATTCCAAAGCCCTTGAACATTTTAACAAACTATTATATAGACCAAAATAATGAGTATCCAAAGCCCTTGAACATTTTAACAAACTATTATATAGACCAAAATAATGAGATTCCAAAGCCCTTAAACATTTTAACAAACTATTATATAGACCAAAATAATGAGATTCCAAAGACCTTGAACATTTTAACAAACCTTATATATAAACCAAAGGGGCCCTCCGGTGCCGAGTGGTCTAAGGTGCTATTTGACGATCATTTACATCTCACCGCTAAAGTTGTAGATTTGAGTCCCACTTACTCAAAAAGTTTTATGTGAAAGTTTGCCAATTACTTGCGGAAGGACGGTGGCTCTACTTAGATTCATTCTGAGGTCTTTCTCCACCCACCAATGAAACTGGATCTGCCATATATAACCTGAAATGTGTTGAAAACGTCAAACCCATTAAAAAATAGACCAAAAATTTTAGAACAGAAATGCTATGTAAATTTTAGCAACAATTTTATCCAGATCAAAACTGTGAGATTGTAGTGTCTGTGAACATTCTTTTTATACATACTTAATTGTGAGATCATAGTATCCTTGAATTGTTTAACCACCCTTTAATACAGATCGGAATGGTGAGATCATAGTGTCTTTTTGAATTGTTTATCAACCCTTTTATACAGACCAAAATTGTGAGATCATAGTGTCTTCTTGAATAGTTTAACCACTCTTTTATAAAAAAGAAATTGTGAGATCATAGTGTCTTCTTGAATAGTTTAACAACCTTTTTTATACAGAACAAATTTGTGAAATCATAGTGTCTTTTTGAATAGTTTAACCATTTTTTTATACAGAACAAATTGGTGAGATCATAGTGTCTTTTTGAATAGTTTAACCACTTTTTTTATACAGAACAAGTTGGTGAGATCATAGTGTCTTTTTGAATAGTTTAACCACTTTTTTTATACAGAACAAGTTGGTGAGATCATAGTGTCTTTTTGAATAGTTTAACCACTTTTTTTATACAGAACAAATTGGTGAGATCATAGTGTCTTCTTAAAGAGTTTAACAACATTTGCATACATACCAAAATAGTGATATCCTAATGCCCCTGACACTTTTATTTAAACCAAAATTATAAGATCAAAATGTCCTTGAATCGTTTAACAATCCTTTATATAGACCAACATTGTAGGATCATTATGCCCTTGGATATTTTAACAACCCTTTCGCACAGACAAAACTTGTAAGATCATAACGTCCTTTGATATTTTAAAAGCATTTTCACATATCAAATTTGTGAGACCATAATGTCCTTAAATTGTTTAACAATCGTTTTATATAAACCAAAAATTGTGAGATCAAAATATCTTTAACATTTTTAATTGCCGTTTTACAGATTATATATACCTTAAGTATATTTCAGTTAACAGATTGAAATTGCATCCAACATCTTTAATGGCCCTTTTATAAATTTAAACATACGTGATTTTAGTATACTGCATTGAACTACTTGCTAACCGCAATGCATGTATAGTATTGATCTGCTTATGTTATAGGATTGGGTTAAATGAATATTACGCGGTCCGCCCCTTTCTGTTTATATCATTCAACATTGAACTATTTTAAGTATGGCAATATATCTCTACTTATTGCCCATTAACCACTTAAATTGAATCAACTTTCAACTAAAAAGATATTTGTGTTGTAAAAGACATTCCCGTAATCGGAAATAAATCATGTTTATTACTTTAAATTTGGGTTGAATAAAAGCGATAATTAAAGGTTGGACAGGTGTGTTGAGAATTTTTACGGATGACACAGAATGGGATCACATCGTCTTTTGTTTAAATCACCAATGAGTATTTGCGGGTTACAGTTATAAATTCAATGTACATGTAGTATTCCAATTCAGTACTTCAAGAAGAGAATAAAACATTAATCATTTAAGAATGGTACTATTTGTGAAATTCAAACTTCAAACATGTTTAACGAACAAAATCATCGATGGTGAATACTGAAACTGGAGGGGTTTCTTCTATCAAAATATATATATATTAACATGTACTGGGAAACATATTAAAAAATAAATAAAAACATATAGCATTATACAGTCAAACCTGTGCAAGCGGTCACCTCTATTAAACAGCCACTTGTCTTAAGCAGCTACATTTGCTACTTCCCATTGCTGTTTTCATAGCAAATCCACCTGTATTAAGCAACAACCTGTCTTAAATGGCCATATTTGCTCCTTCCCTTGACTGCCTGCTTAATACAGGGTTGTCTGTATTTATCAACTAACCCTTTATATTTAACTTTATTGATTCATTTTGAAAGCTTTTGTTCATTTTATTTATTTTTACATCGATTTGTGAAATAAAAATCTCGCACCTTTGACAAATCACGCTCAAAATATTCCTTAATATATATAGATAAAGAGTGTTACACATGAACATCACATTATGGCAGGGACGGGGAATCGAACCTCCAAACCGGCGATCCATGACCCAGTGCTCTACTACTAGACATTGCGCTTCACACATATAAGATGATAATTGAGAAAACGAACATTGAAATTTGTTGAACTGGTCAAACTACCTTGTTTAAACAACATTTCAGAAATAATTTACACTTTAATCATCTTGTTTATATAAAGATGTATCTATCAATCTTACTGCGTTCGTTAACTACTGCATTAAAAGTACATCGTGTGATGTAATAAACTCGCAGTATTTATATATACATTTTATGTTTATACTTACCTGTGTTTTATCACGCATAGCATGAGCGTATTATTTTGAGCGATACAAAGTACATATAGGTCATGTTAAAAGTGATTGTGAAATAATTGTAATGGGAATATCAGTGTGGAATGAAATAAGCAGAGTAGCAAACATTGAAAAAAGTATCATGGAACAGAGATTGTAATAAAGTATTTCTTAAATATGAATTTCAATATAAACATTTATTTATGTTGACTTAAACAAAAAAATTGTATACCAAATTAAAACGAGAACATCATATTTGTAATGATTGCAATTGAAATAAGATAGAAAATGAATACCATGTCGTTCCTGTATAACCAAAAAAAAGAAACAAAAATAATTAAGAACAAAGTAATTTTACATTGTCTCCTGTCAGAAACTAGGCAATTAGAATAGTTTAAATAATAATAATGACTCAGAGATAGTATTTAAATTTTGCTCCTCTGACGAAAGCAAATACATACACGATGTTATGATATTGTAAAAAAAATGTCCAAAACTTTCTGCCGGGGTAGAGAGTTATGTAGGAGTGGATAATGTCTTTACCTGTCAGTTATGGTACAGCGTTCTAAAATACACCTGTACTCGGCTGTTCACTGTGTATAAACCCAGATCAATATGTACTTGTTTACAATTTACAGTACATGACCACATTGAATTTCGAATTTTTGGCAATTGGAGTTTAACCTTTTTCAAAATATTTCAAAGTGCAAATAACACACACCTTTTGGAAAGTTTTTTTTTTCAATTAAATTTGCTAACAATAATCTAGTAACATGTAAAAGTATAACAAAAGCAATGCAGTGGTGACTTAAAAAACATAAAAAGGTTATCTGATTTGAATCATGTGTAGAATTATGTAAAACCTGGTTTACATGTCTGAAAATTTACATTATTCTAAAATTGAATACTAAGCATCTCATTATCGTCCATGAATAAAATACAAATAAATTGAAATTTAAAATCCGTCAAATCGGGTAAAAAAACTTAGTAAATAAAGTAGCCACATACGATCCAGACTGTGTTTTATTATTTAATCCATAAATTAATCTATCAGTAATGCTCGAACTATGTTTATTATGTGTACGATATAGTATGGTGGGTTTTTCTTGTCAAAACCGTCTCGTTTTTTGATGTGAGGGCGGAAGGACGAAGAAGGTTGGACTCACATGTAAATCATGTTTCAGCTCCTTAGTGGTGGTTTTGCTACTGGCCGTACCAAGACGATGGCGCTGATTATCACCTATTCTATATGCGTGTATTGTATTTATTAAGAGGAACGTATTTCTATTTATTGATTGTGTTTCTGTTGTTGTTGTTGCTATGTCATTTGAATGTTGCGTCTCCTGCTGGCCATGTTTTCCTGATTTTTTTTGTAAGATGTCACAAACTGTTTTCTGCAGCAATAAGCTCTAGTACCTGATCTGGTAAATGATAATGTCATATATTGATTGTGTTTCTATGGTTGTCGTGGATATGTCATTTGAAGGCTACGTTTTGTTTTCTATAGAAATTAGCTGTAATGCATGCGAGTAATAGATTCGAATGAATGGTCAGGATAAACACTTTATGATGGTATTCAGTTTATGCATATACATGTACATAGAGATGGTCACATGATGCAGTACAAATGATATATTTCATAAAGTTCTTACATATGACGTTTTGACTCTAAAACATATATTCATGTTCAACTCGTAAATTAACAATCTCCTGGTTATAGTAATATTTATGGCAATAGCTTTCATCATAAACACAGAATTATTTTGAAATTTAGGGAAGGGTTCGTTTGGGGGCAGCGTGATATTGGTTTTTCAAAAACTACTGGGGTGCCAATTTTGGTTAATATGTTCATATGAAAACATTTCTAAATATTGTGTATAAATATGATACGTTTTGCCCATTTGGCTAGTATTGTGAGGTCAAACATTACTCTATTCTTACCCGGTACCCGCCCAAACCTGACCTCCTGCTTATATGCATTTAATCTTAAGTTTTCAAATCCATTTTGTTAATCACACAGTTAATTCATACATTGTAGCTTAATATTTCAAGCAATTCACTTATTTAAAGAAACGCATCTGTACAAACTTTGTATAATCATATTATTCAATTTATTTATGATTTACTATGATTTATTCTTGCTTTTATATAAATCTAATTATTTAAGTATATAAATATTTTACAATATCTATAGGATGGGAAATGTGTCAGCTTTTGGTAACATTACTCACTTTGATATATTTCATATGTGTGATTTATTAAGAATCAAAGGTCACTTAACATTCATCTTAATGCACATGTATATGATTGTGTTAGTTTACTTTAAATAACTAACCAGAAAGTGTGACTCAATGGATTTACTGACCTGTGGGAAGATGTTATCAACTGTCCTTTATTACACCTGACCCTTCTATCTCGGTCAGTGACCCGATACATTGTTTAGGGCGGTGTTAAATGTAAACATGCTATAAATAACGTATTTGTCATAAACGTGTCAATATGACAGATGATTAAACGAAAACAACAGTAAAGGTAAATATTCACACTAAAACACACATCCAGGCATTCTATCAAACTCTTTAAACTTTTGTGTCATGCTTTACTTTGATTTGATGTTCACCATTGTCGATTTCCTATAAAGGTCTGACCACAAAGTCAGATTTTGCTACAATCCATATAAGATAGTGTCTATTCCATTATTATTTTCATGTAATCGCACAAATAACTAGGAAACTGTCCATTTTTAGAATATAGTGTCGTCATTCTTTATAATACTTCTGAAAAAGGAGTCCATCGTTGTACTAAAATCAATCCGCCTGCTTAAATCAAATATTTTACATTTTTGAGCAACTAGTGGTGTTTCCTCTCTGTTTATTATAGCTCAGGATCTGTTCTTTACATCTGAAAGAAATCACATCTTCCATGGACTATTATCAAATATATTACCAAGTGCATTTAAGTGTAAGATATGTCATTTGTAGGAGGCATAGTTATTGTCTGTTCACTCATTTCTTTCAGGTCGCTGTATAAAAGAAACTGCCTCTAGAAAATATAGTCATATACATGTCTCGATGATCAACGTGTACATGTATATCACAGAACCGACCAAATCATGTCATTTATATTACATGAAAAGTATGGAATACCGAAACATCATAGTAAGTGCATTTTGAAATTTTAAAATGATTAAATCATATGTTTTTATATAAACTATTGGTGTCACGATTATTTTGAAACTATTAATATAAAGTATTTAAAAATGTGATTTCTTATTTTTCTGAGATTTTTTATCATACCGAAAAAAAAACTGATGAAAGTATAACGCATTTTGCCTTTTTCTCACAGATGACCGCCGGAGTTTCCAACCTCTCTAAACCAGAAACGACTTTAAGGATCAATATACACACTGGATTATTTTAATTTCACATTTTCATAATAATATATATATAACATTTTCAGAATATTGTTGAATGCAATTCAATATATTGACCAAACCCTTTCAAGAGAAGTATTATATTTATTTTCTATACTTGCAACATTACTGTATGGTTATACCAACATGGCGTGTACCTTGAACGACATTATTATAAGATTTTGAAAAACAACATGTATAAAATATTTACTTTTCTGTGAGAAGTCAAACAGACGCGAATTGTAACCGCACTTGCATGAGATTAACAGTGTGACAATCTATCAAACAAATACCTATTAGAATGTATATGCTTAAATGAGACTACGACCTTTTGATTCTGCCACGTACTGCACGTAAAGCGGACTTATCGTACAGTTAATTATTGTTATCTTGCTGCACTGGCTGTCTGTTACGCAGCTAATGAATACATCTACGTACTGCATCACTTCTTTATTTATACATATATGCTTAAGAGACCTCATCTATACGTCTCAAACTTTGACAGTTTGAGTCAAACATCGTTTTCAAACTGCATATAACAAACACTATTTTGAAATCATTTTTTTTTTTTGCAAATTAAATGTATCAATAATAATCTAGTATTATGCAACAATATAACAGATGACTGAAATTTTGAAAAAGGGTTCTCTGATTTGAATCAAGTAGTGAATTATATAAAACATGCCCCAGAGCCGTCTTGAGGCATTTTATAAGACAGTTGGGTTTTTTTTATAACAGGAAGATTTTCTATAACAACACTTGTTACTATCTAGAAATAGGTGTTAAAAAAGGTCATCGATAAACAATTGTATTCGTGATTGATTTTAGTTTAACCAATTCTGGACAGTTTCCGAACGCACTTCGTTTATTAACGGAAATCCAAAAATGTGTTACTGTAATAGTAATTTCGCAGAATCCGATATTTGGTAAATCCACCTCGCCATTGTGAAACTACGTCATTCTATTACTAGATTGAACCTATCGTATTACATAGATCATCATATATCTGTTTACATTTTCCAGTGCATGACCTCAAAAGCTCCCCTAATTATTTTTTTACAAAATGTTGGCATCTGAATTTTTGAAATTTGAATATAACAAATACCTTGAACAATTATTTTTATGCCAGTTGATTATACTTATATTAATAGTGTAATACGTTTATATTAATCATGAAAGATCCATTTCTGCATCCATTACATAATTATACTGAACAGAGTAATTCTTATTCCAGTTCAGCTCTCAATATCTGTTGTAAGTAGTTAAATAACAAAATATGAAACAAGTTGAAAATAAATCAAAGGGCAAGTTTGATAAATTGCCAGAAACTGCACCAGGGGAAAAACACGTACTGCATACCATCATTTTCAGAACAACAATCTTGGAACTTATGCATTGTTGCTTGAAAATAGAAGAACGATTAAGTCTGTGCTAGGTTTCGCATGTGCTGAAGATTTTATTACGGCTCACATAGGATTCAATAAAACCGAGTCTGCTATATTTTACTCTAGATTACGTCCGGTGCTTTAAGTGGGTCCTTTTATCGGAAATATTTCGCTAGATATTATGTATATCATGATTTTTTTGTCAGATATTTTAGCAGAAAACTCAATAATCGGTTTCTTAATCCAAGCCAACATAAATGAGATTTGGCATGTAGGTTAGTGAAACTAAATACCAAACAACGTACTATATTTCACGTTTCGGACGAACGGATTAGAAAACTCGATACGCAACAGCTTGGGTAAAGACTAACATTACTTAACGATGTATGTTTGAACACATTCAGTGTATCTATACGACGAGCTGGCCGAGTTGTTAATGCGATGGACTGTTAATCCATTGGGGTCTCCCCGCGTGGGTTCGAATCTCATCCTCGTCGGCATTAGTTTTATTCATCTACAAATCATATATAGAATGTCAAAAAATGTTTGGCAAAATACAAAAATAACATGTCTTTTGAAAATAGGCAAAACACAAAATGCTCATAACCTATTTCAAGTCATCATATATATATATACTGTATTAGCGTGTAAATTAGTGAAACCAATTAATCTGGACGGTGTCGCCGTGGATTTTGTGATGATCGCTTATTCATTGGGGTTTCCCGCGTGGATTCGAATCCCATCCTCGTCGGTGTTTATTTTATTCAGCCTCAAGTTAAATATAGAATGTCAAAAAATGTTATGTATAAAAGAACAAAAAAATAAACTTTAAAAAATCGTTTTTCATTTGTAATAATGAAAGCAATCGTTAAGCAATGGCATTTATCAATGAATATTACATTTGGTGAAAACACAAATTTTATATATTCTATAATCATGATATTAGACATAGACATGGTTTATTCAATAATTTAGGCTACTGGTCCCAAATACATTACTCGTAAACATTTTTTAAACAAATGCTGGAATGACAAATTAAAAAAAAGGAAAAATGAAAAAAAAAAAAAAAAAAAAAAATTGTTTAGTGATATATTGATGGATTGAAATTTTCTAGTTTTCTTTTATCAAAAGTACTGTTTATATTAATCGTGTAACAAAACAACTCTAGTTCCAGTTCAGCTCCCAATAAGAAGTTAAATAACAAAATGTAAGAACAACACTAATAAGAAAGAGCCACAGTAATCAGATAAACGCCTGAATTATCAATATTACATTCATGAATATTTGATAGCGCAAAGGTTGTTGGAAAACAAGAAAACAAGATTATTGAATGCCTTTTGTATCATCAATGTTTGTGCTGAACGATAGAAGCAATGGTAAATAAACATGCCAAGAAGCTAGTTAAAACTTAATAAAGGAAGATGCAGAGCTTGATAACCAAATTGATGGATTCAAAATCAATTACATGTGTTTACTTTTGTATTTTTTCCATTGAATAGTAATAAGAATAAATATTTAAATATTCAGTTTAGTGTTGAGGTTAAATAAATTTCAAACCAAACGGCCTTTAGTTTATGCCTGTTTTTATATTTTTTAGGCAGTTAGAGAAGTAATAGGTTGGATTATCATTTAAACAACTCAATTCAAAGTAATTGTGATTGTTAGCAATAATACTATCTTTTATTAAACCAAATGTTATTAAGCAACTATTTATGCTTATATATTTGATTTTGGCATTCTGCTTATGGTCATTTGTAATCTTAGAACTTATACATTGATCCTCGAGAACAGAACAACGCTTAAGTCGGAGCTAGCTGAGTGCGTTGAAGATTTCACTATCATTCAGATAGGATTCAATAAAACCGAGTCTGTTATATTCTACTGTAGATTGCGTCCGGTTCTTCAAAGGGGTCCTTTTATCAAAAATAATTCATGTTTAAGATGTATAACATGACTTCTGTCAGATGCTAGAAGAGTGCAATTACATGTACTATTATTAGAAAAGTAAATGTCGGTGATTTGGCGTTTTAGTTATTGAAACAAAATGTCAACAAAATGCTAAGTATTTCATGTATTAAATAACTCAATACGTAACAGCTGGGGGAAACAACAATAATAAATGAATTATCTTTGAAGAAAATAGCTATAGGACGAGGTGGCCGAGTGGTTAAGGCGATGGACTGCTAATCCATTGGGGTCTCCCCGCGTGGGTTCGAATCCCATCCTCGTCGGCATTTGTTTTGTTCAGCAACAATTTAAATAAAGAATGTCAAAAATGTAAGGCTTAATAAAAAACGGCATCTGTCATTAAATATTAAATTCATTTATTGTAACAGGCAAAACGCAAAATGATTATAACCTGTAAAATAAACACAAATGTAAATATTACTAATGATAAAGATATACTTGACGTAGAAATGCACTTTTATGAACATATTTACTCTAAAAAGGAAAGAAAAAATCCATATTATAACTTTTTTGGTAAGTCAATAAAAACTCTTATTGATATTGAAAAGAGTAGTTGTGAAGGACTTTTATCAGAATATGAATGTGCAATCGCTTCAAAACAAATGGAAAAAAATAAGCTACCAGGAAGCGGTGTATTACTACAAATTTTATATCGGTTCAAATAATTATTCTTTTCAAAATAACAAACTTACAAACTTACAGAACTTCAAAAACAAATTACGTTACAGCCTAAATCTTACAGAGATATATCATTTTTCGGAAACTGGAGACGCATAAGTCGATATTTTATGTCGATTACAAAATAGCTACAAAATCTATAGCGAATAGAATTAAAACCGTGTTACCCAATATAATTAGTACATCCCAATAAGGATTTACTAATGGCAGATCAACTGGAGAAAAAATGTAATTTTAGATTTTATAGAGGAATTAAACCAACCAGTTATTTTATTTTTTTCCAGATTTTGAAAAAAGGATTTGATAGCCGGATCATGAATTTATGTTTGAAACACTAAAACATTTAAACTTTGGACATTCAATTATAAATTTGATATCAGTATTTTATAATGGAGCAAATAGCTGTGTAAATAATAATGGTTATCTATCTTCTTTTTTTCTAATACAAAGATGTGTTCAACAGGGATGTCCGTTATCGCCTTATTTATTCATTTTATGCATAGAACTCCAATCGTTTACTGTACATAATAATAAAAATGTGAAAGGCATAAATTTTAATGTTACAGAAGTGAAAAATACGCTGTTTACAGATGATGCAGCTTTTGTCACGGATGGATCAAGAAAGACTTTTGAAACGTTAATAGATAGTTTAGATAATTTTAGTTACACCTCTGGATTAAAACTTAATGCCGATAATTGCAATGTAGTAAGAGCAGGTTCTCTAAAACTTACAAAAACAAAGTATTTAACACTTAAACAACTTCAGTGGAAATTGGAAAAGGCCAAAGTACTCACAATCTTTTTTTACACATGCAGAAAGGATAGCATTAATCTTAATTTACAACCGAAAAAAGAGGAGTTCAAAAATTGTCTCAAACAATGGCAACACAGAAAACTTACTCTACTCGGAAAAGTGGCCGTTGTAAAATCTTTTGCGTTACCGAAAATTATCTACCCACTTTTAGTTTTACCAAACCCTAATGATGATATGATTAACGATTTAAATAAATATATGTTCAAATTTATATGGGAATTTTGCTTATGAAATACTACGAAAATGGTGGATTGGAAATGATTGATATAAGAAAATTTTAGTTGTCACTAAAATCGAGTTGGATAAAAATAATTTTTACTCAAAATAAAACGGTCCACTCAAACAATTTTACAAGAAATTATGCAAATACGGAAAAACTCTCATATTTGAAAGTAACTTCCGTGAAGCAAATATTTTAAAATATTTTAACAAACAACTTTTTTTAGCAAATGTTCTAATGTCTTTTACTAAAATAAAACAAATAAATGCGACCGGGTAACCAAACTATTAGTAAGGAAATAATTTGGAATAATTCAGATATAAGAATTGCTTATGAAACTGTTTATTTTGATGGTTTAATAAAGGCATAAAAACATGGAACAAAACAATATTACACATATATAATATACTTGTACGATTTATCGAAACAGGACTTTCTTAAGTATTATTCTCTAATAGCAAGTATTCCAAACAATGGTAATTAAAATAAAAAGACGAAAATATTAATAACGCAAACCAATTACGTATTTTATATAAGCTATTAAAAACAAACATATAAAAAAGTTCTTTTATAAACTTCAAAACAATGAAAGTGAAGGGACTACCATCAAATCACAAACAAAATGGCAGGAGTTATTTCCTCAAACCGAATTAAATTGGAAAACAATATATTTAAAAACAATAGAAACTACAATTGACGCAAAATTAAGAAATTTTAAATATAAATGTTTACATCAAATAATTCCAACAAATAAACTACTGATGAAACATATATTAACAAATTCTTTGTGATTTTTAAGTATGAATATGGAAACCATAAGTCTTGTTTTGGGAATGTATACACATTCAAAGATTTTGGATTGAGTTAAATGCATTCTTAAATGAACAACATATAGATATCCATTTAGATTTCAGAAAAGTTTGTTATGGATATTGTTTCATAACACCTTCATTAAAGCTAATGATTTCATAATACTATTTGCAAAATATTACATTTTTCTTTGTAAATGCTTGAAGACTAAGAATAAAACTTCTTTCATTAAACCTTATAGAGAAAGTGGTATGAAAATCATGTTATATTGCAGTGGTTATAGTATTAACACAGTATTATGTTACGACTTACTTTATGTTGAAATTTGTTGTACTTTGTAATGACTGATAAACTAAAGAATATTGAATCACAAAAACAATAAGTTTATATATTAGATTTAATCGAAAATATTTTTGTTAATGTGGCGTATTTTAGTTTTAATTACACATAAACCGTAACATAGTGGCATCAGTCGCCAAGAAAATATCTAAATATCATACTTGTACATAAGGTTTACGGAACAAAACAATTCTTATTCCAGTTTAGCTCTCAATATCTGATGTAAATATTAAAATGTAAGAAAAGTTGAAAATAAATCAAATCAAGGAAAACGTTAACTATACTGCTAGAGATTGCACCAGGAGAAACACACACTGCATGCACTTATTGTAAGAGCAACACAAAATATGTGAGAGTACAAAGGCAATCAGATAAACGCCGGCATTATCTATAGAACGTCCATGAATATTTGATAGCGCCAAGCTTGTTGGAAAACAAGAAAGCAAGATAGTATAATGTCTTCTGAATCATCAATGTTTTGTTCTGAACTCTAAAAGCAATGGTAAGCAAACTTGCAAAGAAGCTAGATAAAACTAATTGAAGGATGTTGCAGATTCAGATAACCATATTGATGGATTTAAAATCAATCATACGTGATTAATAGGCATTTTAGAAAGTGATAGGTTGGAATCACCTTAAACTTTGGAACTAAAGTCACCGTTACTGCGATTGTTAGCAATACTACCATCTTCTTTGAAAAAATATGATACTTAATATTATACTTCTGGTCCTTTGTAATCGTGGAACCCACGCACCGTTGCTTGAAAATGGAACTACGTTTAAGCCAAGTGTGTGTGTGTGTGTGTGTGTGTGTGTGTGTGTGTGTGTGTGTGTGTGTTGTAGATTCTGGTACCACTCACAAAGAATTTGATAAAACCAAGTAGCTTTCTCCTCTGTTTGGCGTCCTGTGCTTCCAAGAAATTTTATCAGCAATAAGTACCTAATTATTTGAAAAGAACAACATGAAATACGAATCAGATGCCAGCAGTGTGCAAAAACTATCAAAGCAATCTAAATTGTCAGTCTGAGAAATGGAAACAAACATATCAGTGACTTTGCAAATTATACTGTACGGAACAGCTAATTATTTTCTCAAAAACTACAAAAACAATGTCCTTGAAATATTGACTTGAATAAGAAGAATAAGAAATACCACTGATATGTAAAAATCATACACAATTGTCTGTCTAAGCATGTCGTATACAAATTTGGCTATTTGACGGAAATATAAAATACACATGTGGCGGGTTAGCTGTTCCGTTAACTATTTCAGTATATCAGCATACAGAAGTATATCATTTTTGTACCAAGCATCTTACGTTTATGGGCGAATTGAATGACGCAATACGCAACAGCTGTCAAAAAGAAAACATTAATTACAAAATAATTTTTGTTTTAATATAATTGTTATTCACTTATAAGACGAGGTGGCCGAGTGGTTAAGGCGATAAAACCATTAGGACACTCCGCGTGGGTTCGAATCCTTGTCGGCATTTATTTTATCCAGTCTCAAATTAAATATAGAATATCAAAATATGTTATGCATATTAAAACAATATATTTTTTAAAAATCGTTTCACATATGTAAAAATGGAAGCAATAGTTAAGCATTGGCGTTGGTCACTGAATATTACAATGGGTCAAAATGTAAATTTTAAATCTTCTATAATCAAGTTACGATATTAGACATAGACATAGACATGCACATGGTTTATTCTGTATTTCAGGCTACTGGCCCAAAATACAATACACATATTCGATTTGAAAACAAACACTGAAAAGACAAAATCAAATGAAATGGAACAAATTTAAAGAAAACACTATTTTTATTTAATTATATTTATGGATAGGCCTATGACATACATAACCTGAAATGTGTTAGAAATGCCGTAAAACAACATTCAAAAAGATATATACATATATATTTATGGATTAAAATGTTCTAATTCTAGATTTCTTTTATCAAAATATTTAACAAAACATTTTGGGATATAGATACGGTCATGCTTTTACGTGGACATAGTTTTATAAAATACATTTAAATTTTAATCAGGCGTCTTTAAAAAATAGAAGTGCAAGATGTCCAGTTATTGGGCATTAGGAAAAATAAAGATCATGTTTAATTAGACGTACACACGTTTTATGACAAAATAAACAAATTCGTACAATTATAACTAGTCCCATTTATCTTTCATATCGATCATCAAGTTATAACAAGACCATTTACAATATGATAATGTCTTTCTAGACGTGTATGATAAAGCCAAACTTCGACTCAGTATTAAGCAATGACTTTAAATGTTCATAATGACAGACTTTTGGCATGATATGTTCTTGCTTTTTTTGTAAAAAAAAACAACTGATGCGCTGTTTAAAAATCCAAAATAACATTGTGTCATTAGCAACGTTATTGGCTATCCGCACGTATCAAAACACATTTTTCAAAGCATACATTTACTTGACTATGCCCATGTTAGGATACCAATTTCGTATAACGAATTTAACATCAGATGTCTTTGGTTAACTCAAGCCAAAGTGGAAACTTTTAACATGATCCTAGGACAAAGCGCTTTGCAATGTTATGCGGCAAATGACAGTATTGTTTGCAGAATTCTATTTGCACACACTTTTTTTTTTGTCAACACAATTAAGACAGCATCTTTCTGGCCCATAAAATGGTTTAACCATGTAGCATCAATTAGTTTGAAAATATCATTAGGTTCAGATGCCAAAATTTTCTTTGAAGTCTGAAAATACAGGCTGAGACTATCATTCCTTATTGTGACATAGACTCATGAGTTTTGACAATTTTAACTTTGAGCAAAAAAAACATGCCCCGACATTTATAAAAATAAAGGAACAATTGCAACAAGCTCATTACTAAAATACAAATTTTTCATTTTGTTTGACTATATTTTCATCATTGTATATTATAATTTTTAATTTCGCTTAAATTTATATGGGTAATCACATACTTATAATTCAACATTTGCATCATATAGATATATAATTTATAGACTATTGTAGAATAAATTTCATTATAATGGATGTTCCAGATATGCGTAAGATTTGTTTTGCTGTAAATCATTATAAACAAGATTCTCTATTTTTATTGTTAGTTATGGTTATATCAATATGTTGTTTATCTCGAACGACAGATTTCTTAATATTCCAAAAACAATAAGACTAAAAGATCGACTCAGTATTCTGTGATTTCAAACACACGCAACATCAGAATATTATCAAAAGCTACAAAGGTCTAGGAATTATCATTTTAAATTCGTATACTTGAATGAGGCTATGATCCTTAGATTCTGCATTGTTCTGCATGTTAAGCGGACATATCGTATAGCCAGTTATTAGTATATTGTTGCTCTGCTGCTGCAGAGTTATTGGGTACATATACGTACTGCATCACTTCTACCTAAACTGACTCGACTTATCATGTATGATGCTGGGGGAAAAGCGAGCTTAGGCACCCACATTACCTAGGTTAACATTACCGATTGCGTATATAAATTGCATTCATACGGCTTTGGTCGTTATTTTGTTACCATTAAATTGTTGTTTTGCATATACGACAATAACACTGTATGAATATTTTATGTAATTGAAATAACTGTTTATTTATAACTATATAGTATAGCTGTACCAGCACATATAATGCCTTTCTTACTAATGATGTTCTTAATGTTGCGTATTTGAGTTTTAAATACTCGTTACCACACCATTACCGCACCAACTACCGATAGAAATCTTAATATCATAACGGTTCTTGTTCCAGTTTAGCTCTCAATATTTAGTGTAATTAGTTAAATAACAAAATGGATAACAAGAAATCAATATGATAGAATGCTTTCTAAATCATAATTGTTTTGTTCTGAACTACAGAAGCATTGGTTAGTAAACGTGCCAAGAATGTAGTTAAAACTAGTTGAAAGAAGTTGCAGATAAATAACCAAATTTAATGATTCAAAATCAATTGCATGTGATTAATTTTTTCCATTGAAATAAAATAGGAACACAATTTAAAACATTTAGATCCAGCGTTGAACTAAATGTCAAACCAACCGTTCTGTAATTTAAATTCAATAGACATTTTAAAGAAGACAGGTAATGTTCACCTTTAAACAATGTTTAAGCTTCCGAATTATAGTCACCGTAATCTAGATTGTTAGCAATGCTACCATCTCCTTTGTCAAACGTTTGTATTTACATTACCATTGATACTTATTTATTTGATCATGTCTTTATATTTTTGATCATTTGCAAAAGTAATAATTATACATTGTTTCTGGAACGTGTTGTAGATTCCCTTGCCTCTCTCTGTAACAAAATAGTTAGGTTGTTGTGGCCTCATAGTAGTGTCAGCTGGTGCGTGTCCATTGTAATGATAAAGGCTATATTTAGAACAGGTAGCATGAAATTAATCAAACGTATCGATAGGAGTAACGTTTATAAGATATGTTTACATTTTCTTTCTTTGATTAAAGAATAAATCATTTTGAAGTTTATTTCATCAAATTCCATTAAGTATTAAAGAAGTTAGAATAATCAAACGGATTTATTTTCATAAAAAATAATTTAAGTTTACATTTTGCCTAATAACGTAAAATCCGCATCGTAGGATATTGGAATGTTTGTTGTTATATTGATATGCACGAAATTCACTAAGGTATATGAACTGTTTTGCTATATATTCTGACTGTATCATAGGGAAAGTGTGTCCAGTATAGCAAAACATCTTTGGAGTTGGCGTGACGAGAGCATGTTACTGTTCAAGTACATAACGGCAGATGGGTATGTGCATTTTATATTATGTTGTATTTGAATGTCTTATAAATATATTTTGACATAATCAGATCTAAGTAAAGTTGTATAAATTGTTCATATCCATTCCAACGATAATGTCTGTAATTTAATACACATCCACGGTATTGAGAAGCGTTTTGTTAAAATATAGGCCGAGGAATCTGAGAACGTATTTTGAGCTGTTGATATCGTGATTACGATGAAGTATTGAAATTCATAATATTCGAATTGATAAATATGTGTAATTAAATTTTGTTGATGCTTATTCTGATATTCACAAAGTGAATAGATACAGAATTGGTTTGTAATTGGTTATATTATAAACGAGAAGTTATGTAGAGATACAATTGCTATTTTGAGATTGACGGAAGGTCATATATGAGATGTTTAAAATGACATGAAACTGCAGATAGTAAGAATTGAATGAACTGTTATCATATATTGATAAATCTACCATGAAACTGTTAGATGGTAAAAATTGAACGCACTGTTATAACATGTTTATAAATCTACCATGAAACTGTTAGATGGTAAGAAATGGATGCACTTTTATAATATATTGATAAAAACACCATGAGATTGATATATGGTAAGTAATAGACGCCATGTCATAACATATTTGAGCTACTCGTATATCAGAGTTTATATATATATATATTGTAGCCGTTTTTAGACGGAAGCGAGGTATGTGTCCGCTACATCAACGACGTATCAAGTCGTGACAGTCGTGACAGGAAGTCAGTTGGTGGTGGTAGTATCAGGAACCCACATAATCGTCATATGGACGACTTGACGGTCCTGACGTCGAAATACGGTCGAGAGTCGGTACGAGGCGACGTAACGCCAGAAACTCAGTATAGAGTTCTAGGGAAGATAACCCATTTTATATAGCCACCACCGTAAGGGACGAGTGATGCTAAATCTTTGATAATCCGAACGCGGTAGTAGTATTTTAATACCATATTAGTTTATTTTTAAAAATAGTTTTAACATTCATATAATATAAGCAGTTTGGATCGCGATGTAGACTACGGAACGATTAGGAGATAGAACTGTATAAAAAAAGTGTTAATACCACCTTAGGACCTTTCTAAACCAGCTGTGTTTTTTTTGTGTGTGTTTTTTTGGTTGAGTAATTATATTTAATTATATATATTATATAATTGTATATTCGTTATTTTATTTATGAAAAATTAAAAAATTGTAAATTTAACTTTGTGTATGTTTGTCTTCTACCCTCGTGAGTTGTCGGTCCTTGGTCATTTTGCTACACTCCCAAAGGATTCAATGAAACCGAATCTTCTATTTTCTTATCTACATTGTGTTCTACGCTTTAAATGGGTCCCTATTATCTTATTATTTGAAATGTACATCGTGATTTTTCCAGATGCCAACAGTGTACAATAACTATTATAAGAGAATTAAATTTTTGGTTTCTTAATTAAAACCAACATATCGGTGATTTGGCGTGTATGGTATTGGAACAGATTAAATCAACAAAAGTATTTCACGTTTTCGGACGTGCGGATTAAATAACTCAATACGCAACAGCTGGGAAAAGAAAAAACATAAACAAATGAAGTATACTTGAACACAATGAAATTTATAGGACGAGGTGGCCGGATGGTTAAGTCGATGGACTGTTAATCCATTGGGATCTCCTCACGTGGGTTCACGTGGGTTCGAATCCCACCCTCGTCGGTATTTCTTTTATGCAGCAATAAGTTTAATATAGAAATTCAAAAAAGGTTATGCATAATAAAAAAACGAAACTTTTGAAAAAATCGCTTAACATTTTTAACATAAAAAAACAGTCCTTAAGCAATAACATTTGTCAATAACTATTAAATACATTTATAATAATAGGCAAAACAAAACATGCTTATAACATATAATCAAGTAATCAAGTTATCATATTATTGCATTGTATGAGCGTGTAAATAAGTAAACTGGATGGTGCTGAAGTGAATATGTATTGGTCGCTCATGCCAGTGTTCACGGGTGTTATTCTTATCTCGATGCTCAAAAAATATTCGGTACTGATTCTACCTGGAATACGACAGCAATAACAATTAACATAGCTCTGAGCTTATTTTTTCGTCATCGAGTTAAATAAATTTATACAAACTTAATAAGTGCAATATATAAAGACGTTTTAATGACTGCAAGTGTGAGCTATCGATGGCTCTTATCATTTCGTACCCGTGTATGTTTTATTTTTAATATATATTTTGCTTTGGTTGCCGTATCCTTTGAATTATACATTTTCTTTTATATATTTACTATTTTTGGCGACTTTACTTTTGTTAACATGTGCATATTTTAACAATTTCGAGTGTATGACCTCACAAGCTCTTCTAAAGTATTCTTGTTGTTCTCCCCAATCTGCATATAACACATGAAATTCCTTTTTATTTCGAATTATAGTTAGTGCCAATTGAGTACTATATATAAAAGGTAAAGAAGAAGATTAAATTACAATATAAACAATATAAACTGATATTTCAAAATAACCCTACAATACGAATCATGTATCTATAAAACATACTGCCTAAATTCATCATGCGGAATTTATACGAGTTCTTTAAACTATTTCACATAGTTAATTCAGCAGGAATGAATCTTGTTAATGTGGCGTATTTGAGATTTAAATACAACATAACGGTATCAGCTCCCGATAGAAAGTTTAGATATCAAAGAATAACTTCAAGATATTGCAGTAAATGAAAAACACCCACTACATGTAACCATTGTAAGAACAACACAAATAATGTACATGTACAAATATAATCAGAAATGAAGTATCGAAATTATTTCCATGAATCATTGATAGCGCAAAGGTTGTTGGAAAGCAAGAAAACAGGATAATGGAATTCCTTCTGAATCATCTAGTATGTTTTGTTCTGAAACGTACAAGTAATGGTTAGTAAACAAACATTCCAAGAAGCTAAATAAAGCTAACTGAAGGACGTTGCAAATAGAAAACCAAAATGTAGGGTTAAAATCAACTGCAGTCGGTTTCATATAATATTTTTCCAACAAAATTCAATAAAAAAACACAATTCAAAACATTTAGTTTCATGGTTAGGATTTACTGAATTTCAAAACTAACGTTTTTTTTAGTTTAGACTGGTTTTAAATGAGTATGTTATATATATATCTAAATCTTAACCAAACATATTTAAAGTATACAAAAAGGAGATGTACATCTTCAGGGTATTCGAATTAAAAGAATCTCATATTCAATTAATTCTTTATGACAAAATGAAGAAATTCGTCAAAATTTATCAAGTTCTACTTGTCTTTTATTCCGACCATTAACTTATAACAAGATCATCTATTTTAATAATGCCTTTTTAGTATCATATAATTATTATACAATTTGTCGTTTATAAAGAGCAAAGTTCTCCTAGGAAACCAATTAGCGATGCTAAGAATAAATGACGGTACTGCTTGAAGAACTTCTTTGCACATTTTCTATTTTGTCAACAAATCAAAATACCACATTGATGACCCGTGAAAAGGTTTGACAATCATTTAGTTTGAAATTATCATTTGGATCTAAATGCCCAGATTGCTTTTTAGTCTGAAATTCCATTAGTCTGGATTTGTTGTAATAGAACATCCTCTGCCATAAACAGTTTTAACTTTAAATAAAATACATGACTTAACATTTATAGAAAGGAACAGCAAGTTCATTATTAAAATAACATTTTGTATTTTGTATTTTGTTTAACTATATAAATTAAGTCTCCCATTTTCTTCTCTCTATTCCTTCCTGTGCCTGCAAGTGTTCATTTTATCAGATATCATTTCCTATCTATTTGTAAAGTACAATCTGAAAATTTTGCCAGATGCCAGCAATGTAAATTAACTATTATAAAAAAATAAATTATTGAACTCTTAAATGAAAACCAATATATCGGTGATTTGGCATGTAATTCAATGAAACCGACTTTATCAACAAAAATACCCAGTTTTGTGCTAAGTATATTTCGTTGTAGGACAAATTACAAATTAAATAACTCAATATGCAACAGCTGGGAAAAAGGTAAACATTAATTACTAAATAATCTTAATTTGTATAAAAATTTATATCCCTCATAAGACGAGGTGGCCGAGTGGTTAAGGCGATGGACCATTGGGGTCTCCCCGCGTGGGTTCGAATCCCATCCTCGTCGATATTACTTTTATTTAGCTACAAGTTAGATATGGAATGTTAAAACATAGTATGCATGATAGAAAAACTTTTTGAAAAATTGTTTCATATTTGTAACAATGAAAGCAGTCGATTTAAATTTGAATGCTTTTTAATATAGGTAAAGTAGATAAATCGTGCCTGGCGAACATAGCATTCATTTAAGCCTGCAATACCCAAAATCAAAAATAAGATATCTGTTTATGTTCACAAAGGTTGTAAATAAAAATCATCAGTATAAAAATGTTATGTCATCATTGTAAGAACAGCGTAAATGATGTTGGAAAAGTAGATAAAGATAATGGAATTCCTCTCATTTATGTTTCGTTCTGAACCAAATAAGTAATGGTTAGTTAAAATGCCAAGGAGGTTCTTAAAACTAATTGAAGGACGTTGCAAATAACCCCAAATTGTAGGGTTAAATATCAATTGCAACCGGTTCATGTCTTATTTTTCCAAACGAAATTCATTAATAAAAACAACAAAACATTCAGTTTCAGTGACAGGGTTAAATGAATTTCAAAACTAACATTCTTTAGTTTAGACTGGTTTTCAATTCAATAGGCATGTTAAGGACGAAATGTTTATTTCAGCTTTGAATAATGTTTAAACTCCCAAACTATAGTCACTGTTATTGCGATTGTCAGCAATGACACAATCTCTTTTGCAACTAATATAAAATTTATAACATAACTATTTATACTTATTCATTTGATCTTGGCATAATATTTCTGGTCATTTGCAATCTTGGAACTCATGCATTGTTGCTTGAAAATAGAACAGCGCTTAATCTTAAACCGGTGCTGGTAGTATAAAAAATATTTGCTGCAGATTCTAGTACAACTTACAAAGGATTCAATAAATCCTAGTCTGCTATTTTCTTCTCTGGATTGCGTCGCGTCCTGTGTGTGCTTTCAAGTGACCTTTTTATCAGAAATCATTACTTAAAAAATATACAACATGAAATGTTTGTCAGATTCCGGCAGTGTGCCATAACCATCTTTCTATTAAAACCAACATATCGGCATGGTTGTTAGTGAAACAGATTATGTCAACAAATATATCAGTTTTGTGCTAAGCATCTTACGTTTACGATCATATTTACTCCATACGCAACAGCTGGGAAAAGACAAACATTAATTACTAAATAATATCAATTTGAATAAAATTATTGTCCATAAGACGAGGTGGCCGAGTGGTTAAGGCGATGGACTGCTAATCCATTGGGGTCTCCCCGCGTGGGTTCGAATCCCATCCTCGTCGGTGATACTTTTATTCAGACTCAAGTATAGAATATGAAAAAATATATGTATAAAAAAGAATAAATAACTTTTAAAAAATCGCTTTACATTTGTAACAATGAAAGCAATCGTTCAGCAATGACATTTTTCAATGACTATTACATTTGGTGAAAACACAAAATTTATATTTATATCAAGTTATGATATTAGAATTTTTAAACAAACACTGGAGTGACAAATTCAAATAAAATAGAATAATTAATAAAAAATGTTTTTAAAAAAATAGTTTTGTTTAGTGATATATTTATATAATACAATTTTCTAATCCTATTTTTCTTTTATCAAAAACATTTAACAAATATTTTTAGATAAGATCATACTTATCTGATGTGGACATTCGTGTATAAAATATATTTATATATATAGATCTAAATTTTAAACAAACATATTTAAAGTATGCAAATAAGGATGTTCATCTTCAGGGTATTCGAGAAAAAAGAATCTCATCTTCAAATAATTCTTCATGACAAAATAAAGTTATTCGTAAAAAATTAACAAGTGTTATATGTCTTTTATTCCGACTATTAAATTATTACAAGATCATCTATTTTTATAATGCCTTTCTAGAACTGTATAACCAAGTCAAACTTAAGATGACTCAATATTAAGCAATGGCTTAAATTTCTTTTATAATGACAGGGTTTAAGAACGATATGAATATATTTTTGCCATTCATTTAATAAAAACAATCACTGAACCACTGATTAAACATCTGAAATAACATTGCACCATCACCAAAATCACAGGCTATCAAACATACTAACTTTGGAGTTAAAAACCAAGTCCAAACAATTATAGAAAGGAACAACTTCAACAAGTGCATTTTAAAAATAAAAAATTTCATTTTGTTAAACTATATCTCCATTTCAAAAACTATAATTTTATTTTTGCTTAAGTTTGTATGTTGCAATTTTAAGTCTATCACAGAACCTTATATCTCCCGAATCATGTATGTTAACCACCAATGATAAAGCAGAAAATTCTATGCCTGTCCCACAATTCATAGCAATTGAAAGTTTTCTTGACTGTGATGTCATTCACACTTTTAGTTGAAGCAACTGACCAATCAACGTGCTCAAAGTTCGGCTTTCCCAATATTACTATTGAACAGACCCAATCTGGAGAGCTGTATTAGTTGACATATTATGCAAATTTGCATCATGTACATGTATAAAGCTTAAATAGCATTGCATCATCAATAACAAAATGAACTATCAACACATATCCAAAACTATATTTAAAAGCATATTTTTACTTGGCCCTGTCCATCTTCATTTATTCTCTTTGATAAAGCATAACTTTGGTTTGGATATCTGTGGTCCTCGGATCAACCTAAGCTAATATAATTATTATACAATTTGTCGTATATAGAGAACAAAGTGGAAAACTCCCACATTCTCCTTGGAAAAGCAATTTGCAGTGTTTAGTAATAAATGACGATACTGCTTGAAGAACGTTTTTGCTTATTTCCTATTTTGTCTACATAATTAAAACACCAAATTGAAGACCTGTAAAATGGATTGACAAACATTTAGTTTGAAATTATCATTTGGATCTAGATGTCCGAATTATTCTTTGAGTCTGAAATTACAGACTGGATTTGTTGTAATAGAACATCCTCTGTCATTGACAGTATTAACTTTAAGTAAAAAACATGACTTAACATTTATAGAAAGGAACAGCAAGTTCATTATTAAAATAACATTTTATATTTTGTATTTTATAACTATATAGATTAAATCTACCTTTTTCTTCTCTCTATTCCTTCCTGTGCCTGCAAGTGTTCATTACCTATCTATTTGCAATGTACAATGTGAAAATTTTGCCAGATGCCAGCAATATAAATTAACTATTACAAAAAATAAATTATCGAACTCTTCAATCAAAACCAACATATCGTTGATTTGGCATGTAATTTAATGAAACAGACTATATCAACAAAAAAGCTTAGTTTTGTGCTAAGTATATTTTATTGTAGGACCAATTACGAATTAATTAACTCAGTATGGAACAGCTGGGAAAAAGACAAACATTAATTACCAAATAATTTTTATTTGAATAAATAAATAACTTTTATAAGACGAGGTGGCCGAGTGGTTAAGGCGATGGACTGCTAATCCATTGGGGTCTCCCCGCGTGGGTTCGAATCCCATCCTCGTCGAATTACTTTTATTTAGCTACAAATTAAATTTTTCATATTTATAACAATTAAAGCAATAGTTAAGTATTTGCAATGGTCAATTAATATAACAAATGGTCAAAATACAACATTAAAATATTCTAGTTATAATATTAGACATATAAACATACACATATTTTATTCAGTGATATAAGCTATTTGTCCTATTGCATAGTTCAGGAATGAATGACAGTATTAAAATTTGTTTGCATTTTTCGAGTTTGTCAACATAACTAAACCACCACATTAATTAAACCTAAATGAATTTAACCATTTAAAGAAAAGAACAAGTCAACACGTTCGTTGTTAAAATAAAGTTTTACATTTTGTTAATTATATCGTCTCCATTTCTAAATACCATCATTTGAATTTTGCTTCAACTCATATTCATATTCATAGCCTTACAATTCACATTAAAATTATGTAGATCTATAATTTGCAGAACGTTATTGAATGCATACCATTATAATGGCAATTTCAGTTCAAGAGAAGCGTTAGATTGTCTTTGCTATTATTTCGTTCATAACCAGATACTCGATATTGGATCATTGCTGTATAGGAACGACATTCTTCTTAATATTTAAAAAACAATATGCATTAAAGATCGACTATTCTGTGGTTTAAAACAGACGCAAATTTAATTGTACTTGCATAAAATATAATTACTATCTATCAAGTTAAGGCCATGAGGAATTATCATTTTATATATTAAGGCTAAAAAGAGAATATAATCTATGATTCTGCTACGTACTGCACGTGAAGCGGACTTATCGTACAGAAAATTATTGTTATCTTGCTGCTCTAGCTGCAATAAAGCCAGTTAAACGCGTGGCAGGAGGGTGGTCTTCACATCTATGACGGGAAGAATAAATTAACCTTCCAATGGTAGTTCAAAAAACAAATATCGTATGTGTAAGAAGAATATATATATATGAAATTTTGCGACATTCCTTTTGTAAACCTCTGCTTTTGTTTACATTTTCAAGTGCATGATCTTTTTCCAATCTGTATATAACATAATTATACCATTTGGAATTAAGTTTTGTGTCAATTGAATACAATTTTGCATATAATAATCTTGTAATATATTAAATTACAACGTAAACATTTTCAATTATGACCAATATTTCATAAAATAACTTTCTGATATGAATCATCTTGTGAAATTTTATATAACTGTAAGTTCTTTAAAGTATTAAATATTGGCGGGAAATAGTTTTCTTTAAATGGCGTACTAAATTTTTAAATCTCTACTATCTCACCATAACCGTATCAGATTCCGATAGAATATCTGAGTAGAATACATGCATATATAAGGTGTACTGAACTTAGCTATTTTTATTTAAATTTTTACTCTCAATATCTCATGTTAGTAATTTAATAGCATTATGTTAAACAGATTGGAAATGAATAAAAAATATTGATATACTGTCAGAGACTGTACCAGGACAATAACACACACACACTTCATGTAAACATTGTCAGAACAACAATTATACTGTAAATGTACAAAGGTTAACGCAGATATCAGATAAACGCCGGCATTATCAACAGTAACATGAAATATTACTAGCGCAAAAGTTGTTGGAAAACAAGATAATAAAATGCCTTCTGCATCATTATGTTCTGTTCTGAACTATAGAAGCAATGGTAAGCGTTACATACCGAGAATTTCTAATTTTAAAGAAATTGCAAATAGATAACCAAATTAATGGATTACAAGTAATTAATACCTTATTTTACAATTGTAATTTAAAAAATATCCAAACATTCAGTTTCAGGGTAAGGGTTAACTGAATGTCAAACCTAGCGTCTTTAGTTTAGGGTGGTTATTAATTCAGTAGGAGTTTAAGTTAAGTAATAAATTCGACTTTAACAATATTTAAGCCTCCGAACTGCAATTACTGTTACTGCAATTGTTAACAATGCTACAATTTCATTAAAAACATTATTTATGTTTATTTATTTGACATTGGCATTATAATTCTGGTCGTTTGCAAACTTTTACGTGGACCGTATGCATTGTTGCTCTAAAACAGAATAATGCTGAAGTCGGTGCTATGTGAATGTGTTGTAGACAGACTCCATTACCACTCACAAGGGAATCAATAAAACCGAGTCTGCTATTTTCTTTATAGATCGTATACATTGTTGCTCTAAAACAGAATAATGCCGAAGTCAGTGCTATGTGAATGTGTTGTAGACAGACTCCATTACCACTCACAAAGGAATAAATAAAACCGAGTCTGCTATTTTCTTTATGGATCGTATACATTGTTGCTCTAAAACAGAATAATGCTGAATTCGGTGCTATGTGAGTGTGTTGTAGACAGACTCCATTACCACTCACAAAGAAATCAATAAAACCGAGTCTGCTATTTTCTTTATTGACCGTATGCATTGTTGCTCTAAAACAGAATAATGCTGAAGTCGGTGCTATGTGAGTGTGTTGTAGACAGACTCCATTACCACTCACAAAGGAATCAATAAAACCGAGCCTGCTATTTTCTTTATGGATCGTATAAATTGTTGCTCTAAAGCAGAATAATAGTGAAGTCGGTGTAAGGTGTGTATGCGTTGCAGATTTCATTATCACTCACAAATCATTAAATAAATTCGAGTCTGCTATTTTCTTCACTGGGTTGTCTACAAAAAACTTATTCATTGCCGAAACATTTGAAATGTCCAACATGAAATGGCAGAAGTTTGCAAAAACTATTATAACCATAAATTAAAATCATCATTTGTTTCACGTTTTCTGATGAGTGGGTTATATAACTCAATATGCAGCAGCTGAGAAAAGTTCAACATCACTAAGTGAACTATGTTTGAACACAATGGAATCATTTCTATAGGACGAGGTGGCCGATAGGTTAAGGCGATGGACTGCTCATCCAGTGTGGGTTCGAATCCCATCCTCGAAGGTATTGATTTTATTTATCCAACAAGTTAAATATAAAATTTCAAAAACAGATTATGCATAATAGAAAAAAAAAACTTATAAAAATCGTTTTACATAAAAAGCAATGACATTAATACAGATTAAATACATTAATTATAATGGGCAAAACACAAAAAGCTTGTAACCAGGTTTGTAATCAGGTTTCGATGTTATTGCATTGTACTAGCGTGTAGATTAGTGAAATCAACAAAACTGGACGATGCTGCAGTGGATATTATGTTGGTTGCTCATGACAGTGTTCACAGGTGCCATCCTTATCTTGATGTTTAGAAACAACATTCGGTACTGATTCTCCTGATAAACGGTCTCGATAACAATTAACATAGCTCTGAGCTTATTTCGCAATCGGGTTTGATAAATTTATATATTCTAAATTAGTACAATATCAAACTGTTTTTAATGACTGAATGTTTTGGGCTCTCAATGGCGTATTTTGCTATTGGCAGTTTTTGAGGCAGTTAATTCTCTTATCACTTTGTACGTTATATATTTTATTTTTGTTATAATTGTTTCGTATATGACCATTTTGCTTTAGTGGTCGTATCCTTTTGACGATACATCTCTTTTTATATATCAATTATTTTTGCGACTAAACTTTCGGTAACATATGCATATTTTACAACAATTTCACGTGTATAACCTCACATGCTCTTCTCAAGTAATGATTTTCCCCAATCTGCATATAACACATACCTTTTAGAATGATATTTTGTGCCAATTCAGTATTATGGATAAAGAAGAAGATTACAACTACAATATAACTAATTTAATAGTTACTGAAATTTCAAAATAGTTCTCTGATATGACTCATGTATTTGTAAAACAAAACTGCCTAGAATCGTCTTGTGGAATTTTATGCGAGTTCTTTGAACTCTTTCACATATTCAATTTGGCAGAAACTAATATTCTTAATGTGGGGTATTTTAGTTTTAAATACTCATAACCGCACCATAAACGCATCATAACCGAACCATAACCGCATCAGCTGCCGCTATAAACTCTAAATATTATCATTGTACAGCCTTTATACTGAACAAAACAACTCTTATCCAAGTTTAGCTCGCAATATATGGTGTCAACAAAATATTTTTGTGCTTAGTATATTTCATTGTAGAACAAATTACGAATTAAATAACTCAATATACAACAGCTGGGGAAAAGACAAACATTAATTACTAAATAATTTTTATTTGAATAAAAGATTACTTCTCATAAGACGAGGTGGCCGAGTGGTTAAGGCGATGGACTGCTAATCCATTGGGGTCTCCCCGCGTGGGTTCGAATCCCATCCTCGTCGATATCACTTTTATTTAGAAGTTAGATATGGAATGTCAAAACATATTATGCATGATAGAAAAACTTCTGCAAAAATCGTTCCATATATGTAACAATTAAAGAAGCAGTTAAGTATTTGCCTGTAATAAATATAACAAATGGTCAAAATACAAAATTTTAATTATGATATAAGACACAGACATACACATATTTTATTCAGTGATATAAGCTATTGGTCCTATTGCATAGATCAGGAATAAATGACACCATTGCTTGCAGAATTTTTTTGCATGTTTTCGAGTTTGTCAACATAAATAAAATACCACATTAATGACCCGTAATCTAAATGATTTTAACCATAGCATTTGGATCTAGATGCCCAAATTATCTTTGGAATGTAAAACTACTGAGTGAATTCCTTAGTGTGATAGTGCCTCATGGGTTTTCGAACATATTAACTTTGGAGTAGAAAACATGCCCAAACATTTAAAGAAATGAACAAGTCAACACGTTCGTTGTTAAAATAAAGTATTACATTTTGTTAATTATATTATCTACATCCCTAAATACCATAATTTGAATTTTGCTTAAATGTATTCATATCCATAGCCTTATAATTCACATCAGAATAATGTAGATATATAATTTGCAGAACGTTATTGAATGCATATCATTATAATGGCAATTTTAGTTCAAGAGAAGCATTAGATTGTCGTTGCTATTATTTCGTTCATAACACGATGCTCCATATTGGATCATTGTTGTATGGGAATACCAATATGTTGGTAATCTTAAACGACATTCTTCTTAATATTTCAAAAATAATATGCATAAAAGATCCGTGGTTTAAAACAGGCGCAATCTAATTGTACTTGCATAAAAATATCATTACGTCTATCAACAAAGGCCATGAGGAATTATCGTTTTATATATTAAGTCTAAAAAGATGATAAAATTTATGATTCTGACACGTACTGCAAGTGAAGCGGATTTATCGTACATATAATTATTGTTATCTTGCTGCTGTAGCTGCTATAAAGCCATTAGAGCGCGTGGTCTAGCGGTAGAGCACCGAACCCATGATTAGAGGGTCGTGGGTTCGATCCTCCGCCACGGCTATGTGGGGTGTCTTTGAGCAAGACACTTTTTCCGGATATGCTTTATACTGGTTCTACCCAGGAAGGCTCCGACGGTGAGAAATTGTAAGAACTTGTTTCACAATCGAAGCAAAAGAAATTAGATCAATTAGCCAGTGAGTACATCTACGTACTGCATCACTTCTTTATATATATATATCTCAATTAAACTATATATATATTATAAACTTTATCAATTATATATATATATATACTTTCATTAACACTCGTCCTAAGATAATAACGATGGGAAAAAAGCGAGGTCTATTGCACACGTTAACCAGGTTTAAGATCATAACAGAGGCTCGACAAAATATAACATTCAATTCAAATTTGACGCATACTTACTGATACATGTGCACGTGATTATATTTTCAAGTACATTACCTCACAAGCTCCCCTCAAACGTTTCAAAATGTTGGCATATTTTTTTCCAGTTTCAATATAACAAATTCTTTTTAAAATTATGTTTTTGCAAACTGAGTATGTTTATATTAGTCGTGCTTTATGTATATATAAAATTAAAATAAAATTAATTGGTGACTGCAATTTCAAAAATACTTCTCTGATATGAATTATGTATTGACGTGTATATACTACCAAGAACCATTTTGTGGCTTGTATATAACAGTAAATTCGTTGACCACTTCATATACTCAATTTTGTAAGAAATTGTTTTCGTTATATGACATATTTGAGTTTGAATGTCCATTACATCACCATAACCGCATCAGATGCCGATAAAAATCTGAATAGCATACATGTATGTAAGGTGTACATCAATGTAATTTTCAATATCTGGTGTAAGCAGTTGTATAGCATAATGTTAAACAAGTTGAAAATGAATAAGAAAAAAGATTGATTGATAAACTGCCAGAGCCTGTACTCGGACGAAAACACAGCCTGCATGTAAGAACAACAATTATACTGTAAATGTACAAAGGTAATCAGATAAACGCCAGCATTATCGACAACACTAACATGAACTATAAATAGCGCAAAGATTGTTAGAAAACAAGATAATAGAAACCTTATTACTCATTATGTTTTGTTCTGAACTATTGAAGCAAGGTAAGCATTACATTCCAAGAATTTCTAGTTACAGCTAATTTCAGAAAGTTTCAGATAGATAACAAAATTAATGGATTGCAAGTGGTTAATATCTTATTTTACCATTGAAAATTAAAAAAAAGTCCAAACATTCGGTTTCAGTGTAAGGGTTAACTGAATTTTAAATCGAACTTTCTTTAGTTAAGGGCGGAGTTATAGAAAAGTTATAGGGGTTTAATTCACCTTTAAACGATGTTTAAGCCTCCGAACTATAATCACTTTTACTTTGATTGTTAGCAATGCAACCATCTCCTATGAAACATTATTTATGTTTTTTATTTATTATCGGCATTATATTTCTGGTGTTTGCAAATGTGGTTCGTATGCATTGTTGCTCTAAAACAGAATAATGCTGAAGTCAGTGCTATGTGAGTGTCTTGTAAACTCCATTACCACTCACAAAGGAAGCAATAAAACCGAGTCTGCTATTTTCTTTATTGATCGTATGCATTGTTGCTCTAAAACAGAATAATGCTGAAGTCGGTGCTAGGTTAGTGTGTTGTAGATTCAACTAATACTTCTCACAAAGGATTCAATTAATCCGAGTCTGCTATTGTCTTCACTGGGTTGTCTTATTTGCTTCAAAGAGCTAATTCATTACCGAAATATTTGAAATGTCCAACATGAAATGCCAGCAATGTGCAAAAACTATTTATATAAAATAACTATTATGAAAAAAACTAGAATTTCTGTTTCTTGATTAAAACCAACATATTGGTGTTTTGTCATGTAAGTACGTGGATGAGAGCAAATTTTCCGGATAAGACAGTGGATTATATAACTCAAGATGAAACAGCTGGGAAAATCCAACATTACTTAGTGAAGCATGTTTGAATACAATAAGCTTAATTCAATAGGACGAGGTGGGCGAGTGGTTAAGGTGATAGACTGCTAATCCATTAGATCCCGGCGTGGGCTCGAATCACATCCTCGTCGGTATTGCTTTTATTCAGCCAACAAGCTAAATATAGAATATAAAAAAATGTTAGGTATAATAGATTTTTCACCCTGAAAAATCGTTTGAGATGAAAATAATAACAATCGTTAAGCAATGACATTTGTCAATACATATCAAATACATTGATTATAATGGACAAAACACAAAGTGCTTGTAAAATATAATTAAATTTCCATGTTATTTTATATAACAATATTGTATATTCTATATTGAATAAGCGTGTAGGTAAAATCAATAAGTTGGACGGTGCTGCAGTGGATGTTGTGCTTGTTGCTTATGCCAGTGTTCACGGGTGCCATCCTTATCTCGATGCTTAGAAACAATATTCGGTACTGAATCTACCTTAAACACCGTCTCGATAGCAACTAACATAGCTCTGAGGTTATTTCGCAATCATATTTGATAAAGTAATATAAATTAAATTAGTACAATATAAAACTGTTTTAATGACTGAATGTTTTGGGATATTAATAGCGTATATTGCTATTGGCAGTTAACTCTCTTATCACTTCGTACCTTGTATATTTTGTTGTTGTTATAATTATTTATAATATGACCATTTTGCTTTAGTGGCCGTATTCTTTTATAGTCCAAGAGCAAACTAATATAAAACAATCTCACGTAGCACGTCTTTGACAGAAAAGGTCTGTCACTTGGAAACGTTTGGTAGATACATATAGATCATTATTTGACCTTCAGTACTTAAGAATTGTGGTATCACTTTCAAGATAATTTTGGTTAAAAATATGAAAAAATAGAAAAAAATCTCCATTTTTTGTAATATTTCAAAATAATACATTTTTGTGTATACTGTGTTTATAAAAGCTCTGCAATACATTGATATATATACATGTATGCTATACAAGTCAATGTCTACTGAGTCACTGACACTGTGTGGGATTTTTGGGTTAAAAATAGGAAAATTCTAAAAAACTCGCCAATTTTTGGAATAATTAAAATTGAGATATATTTATGTATGCTGGGTTTATTGAAGCTCTGTAATACATTGATATATATATATATATATATATATATATATATATATATATATCTCAATTTAAATTATATATATATACTAACCAAACGACCAGGAACTTAAGGAAGATGGTTTCTGACCAGCAACGAAAAATGATGAAAAATATATTCGAAAGTTAATATCAGGACTGATGACAAACCCATTTCTTCTCAGACGGCCAAACAGACGGAGATGATACATATAAGTCAATAAAGCAACTGTTCCCTCAGAGATGTTTAAATAACCTGTGACAAGTGATATAATTGGAAGATACAACATGGAAAAGTTTATTGATGAAAAACTGAATACAAATACAAATGTTTTTAGGAGCCACTGCCACGTGTGATTTTGAAAACAGTTTTCATTCTATCAGAACAGTAAGTAGTCTGTCAAATCTAAAGATGAACAGATTACAACCATAAGTGTCGATAGAGAGCCGGTTTAAAGATTGATAATTGCATCCACGTTCAGAAAAGTATTTCTTAAGACGTGCTGACCTATGAACTATCAACTGTTCCATTCTCTCTTGCACACACAGATGGAACTTTGATAAAGCTAGTTTTAAGTTTATTACTTACAGAGCTTTGGACAAAAGCAATTGTGTATGTAAGTAATACGTACATTATAGATGAAATGGCAACCATTCAAATAGTTCAAGGTGGAGGTGCAGTCACATTTGGAGACTTTGGATTCTTAGCGACAGGTGGTGTAAAGTGGACATGAAAACTGCCTGTTGGGAAAGCAGTTTTTTCCAGGTGGTGGGTTCAAGAGTATTTTTTGGATACATCCACAATCCTATCAACAAAATGTAGAATACCTCAAGTCTGATACTGAGGAAGCATACGTACATATGATGCTGATGTTGAGCCCCATTCCTACTCATGACGTCGTAGAAGGCTTTGGCTAATCCATCTGCTCTGTCTTACCTGCAGTTCAGTGTATCACTGGATTTATTAGTTCTTTAGTTGAAATTGGCAAGAGAATAGCGCTTTATCTATGAAAGTCATTTGATGTCCACCGAGAAGAACTGTCGCAGTAAGGTTAATCTGAACATTGTCTGGAGTGTGCTTCATTTCATGTAAGAAGTGCGTCTGTACCTTGTATTTGCCCAATAACCCTGAATGTGCTGCTGATGACGCCAGATACCGATTGCTCTGTCAAAAGAGACTACGGAACAAAAAATGTCACCATTGTCAAAAAGCTTAAAGCATCACTCAGTTAACTTCCAATCACCGTTTTGGAATTATTATTTACTAGCAAAACAAAACTGCTATCTCTAGTCGAAAGAGGTTGGTATCTAAAGCTGGTACTTTGAAAAATTTCTGGTGCTCAAGGAACCTGCTCTTAGTGTATTGGTGGAGTTTACATCATGTTAATGTAATAGATCGGCACTTTAAAGTGTTGATTTGTACCAATGTAAAGCAAATGATCTACTTTGTACTGAAGATTGTATATGTGTGGCACATGAAAAATGTTTAAGGGCATTACTCATGTAATTGAATCAGAGACAGGGTCAGATGATGCTTACATGCTTCTGCTAGTTTATCATATTGTAACACCTTTATATTGTATTTACATATACTTTCTTATTATCTACTTTTATTACAGTGGGTATTATTCTGATAAAAAAAATAAGCATAGTCTGAAAAAAGGAGACTCTGTTATATCAAATCTGATCTGTTTATAAGAGGTAAAGAATATACTTCAACTAAAATTCTTATGGTCCGAATTTGCCCCTTCCCATTCCATGAAATATATAATTCTAGATTCGCCACTTATAGAGCTAGTAAATACATTTTTATTTGTTATCAATATGAAAAAGGACAAATTTGCCTACGCATGATTTAACAGATTGTTGTAAGATAAATACATTAATGGAGTCATATCGACTAAAAAGTCCGATTTTGTAATTAGTAAATAAAAATGGTCCGAAAATGATAATTTGCCTCCACCCATTCCATGAAATCTAAAATTTTGGATCCACCACTTATAGAGCTATTATGTACAAGTACATTTTATTTGTTATCAAACTGAAATAGCGCAAATCGCAAAAAAATCAGGAGTATAAGTGTAATTTTAGGCTTTATTCCATTATTCCCAAAATCACCAGTTTCGTTATATATTTCGATGTATTTAGCCCCAAAAACTTAAAAGTTATACCACAATTCTTAAGTACTAAAGGTCTTGCAACATCCCTTGGGCATCTAACTAACAAATTATGAAGTTAAACCTATTCTGTACTGAGGGTGCTACGTGAACTTATTTCTAGTCTTCATATAAAAATACGCTCTTCAACTATTAACGATACATCTCCTTTTATATATCAATTATATTTGGGACTTAACTTTTGTTAACATATGTATATTTTACAACCATTTCAAGTGTATAACCTCACAAGCTCCTCTCAAGTAATGGTCGCATATGATTTTCCCCAATCTGCATATAACACATACCTTTTAGAATTATGTTTTGTGCCAAGTCAGTATTAAGGATAAAGAAGAAGATTACAACTACAATATAAACAACTTAATAGTTACTAAAATTTCAAAATAATTCTCTGATATGACTTATGTATTTATAAAACAAAACTGCCTAGAAGCGTCTTGTGGAATTTTATATCAGTTGTTCAAATTATTTCACATATTCAATTCGGCAGGAACTAATATTCTTAATGTGGGGTATTTCAATTTTAAATACTCATAACAGCACCATAACCGCATCATAACCACATCATAACCGCATCATAGCCGCAACATAACCGCATCATAACCGCACCATAACCGTACCATAACCGCATCAGCTGCCGATAAAAACTCTAAATATTAAATACTATCATTGTATAGCATGTATAATGAACAAAACAACTCTTATTGAAGTTAAGCTCGCAATATATGGTGTTAGTAGTTGAATAACCAAATGGTAAACACGTTTAAATGAGTAAAAAACATTTGATACACTTCCAGAGATTGCAGCAAGTGAAAAACACCCACTGCAGTCGATTCAAATTTGAATGCATTTTTGATATAGGTAAAGAATGTAAATGCCTGGCGAACATAGCATGCATTTCAGCCTGCAATACCCAAAATCAAAAATAAGATATCTGTTTATATTCACAACGGTTGTAAATAAAAATCACCTGTATAAAAATGTAAGATTATCATTGTAAGAACGACACAAATAATGTTAATGTATGAAGATAGTCAGATAAACGCCGGAATTATCGATATCATTTCCATGAATCATTTATAGCTCAAAAGATGTTGGAAAACAAGATAATGGAATTCCTTCTGAATCATCTATGTTTCGTTTTGAACCAAACAAGTAATGGTTAGTTAACCTGCCAATGAGCTACTTAAAACTAATTGAAGGACGTTGCGAATAACCCCAAATTTAAGGGTAAAAAAATCAATTGCAACCGGTTCATGTCTTACCTTTCCAACGAAATTCATTAATAAAAACAAAAATCAAAACATTCAGTTTCATGGACAGGGTTAACTGAATTTCAAAACTAACATTCTTTAGTTTAGACTGGTTTTAAATCCAATAAGCATGTTAAGGAAGAAATGTTTATTCAGCTTTGAATAAAGTTCAAGCTCCCGAACTATAGTCACTGTTATTGCAATTGTTAGCAATCACACCATCTCTTTTGCAACAAAATATTATAACATGAAATATTTATGCTTATTTATTTGATATTGGCATAATATTTCTGGTCTTTTGCAATCTTGGAACGCATGCATTGTTGATTGAAAAATAGCACAGCGCTTAAACTTAAAGCGGTGCTGGGTGTATAAAAATCATGTGCTGCAGATTCTAGTACAACTTACAAAGGATTCAATAAAACCGTGTCTGCTATTTTCTTCTCTGGATTGCGTCGTGTCCTGTGTGTGCTTACAAAGGACCCATTTATCAGAAATGTGAATAAAATCTTTGTCAGATGCCGGTAGTGAGCTATATCTATCCTTCAATTAAACTAACATATTAGCATCTACGTTAGTGAAACAGCTATTGTCAACAAATATAACAGTTTTGTGCCAAGCATCTTACGTTGATGGACATATTAACTCAATACGCAACAGCTGGGTAAAGACAATTATGAATTACTAAATAATCTTTATTTGAATGAAATGTATATCCCATAAGACGAGGTGGCCGAGTGGTTAAGGCGATGGACTGCTAATCCATTGGGGTCTCCCCGCGTGGGTTCGAATCCCATCCTCGTCGTTTATAATTTTATTCAGCCTTAAGTTAAACATAGAAAAACCAAAATATTTTATTCATAAAAAAATAAATACTTAAAAATAACAATGAAAGCAATCGTTAAGCAATGACATTTGTCAATGACTATTACATTTGCTGAAAATACCAACTTTATAAATTATATTCTAAAATCAAGTTATTATATTAGACATACACAGTAGTTAAGGCTACTGGTCCCAAATACAATACACATACACACTTTTTGAACAAACACTCGAATGACAAATTCAAATTAAATGGAACAATTAAATAAAACGATTAAATAAATAGTTTTGTTTGGTGATATATTGATAGACTACAATTTTCTAATTTTAGTTTCTTTTATCAAAAGCATTAACAAATACTTTTAGATATAGATTAGGTCATGCGTATCTATTGTTGTCATACTTTTATAAAATATTATTCTAACCAAACATATTTAAAGTATAAAAGCATAGATGTTCATCTTCCGTGAATTCGAAAATGAAATGAATCTTATCTTCAATTAATGGTTAATGACAAAATAAACACTTCTTAAAAAGTGCATTTTTCTTTTATTTCGACCATTAAGTTATAACAAGATAATCTAAATTTTATAATGCCTTTTTAGAATTGTATAATAAAGTCAAACATAATATGACTCTTTATCAAACGATGACTTCAACTGTTTATAATGACAGGCTTTTGGAATCGTTTGAAAATATTCTTGCCATTTATGTAAAAATCAATCACTGATGCGCTGGTTCAACATCTGAAATAACATTGCATCATCACTTAAACCACAGGCTATCCAACATATTAACTTTGGATTAAAAAAAGCCCATTACAGAAAAGAATTATGAGAATTATGAGTTAGTGACTAAATAGCTCAAAATACAAATCTCTACAATAACATAATTGACTTGTTTACAGGTAGAGAAAACCATTACCACCAACATTTACCTGACCTTGACTGCAGTTAGGAATGTCTTGATCTTGATTTGAATGATTTTGCACATTGTATTGTAATTATCTATTTTAAAACATATCGTGTGTTTCAATAGCGTACTAACATGACATGATATGTAAAAAACATTTTTGAATGTTTTAGAGTTTACTTTATTTAACATGAAACACTAGCATAAAATATTTTTTTAATGTTTTAGTGTTTATTTTATTAAACATGAAACTCTAGCAGGAATATAACTTGAAGCTTTAGATATGTGCAGTATTATTAATCAAAGCAATGATATTTGTAAATCTGCTGCGTAATATATCAGCTATTCACATTTATTAGCTTACTAAAGGACTTTAAAGGGACACGCTGCAATTTGCACTTAAAACTATTTCTGAAAAGTATATATATACTAAGTATGTAATTACCATAGCATATGTTAAGACTGGTTTTGTTCCTGTGTTGAAAAATGTACATAACTCTTGTAAATGGTTCAAAAACATTATATTCGGCAGATCTTCGACAGTAAGTGCAAATCATATAAAAAAAATTATTAATTTCCCGAGTTGTATCGGAATGATAGAACTTATTCCAAGTATATAAAGATGAATACAGTAGAACTTCGATAGATCGAACCCGACAGGACTGAAAAAAAATAATTTGAACGAAGAGTGTAAAAATACAGGTAAATATGTTTGCTGGACCTAATTTCTAGTTAGACTCTTCACGACATCGTTGTTCCAGCCATCTTTGGTAGAATAATAGAATTTAAATAGTATTTCGGTCGGGACCAGTTAAGTGGTTCGAGCCATGTGTTGTGTTTCAGCCATCCGAGTTCGAGCCAACGAAGTTCTACTGTATCTCCATTTCAAAATACTATCATTTTTATTTTGCTTAAATTTGCACGCATGTCTTCAGACATGCGATTTTTAGTGTGTCACAGAACCTGATTTCTAACGAATCAGGTATATTAAAATCCAATGTAAAGGCAGGGAATTATATGCCTGTCCCACAGTTAATAGCAATTGAACTCTTCCTTAACGGTGACTTTATTCAAACTATCCGATGAAGAAACTGACCAACCAATGTGCTCAAATGCGGCTTTCCAAACACTGCTATTTAACGGATATAATCTGGAGAGCTGGATCCATACTACAGACTATGCAATTTTACATTTGTATCATGTAGATTTATATCCGTCAATAGCATTGCATCAACACCATCGGCATGCGCTATCCACACATATCCAAATGCAGATTTAAAAGCATATTTTTACATGACCCTGTCCATGATCGTCTATTTCTTTGATATAGTGTAAAGTTGTTTGGGATATCTGTGATATCTGTGGACCTTGGATCTAAAGCTAACGTTTAATACAATGTTTCATATGGGCAAAATAAAGTGGAAGCCTTACGCTTTCTCCTAGGGCAAAGTAATATGCATTGTTTAGGAATAAATGACAGTACTGCTTTCAATCTATTATGCACATTTTCTTTATGGTCATTATTATAATTTAAACACCAACTTGATGACCCGTAAAATGGATTGACCATCATTTAGTCTGAAAATATCATTTGGGTCTAGATGCCCAATTTGCAGATGCCATCACCACTCACCAATGGATTCGATACAATCGATCCACTATTTTCTTTTCTCTATAGCTTCCTGTGCCTGCAAGGGACCACTTTATCAATAAGAATTACCTATCAATTTACAATGTACAACATGAAAAATTTGACAGATGCCTGCAATATGAATTAACAATTATAAACACCTAAATTGTCGGACTCTTTAGTCAAAACCAACGTATCGTTGATTTAGCATGTAAGTTATTCAAACAGACTATATCAACTAAATACCAAGTTTTGTGTTAGGTATATTTCATTGAACGACAAATTACGAATTAAATAACTCAATACGCAAAATCTGGAAAAGACAAACATTTACTACTATATGATCTTTATTTGAATAAAAGTTTTTATCTTATGTAAGACGAGGTGGCCGAGTGGTTAAGGTGATGGGCTGTTAATCTTTAACCTTCAACGACGTTATTTATAATATTTTAAAAACAATATGTATAACAAATGGACTATTCTGTGATTTAAAACAGACGCAAATCTAGTTGTAATTGCATAAAAAATACAATAATCATCTATCAAATAAAGGCAACGAGGAATTAACATTTTTTATATTAAGGCTTAAAAGAGGATATAATCTATGATTCTGCCACGTACTGCACGTGAAGCGGACTTATCGTTCAGTTAATTATTGTTATCTTGCTGCTCTGGCTGCTACAAGTCATTGAGTACATCTACGTACTTCATCACATCTTTATATATACATATATACTTTCTTGAGAGAAGAGCGAGGTCTAACGCAAACGTTAACCAAGTTTAAGATCATAACAGAGATTCGATAAAATACAGTCGAAACTCGTAATCTCGATACTGAAGGGATTGCCAAACAACTCGAGATATCCGAATATCGAAATAGATTTTGTTTCAAGATAAATATTTATTGTCATCACCTGATAATTTTCGTACGCCAATTGTAATTTCGCTTTCATATTGCGGTCCGTAAATGCTGATATCCGGGAACATCTTTGAATTTCTCGAAAGTGTGAGACATATGTTGGGGCTGATTGATTGAATCTAATGATATTTGAACCATTTACATGCAATCATCTAATTCGATATCACGATGTTTGCATCATTATATCAGTAATTAAAACTGACACTTTGTCGTTGGCCGGTAATTAGTGGCGCGTCTTAAACAAACTGTGAAAAATAACACGTGTATATTTTCACACGACGTTGAAAAAATACACAATGTTAAATCAACAATAATTATACCGAGACAAACATTCAATTAATCAATTAAAATATCCGAAATATCGACATAGACAATATCGAGTAAAAAGAATAAGTGTTTACATAAACAAAGAGAGGGAAAAGTTAGGGACGACAAAAAATATCGACACTACCAGAATATCTACTCAAGCGATATCGAGATAACGATTTTCAGTTGTATTACATTAATATTCAGAAATGCCGCATACATACAGATCCATGTGCTAGTGATTACATATGACCTCACAAGCTCTCCTCAAGCGTTTCAAAATGTTGGCATCTTGTTTTTCCATTCTGCAATAACAAATACATTTTAGGATTATTTGTTGTGTCAACTGAGTATGTTTATATCAATCATGCTACATGATCGAGTATATATAAAGTAAAATCATAAATAATTTAGTGGTGGCTGTAATTTCAAAAATATTTTTTTGGTATGAATTATGTATAGACGTGATTATACTACCAAGAACCATTTTGTGGCTTGTACATAGCAGTAAGTTCGTTAAACTACATCATATATTCAATTTGGTAAGAAATAATTTCCTTTATATGACGTATTTGAGTTAAAGTATCAGTTGCAGATAGAGAGTATAAATATCATGTGTGTATATATGACGTATAATGTAGTTTAGCTCTCAATATCTGATGTAATAAGTTAAATAACACAATGTTAAACATGTTTAAAGTAACTCAAAGTAAACCGGTGCAATTGTTTACATTTTCAAGTGTATGACCTAACAAACTCCTTTTAAGTAATGTTGGCAATTGATTTTTTTCCAAAATCCATATATTACAAATACATTTTAGAATTATGTTTTGTATCATTTGAATATATTTATGAATACAGTATATTAATATGTAACAAATTAAATTACAACATCAAAAAAAATTAATTATGACTGAAATTTCAAAAAGAACTCTCTAATATGAATCATGCATATATATAGAAAGAGAAAAACTACCAAGAATCATCATGTTAAATTTGATATAACTGTCTGTTCTTTAAACAATTTCACAAATTGGTAGAAAATACTTTTTCTTAAAATGGCGTACTTAAGTTTTAAATATCCATTACCTCGCCTTAACCGCATCAGCTGCCGATAGAAAATCTGAATAGCATACATGTATGTAAGGTGTACTTAAATCCAACATTAAATATCTGGTGAAAAAGTTTTATAATAAAAGGTTGAAAATGAAAAAAAATATTTATAAACTGCCAGAGACTGTACCAGGACGGAAACACAGACTGCATGTACGAACAACAATTATACTGTAAATGTACAAAGGCAATCAGATAAACGCTGGCATTATCGACAACACTAACATGAACTATTAATAGCGCAAAGATTGTTGGAAAACAAGAAAACAAGATAAAAAATGATTCATTATGTTTTGTTCTAAACTAGAGAAACAATGGCAAGATTTACATTCCAAGAATTTCGAGTTATAGCCAACTTAATTTTCAGATAGATACCAAAATTATTGGATTGCAAGTGGTTAATGTCTTATTTTGCCACTGAACTTTTTAAAAAAATCCAAACATTCGGTTTCAGGGTAAGGGTTAAACTTAACATTCTTTAGTTTAGGACGGTTATTACTTATTCAATAGCAATTTTAGGTTTAATTCACCTTTAAACGATGTTTAATCCTCCGAACTACAGTCATGGTTACTACGATTAAAAGCAATGCTACCCCCTCCTTTAAAGACATTATTTATGTTTATTTATTTTTTATTTGCATTAAATTTCAGGTGGTTTGCAAAGGTGGATCCTATGCATTATTGCTCGAAAACAGAATGATTAAGAAGTCGGTGCAAAGTGCGTATACGTTGCAGACTACATTAACACTAACAAAGGATTCAATAAATCCGAGTCTGATATTTTTTTCACTGGGTTGTTTACTGTGCTTCAAAGTGTTCATTCATCACCAAAATATTTGAAATGTTCAACATGAAATGCCAGCAGTGTGCAAAATATATTAATATAAAATAACTATCATAATATTTTTTTTTCGATTTCTTCATTACAATCAACATATCGGGTTTTGGCATGTTAGTAAGAGGGACAGATTATGTCAACAAATAGCTAAGTATTTCACGAAAACAGAATAATGCTGAAGTCGGTGCTAGGTGAGTGTGTTGTAGACTCCATTACAACTCACAAAGGAATCAATAAAAACGAGTCTTTTATTTTCTTCTCAGGATTGTGTAATTTGCTGTAAATACTCCTTTTATCACAAATCATTACTTACCCAAATATTTGAAAAGTACAACCTGATATTTTGGCCAGATGCCAGCAAAAACTATTATAAGAAAACTAAAATTTTGGTCTCTTAATTGAAACCAACGTATCGTTGATTTGGCATGTAAGTAAGAGAAAAAGACTATGTCAACAAAATGCTAAGTATTTCACGTTTTCGGAAGAGCGGATTAAATAACTCTATTTGCAACAGCTGGGAAAAGACAAACATTACCTACTGAAGTATGTTTGGACACAATGATAAACTATAGGACGAGGTGGCCGAGTGGTTAAGGCGATGGACTGCTAATCCATTGGGGTCTCCCCCCGTGGGTTCGAATCCCATCCTCGTCGATATTTCTTTTGTCACCACAAGTCCAAATATAGAATGTAAAAAAAAAATTATACATTCAATAAAATCTCGTTTGTTTGATACACTGTGGGAGTTTACATTATGAGGAGAACAACACACAACGCATCAGGAGGAGAACAACAGACAATGTATCCAATCTCTTTAGAACGCAACCAATAATTTGAAAGCACAAAGCTAATCAAAAAAAAAAGCTGGAATTGTCGACATCCCTTCCATGACTTATTGATAGCACAAAGGTTGTTAGAAGAAAACAAGAAAACAAGATAATAGAGCGCCTTCTGAATAATTAGTGTATTGTTATGAACTACAGAAGCACTGGTAAATAAATATACCGATAAGTTTGTTGAAAGTAATTAAAGGAAGTTGCAGATAGATAACCGAATTGATGGAATTAATATCAATTACAAGTGATTAATGTTTTATATTTCCATTGACTATTAATATTGAATTTCAAACCATTTTTTTTTAGTTTTTGCTGGTTTTGAATCCAATAGGTATTTTAGAGATTGATTGAATATTTAGCGTCATTTTTATGCCACCGAGGGCTAACAGACGATCAGTTTACCTAACCACTGTTTCCTGGGATTAACCAGTACTCGAGCACACCCCGTCTCCGTAAGTAACTGATAACTTTCCCACTTGAATCAGTGGTGAGAGACGAATGATAATTAGACACAATGTCGTATATCAATCATCACGGAGACTGTTGCCGGGCGGGGGATTCGAACTCACGACCTCTGAATTGATAGTCAGACGCGTAACCGACTGAGCTAATCGGGCCCGGCTGTCGTGTCTGAATGTAAACAGATAGTACACGACGAAGAGCCCATTGTTATTGTGTTTTAGAGAACAAATGGTTATATTCACCTTTAAACAATGTTTAAATTCCCTAAATAAAGTAAAAATTATTGCTATTACTATCAATGCTACCATCTCCTTTATAAACTATTATTTATTATTTTTATGTTGAAGCCTCCGAAATACAATCACTGTTACAGCGATTGTTTGCAATTTTACAATTTCCTTTAAAAACATTATTGATGCATATCTATTTGATCTTGGCATTATATTTCTGGTCGTTTGTAAACGTTGGTTGCTTGCACGGTTGCTCAAAAATACAAATAACGCTGAAGTCGGTGCTAGGTGAGTGTGTTGCAAACTTTATTATCACTCACAAAGGAATCAATGAAAACGAGTTTGCTATTTTCTTCTTAGGATAATGTAATTTGCTACAAATCATTACCTAAATATTTGAAACGTACAACCTGATATTTTGGCCAGATGCCAGCAAAAACTATTAATATAAAACAACTGTTATAAGAACACTAAAATTTCATTTGTTAATGAAAATCAGCAAATTGGTGATTTTGCGTTTAAGTAAGAGTCACAGATTATGTCAACAAAATGCTAAGTTTTTCACGTTTTTGGACGAGCGGATTAAATAACTCTATTTGCAACAGCTGGGAAACGACCAACATTACTTACTGAAGTATGTTTGGACACAGTGATAAACTGTAGGACGAGGTGGCCGAGTGGTTAAGGCGATGGACTGCTAATCCATTGGGGTCTCCCCGCGTGGGTTCGAATCCCATCCTCGTCGGAATTTCTTTTGTCACCACAAGTCTAATTATAGTATGTCAAAGAAAATATAATACATTCAATAAAATCTCGTTTGTTTGATACACTGTGGGAGTTTACATTATAAGGAGAACAACACACAATGCATCAGGAGGAGAACAACAGACAATGTATCCAATCTCTTTAGAACGCAAACAACAATTTGAAAGCACAAGGCTAATCAGATAAAAGCTGGAATTATCGACATCCCTTTCATGACTTATTGATAGCACAAAGGTTGTTAGAAAACAAGAAAACAAGATAATAGAGCGCCTTCTGAATAATTAGTGTATTGTTATGAACTACAGAAGCACTGGTAAATAAACATACCAATAAGTTTGTTGAAAGTAATTAAAGGAAGTTGCAGATAGATAACCGAATTGATGGAATTAATATCAATTACAAGTGATTTATGTTTTATATTTCCATTGACTACTTATACTGAATTTCAAACCAATTATTTTGAGTTTTAGCTGGTTTTAAATCCAATAGGCATTTTAGAGAAACAATAGGTTATATTCACCTTTCAACAATGTTTAAATTCCCTAAATAAAGTAAAAATTATTGCTATTACTATCAATGCTACCATCTCCTTTATAAACTATTATTTATTATTTTTCTGTTGTAGCCTCCGAAAATCAATCACTGTTTCATCGATTGTTAGCAATGCTAGCATTTCCTTTAAAATCATTATTTATGCTTATTTATTTGATTTTGGCATTATATTTCAGGTCGTTTATAAACGTTGGATACATGCACGGTTGCTCAAAAATACAAATAACGCTGAAGTCGGTGCTAGGTGAGTGTATTGCAAACTCCATTATCATTCACAAAGGAATCAATAAAAAACGAGTTTGTTATTTTCTTCAAAGGATTATGTAATTTGCTACAAATCATTTCCTAAATATTTGAAACGTACAACCTGATATTTTGGCCAAATGCCAGCAAAAACTATTAATATAAAATAACTTTTATAAGAAAACTAAAATTTCGGTTTGTTAATGAAAATAAACAAATCGGTGATATTGCGTTTAAGTAAGAGGCACAGACTATGTCAACAAAATGCTAAGTATTTCATGTTTTCGGACAAGCGGATTAAATAACTCAATACGCAACAGCTGGAAAAAGACCAACATTACTAACAAAAGTATGTTTAAACACAATGATAAACAATAGGACGGGATGGACGAGTGTTTAAGGCTCATCCATTTGGGTCATCCCGCGTGGGTTCGAATCCCATCCTCGTCGGTATTTCATTTGTCACCACAAGTCTAAATAAATAAAAAAATCATTATGTCTTCAATAAAAACTCGTTTATTTGTTACATTGCGAGAGATTGCATCAGGAGGATCCAACAAACAATGCATCAGGAGGGAAACAACACACAATGTATCAGGAGGAGAACAAAACACAATGTATCAGGAGGAGAACAACACACAATGCATAAGGAGGAGAACAACACGCAGTGCATCAGGGGGAAATCAAAAAAAGTTGTATTAGGAGGAGAACAACACGATGCATCAGGAGGAGAACTACACACAATGCATCAGAAGGAAAACAAAACACGATGTATCAGGAGGAGAACAACACACAATGCATCAGTAGGAGAACAACACACAATGCATCCAATCTCTTTAAAACGCCAAAAATAAGCTGAAATCACAAAGCTTATCAGATATAAGCTGGAGTTATCGACATCACTTCCATGAATCATTGACAGCGTAAAGGTTGTTGGAAAACAAGAAAACAAGATAATAGAGTTTCTTCTGATTAATTATTGTATTGTTCTGACCAACAGAAACACTGGTGAGTGAACATGCCAATACGTTAGTTAAAAGTAATTGAAAGAAGTTGCAAATAGATAACCAAATAGATGGAATTATATTCAGTTACAAGTGATTAACGTATTAAATTTCCATTGAATATTAATTCTGAATTTCAAACAAAATGTTTTTTAGTTTCTGCTGGTTTCAAATTCAATACGCATTTTAGAGAAACAATAGGTAATATTCACCTTTAAACAATGTTAAAACTGTCTAAATAAAGTCAAAATCATTGCAATTACTATCAATGCTACCATCTCCGTTAAAAACTATTATTTATTAGTTTGATGTTGAAGTCTTAGAACTACAATCACTGTTACAGCGATTGTTAGCGATGCTAGCATCTCCTTTAAAAACATTATTTCTGCTTATTTGTTTGATATTGGCATTATATTTCTGGTCGTTTGCAAACGTGGATTGTATGCATTGTTGCTTGAAAACAAACTACTGCTGAAGTTAGTGCTAGGAGAGTGTGCTGTAGGTTCCATTACCACTCACAAAGGAATTAATAAAAAAAATGTATGCTATTTTCTTCTCAGGTTTGTGTAATTTGCTTTAAATGTTCTTTTATCACAAATCTTTACCTAAATATTTGAAATGTACAACATGATATTTTAGCCAGATGCCAGCAAAAACTTTAAGTATAAAATATATTTTGTAAGAAAACAAAAGATTTTATAATTAAAACTAATTTATCGATGATTTGGCATGTAATTAAGAGGAACAGACTATGTCAACAACATGATAAGTATTTCACGTTTTCGGACGAGCGGATTAAATAACTCAATACGCAACAGCTGGGGAAAATACCAACATTACTGATTAAAGTACGTTTGAACACATTTACAATCTATAGGACGAGGTGGCCGAGTGGTTAAGGCGATGGACTGCTAATCCATTGGGGTCTCCCCGCGTGGGTTCGAATCCCATCCTCGTCGATATTTCTTTTATCGCCAAAAGTCTAAATATAGAATGTCAAACAAACATTATGCATTCAATAAAATCTCGTTTGTTTGATACACTGTGAGAGTTTGCATTAGGAGAACAACACACAATGCATCAGGAGAAGAAAAACACAATGCATCAGGAAGAGAACAACACACAATGCATCAGGAGGAGAAAAACACAATGCATCAGGAGAACAACACAAAATGCATCAGGAAGAGAAAAACACAATGCATCAGGAGAAAAACAACACACAATGCATCAGGAGGAAAGAAACACAATGCATCAGGAGAACAACACACAATGCATCAGGAGGAGAAAAACACAATGCGTCAGGAGGAGAACAACACATACTGTATCAGGAGGAGAACAACACACAATGCATCAGGAGGACAAAAACACAATGTATCAGGAGGAGAACAGCACACAATACATCAGGAGAAGAACAAACCACTATGTAATAGAAGGAGAACAACACACAATGCATCAAATCTCTTGAAAACGCCACCACATATTTGAAAGAACAAAGATAATCAGATAAAAGCTGGAATTATCGACATCACTACCATGAATCATTGACAGCGCAAAGGTAGATGGAAAACAAGAAAACAAGATAATAGAGTTTCTTCTGAATAAATATTGTATCTGACCTAGAGAAGCACTGGTGAGTGAACATGCCAATAAGTTAGTTAAAAGTAATAGATGGAAGTTGCAAATAGATAACCGAATTGATGGAATTATATTCAATTACGAGTGATTAATGTATACTATTTTCATTGAATATCAATACTGAATTTCAAACAAATTGTTTTTTACTTTTTACTGGTTTCAAATTCAATAGGCATTTTAGAGAAATGATAGGTTATATTCACCTTTAAACAATGTTAAAACTTTCTAAATAAAGTCAAAATCATTGCAATTACTATCAATGCTACCATCTCCTTTAAAAACTAGTATTTATTATTTTTATGTTGAAGCCTCCGAAATACAATCACTGTTACTGCGATTGTTAGCGATGCTAGTATCTCCTTTAAAAACATTATTTATGCTTATTTGTTTGATCTTGGCATTATATTTCTGGTCGTTTGCAAACGTGGATTGTATGCATTTTTGCTCGAAAACAAAATACTGCTGAAGTTAGTGCTAGGAGAGTGGGCTGTAGATTCCATTGACACTCACAAAGGAATTAATAAAAAATGTATGCTATTTTCTTCTCAGGATTGTGTAATTTGCTTTAAATGTTCTTTTATCACAAATCATTACCTAAATATTTGAAATGTACAACCTGATATTTTAGCCAGATGCTAGCAAAAACCATAAGAATAAAGTAACTATTGTACGAAAACTAAAAATTTTCGGACTAGCGGATTAAATAACTTAATAAGCAACAGCTGGGAAAAGACCAACATTACTAACTATAGTATGTTTGGACACATTACATATCTATAAGACGAGGTGGCCGAGTGGTTAAGGCGATGGACTGCTAATCCATTGGGGTCTCCCCGCGTGGGTTCGAATCCCATCCTCGTCGATATTTCTTTTATCATCACAAGTCTAAATATAGAATGTCAAACGAACATTATGCGTTCAATAAAATCTCGTTTGTTAGATACACTGTGAGAGTTTGCATCAGGATGAGAACAACACACAATACATCAGGAAGAGAAAAACACAATGCATTAGGAATATAACAACACACAATGCATCAGGAGGAGAAAACACACAATGCATCAGAAGGAGAAAAACACAATGCATCAGGAGGAAACTAACACACACTGTATCAGGAGGAAAACAACACAGAATGTATCGGGAGGCGAACAACACACAATGTATCAGGAGGAGAACAACACACAATGTATCAGAAGGAGAACAACACACAATGCATCCAATCTCTTTAAAACGCCAAAAATAAGTTGAAAGCACAAAGCTAATCAGATAAAACTGGAATTATCGACATCACTTCCATGAATCATTGACAGCGCAAAGGTTGTTGGAAAAAAAGAAAACAAGATAATAGAGTTTCTTCTGATTAATTATTGTATTGTTCTGATCTACAGAAGCACTGGTAAGTGAACATGCCAATACGTTAGTTAAAAGTAATTGAAAAAAGTTGCAAATAGATAACCGAATTGATTGAATTATATTCAATTAAAAGTGATTAATGTATTATATTTCCATTGAATATTAATACTGAATTTCAAACAAAATGTATTTTAGTTTTTGCTGGTTTTAAATTCAATAGGCATTTTAGAGAAACACTAGTTAATATTCACCTTTAAACAATGTTTAAACTCCCTAAATAAAGTCAAAATTATTGCAATTACTATCAATGCTACCATCTCCTTTAAAAACTATTATTCATTATTTTTATGTTGAAGCCTCCGAAATACAATCACTGTTACAGCGATTGTTAGCGATGCTAGCATCTCCTTTAAAAACATTATTTTTGCTTATTCGTTTGATATTGGAATTATATTTCTGGTCGTTTTCAAACGTGGATTGTATACATTTTGCTCAAAAACAAAATAATGCTGAAGTTAGTGTGCTAGGTGAGTGTGTTGTAGATTCCATTACCACTCATAAAGGAATTAATAAAAAAATATGCTATTTTCTTAGCAGGATTGTGTAATTAGCTTTAAATGTTCTTTTATCACAAATCATTACCTAAATATTTGAAATGTACAACCTGATATTTTAGCCAAATGCCAGCAAAAACTATAAGTATAAAATGACTATTGTAAGAAAACTAAAAATTTCTTAATTAAAACTAATATATCGGTGATTTGGCATATAATTAAGAGGAACAGACTATGTCAACAACATGCTAAGTATTTCACGTTTTCGGAAGAGCTGATTAAATAACTCAATACGCAACAGCTGGGAAAAGACCAACATTACTAACTAAAGTATTTTTGAACACATTGAAAATATATAGGACGATGTGGCGGAGTGGTTAAGGCGATGGACTGCTAATCCATTGGGGTCTCCCCGCGTGGGTTCGAATCCCATCCTGGTCGATATTTCTTTTATCACAAGTCTAAATAAAGGATGTCAAATAAACATTATGCCTTGAATAAAAACTCGCTTGTTTGATACACTGTGAGAGTTTGCATCAGGAGGAGAACAACACACAATGCATCAGGAGGAGAACAAACCACGATGTATTAGAAGGAGAACAACACACAATGCATCAAATCTCTTGAGAACGCCACCAAATATTTGAAAGCACAAAGATAATCAGATAAAAGCTGGAATTATCGACATAACTTCCATGAATCATTGACAGCGCAAAGGTAGTTGGGAAACAAGAAAACAAGATAATAGAGTTTTTATCTGAATAATTATGTATTGTTCTGACCTAGAGAAGCACTGGTAAGTGAACATGCCAATAAGTTGGTTAAAAGTCATAGATGGAAGTTGCACATAGATAACCGAATTGATTGAATTATATTCAAGTAAAAGTTCTTAATGTATTATATTTCGTTTGAATATGAATACTGAATTTCAAACAGAATGTTTTTTAGTTTTTGCTGGTTTCAAATTCAATAGGCATTTTAGAGAAATAATAGGTTATATTCACCTTTAAAAAAATGTTAAAACTCCCTTAATAAAGTCAAAATTATTGCAATTACTATCAATGCTACCATCTCCGTTAAAAACTATTTTTTATCGTTTTTATGTTGAAGCCTCAGAAATACAATCACTGTTACTGCGATTGTTAGCAATGCTAGCATCTCCTTTAAAAAACATTATTGATGCTTATTTATTTGATCTTGGCATTATATTTCTGGTCGTTGGCAAACGTGGATTGTATGCATTGTTGCTCTAAAACAAAATACTGCTGAAGTTAGTGCTAGGAGAGTGTGTTGTAGATTCCATTACCACTCACAAAGGAATTAATAAAAAAAGTATGCTATTTTCTTCTCAGGATTGTGTAATTTGCTTTAAATGTTCTTTTATCACAAATCATTACCTAAATATTTGAAATGTACAACCTGATATTTTAGCCAGATGCTAGCAAAAACCATAAGTATAAAGTAACTATTGTAAGAAAACTAAAAATTTCTTAATTAAAACTAATATATCAGTGATTTGGCAAGTAATTAAGAGGAACAGACTATGTCAACAACATGCTAAGTATTTCACGTTTTCGGATGAGCGGATTAAATAACTTAATAAGCAACAGCTGGGAAAAGACCAACATTACTAACTATAGTATGTTTGGACACATTACATATCTATAAGACGAGGTGGCCGAGTGGTTAAGGCGATGGACTGCTAATCCATTGGGGTCTCCCCGCGTGGGTTCGAATCCCATCCTCGTCGGCGTTACTTTTATTCAGCCCCAACTTAAATATAGAACGGCAAACCATGCATAATAGAAAAAAGGTACCTCTTTTAAAATTATATGACAGTTTTTACATAAAGAAATCGTCAAGCAATGGCATTTGTCAATAAATTTTTAATACTATTACACATTTTACAATGGGCAAAACAGTGGAATGAATTGATAAGGTTTTACGGCGTACCAACACATTATAGGTTATTCGACGCTAACAGGAAGGAAGATTCCAGGTTCACACTACATGTACAAAAACAACAAATTAACTTACAGATTAAAAAAAACATCAACAAATGAATATGCAGCATGAACCTAGAACCTTGATAACTGCAGAACTGCAGAGTTTCAGCAAATTCTATCATATTACTCAAGTTGTCGCTTCTTACGACATGCATAGGCCACAGTGATCCTATTCTTGCCATAACTCATGGCTCCCTGGAACCACACAGTGGTTGATAATTTAACCGCAATAGTGAACATGACAAAAAATGATCAAATGAACATGACAGACCATTCGGAGGATTCCTACCCCTCTGCAGAGATCGACAGTGATTCTATTCTTAGCAGGAACTACACGGGCTGTGTTGCAGTGGAAATAGTGTTTATCGCCCTTGCAAGTTATGACGGATTTCATCCAAAACTGCACTCAAAAGCAACAATCAGTACTGTTTCTATCCAGAAAACGGACTTAATGGCAAACTAACTATAAACTATAAAATATTAAAAGTGGTACTGGATATTTTTTTCACCAAACTATCATTATTGTAATATTGTAATAAATAAATATATTTCAAATAATTTTCTTTACTGTACGCAGTATAAAACTGTTTTAAAGAATCCTTTTTGAAACATGTTTGAATAACGTCTTTCATGATTTACATTTCAACTGTTTTGAAGTACATCATTCCAAAATTTGTATAACATTTCTGTATAGTGATTAACAAGAAAATGACACACCCAACTTAATAGCTCAAACATAAAAAATGCATAAAATAACTACAAGAAATAAGTAGAGTAGATACAAACGATAGAAATGACAACAGGAATATTGAAATCATTTCAATTGTATATATTGTTAATAAGTATAATTGATTACAAAAAATAAACTACTTTGTTTTATGCTTTGGGAGGCCAACAGCTTACATAAATTTGCATTAATCATTATCAGCATCAATGCAAAAGAAGAATAAAACAGATTCATGGAATAGATTCGTCTGTATAATAGAACATATTAATAATTTTAGAAATAAAATGCAAACAAGATAAATCGCATTTATATTTGTCTTAAGGAGTGAACAGACAAATAGGCTTAACTAACTTTTATAAACCAAAGGTTGATCCTTAATGATATAACGAAGCTTACTGTAAAACCGGCACTATTTAAGTAATAAGTATATAGATAACATATGCATTATCAAAACATAAGACATCAAACTGTATGCACGATATTGAAAAAGGAGTAAATAGATACTTAGAAATTGGAAAGAAATGGAAATAAATTGGTTTTAATGGATTAAGAATAAAGGTGTATCAATTTTTTTAGAAATGAGTTCAATGACTTTTACAATCAGTTGACAAACTATAGATAAATACACATGCACTGTTCAAGAAATAACATGGTACTTTGTAAGTTTATACAAATGGCGTTAGTGTTTATTGTTACAGTGAAGTAAGTAAGTAAAGTAAAGTGTTTGTTTATTATAATGTCACCACTATTGAAAGGATCGCCCACACTAGACTTATGAGACAACTTGATGTTTTACACAGTTATTTCCCGAAAGATAGCATTGCCTTACGTCATGTTGTAAGATAGTCGGTGTCCCTCAATTTAACTACATGCTCTGTGAGCAACCGGCCGCATCAAAAAAAATTGTACCACGAACCTTCATCCTACCTATTCCGATGCGGACGCCGTTACCACTGGGCCACGGAAGACCTGTTATGTATGTGTTTACTTTATTTAGTGAAAAACATATACTACCGTTTTATAAAAAAAAATTATATAGGATAGAACAATTACGGTAGAACTATTTTATATATTCAAAGGTAATCAGATATATGAAAAAGTTCTTGTTTCAATTTTTCTGCAAGGACTTTAAAATATACCTGAGAAATTTAGAAACTCTTTGGCATATTACCAGAGATGGCAACACCAAGAAACCAAAAAACGGCCTGTTACTATTGTAAAACAAATACTAATGATGTGAAATTAGAGGGAAAAAACAATGGTTTTACCAACATCTCAATGTGAAAGTATAGGACATCAGATAAACGCTGGATTTATCAACAGCACAAATTGAAAGTGCATGTCATCAGATAAACGCTGGAACAACATCGCAATGGGAAGGTAGGTGTAATCAAATAAAAGCTTGAATTATCAACACCACAGTGTGAAGGTACAGGTCATCTCAGATAAATACTTAAAATAATTACATCATATGAATTTTGCTAACTTAAAAAGTGATTGAAGAAAAGAAAAACACAAACAAAAGAATGATCATTGATTTGTTATCTAAAATATTTAACTACTGCTGAGTAAAATGGCTCGGAACCATTTGAATTTGAAAATTAATCGAAGGAAGACGTTGTTAAATTCCAAATCTGATGCATGAAAGTCGATTGAGAGTTAATAATGTCTTATGCTGCCATCAATATAAATACGTGAAACTTGTTCAATGGTCTTTAATCACTCTCTCTCAGCATTGGTATTTATTGAGTTCCAATCAAGTTATATTGAGTTTAAGCTCTTAATTTCAATTGGCATGTTATTAATAGGTTGTGTGCAACCGTAACACAATTTAAGCCTCTCAGTTGTAATTTTGCTACTCAGCGATCAAAAGCGGTATATTTTTTTTATTATTTGATTTTATTTAATGTTTTTATTGTTGTGGTATTTTGATAGCTGTGTCATTCAAATACTATTCGTTAGACGTGTATTTCTTAATTTAACTGTCGGTTGCCCAATATTTTGATGTTAAATTATGCTGTCACTTTAATTTTTTTCTCATTTAAAAAACTGTAAATATGCATGTATATGTTATCTTATCATTTTAGTTTTGGTTCTTGGGTGGCACTGAGCTCGTATATTGTTGCTTGACATAGAGTACACATTTAGTAGTCTGTAGAAGCGACCCAGCTCTCCCGATTTTGTCCGTTCAATAGCAATGGTGGAGCACTTTTTTGTTCAGATGCTTCAACTATAAGAGAGTTTGAATGATTACATAGTTTAGTAAACGTTCAATTGCTATGGATTGTTGGACAGGCATATAATGCCTTGCATTTTTACTGGTGGTTAATATACCTGATTCGGCAGATATCAGGTTCTGGGATAGATTTCCCATTTAGGCGATGTATTGAGCAAATGAGATGTTACATATTTCTTTAAATCTGATAAACAAACTCCAGAAAGCCGTCTCTATTCTTTTGGGGTTTATTTGTTGCGTTTTTTACTTCCTAAATAATTATTTTTTTTATTCTCTATTAACAAATAGTATCAGCTTAAAACAATGTGTAAAGTATAGTACGCCAGAAACATGATACATGTGGTCGATTAGCTGAAACTTAGTTTTTTTAAAAAAAAAAAGACACATAACAAGTGCAAGATCAAAACAATAACTGCAAAGCAATTAACCTTTTACTTCATATAGACGCCTTTGGAAACCTCTTATATAGACGCCTTTGGACACCTCTAATATAGACGCCTTTGGACACCTAATATAGACGCCTTTGGACACCTAATATAAAAGGCTTTTGAATTATTGAGTGAATTATATTTATATTAACTGACAGAGTGGAAAACAGAGCAGGAAGTGTTCAGATTGCTCGTCACGAGGAATCTGAACTCTTCCTGCACTGTTTTCAAAGGCCTTCTGTATATATAGAGTAAAGGGTTAATATAGACCCATAAAAATTGAATAAACGTAAGGACTAGCGAAAATTCCGTAAATGAACCTTAAGTTAAAAGGGGAAGCAATTTCTTATATAGTTTTCAATATTAGCGAAGTTGATCCATTATACATATGATAATATCAATCCCATTCACCTTTTACGTGTTTGAAACCTATGCACAAAAATGCCATCAACATTTCTTAGAGGAGAGTATCGTCTTCGATAGGAAGCTACGTAAATTAATACATTCGGTATAGTGATAAGCAACAGTGTGTTACACTTTAAAAGACTCGGGCAAACGATTGTTTAATTTGAGACATTGAGCGGATGGTGATTACAATGCATTTTTCAATATTTAAAACATAGGGCCATAACTCATATAATATTTGAAACGCGGAGATAAGGTTTAATTCCATGCAAAATCTTTTGATAAAGAGCATAGTGTACTATTTAAATAACAAAGTTTGTGCAGATGTTGTAGTCGAGCTGAAATCAACATGTAGTTGACAAGTGAAACGAATAATTAAACCTTGTAGTTAGTGTTCTACTTTAATGGACAAACATAGTCACACACATAGGCACAAACATAGGCACAAACTCTACATTGCAGCCTAAAATTTGGTGGTCAACACTCTATATTCAAACCAATTACATGAGTCGAAACTCTACATTCAAACAAATTTTATTGGGGTCAAAAATCTATATTTGATCTTAATAAAACTTTGTCTACATAATGACATAAGCTGTTGGATTTCATTAAGAATTTTAAAAAAAACATGTGTTATGAACAGGTTGGGCCGGGTCCTGGCCAAGAGGTTCCTAGCCTGGAGTTCTTAAGGATTTAACCCCGGATTGAACAAGGGGTCAAAAGTCTACATTATGTGTCAAGACAGGAGGGTCAAAACGGCGACACATATGTACTAACCAAGATACCCACCCCCTCGGAACATTGGCACCTAAACTCGCCCCTTCCCCTGTTGTCACTTTTCAACTGTAGAACGAACCCAGCCATCGCGCTTCGGTCAGTAACAAAGCAGTGGTCAGTAATTGCAGGGAAAGTTGAATGAAGGGATTTTTTTTTGGTAAGCGTTAAACATAGCTAAGAATGTTGAGACGGGCATAGAATTCCCTGTTGTTGTTGGGGTGGGGGGTGGGGGGGGGGGGGTGGGGGGGGGATTAAGAGTCCTGAGTCGGGAGATATCAGATACTGGGACAGACCATGTAACTTTATTAAACAGAAATGTGTGACAACAATAGCCCGTCAAAGTATATTCTACACCTAAATATGCGCACATATTAAACATATAATGTTTGTTGATTTAGATATTTACAAAAACAAGCTACTTCGTCGTTTATTGCTGATGACGTCATATAGATTTGCCTTATTTTCGCAAAAACAACAATTAAAATTAAATTTTATATTATGAAAACAGCGAAAAAGAAATACAATTTGTTTAGCAATACAAATAACATGTATAACTTTAAACCAATGTTAATATCTTCGTTTGTATAATTGACCTGACGTAAGAACAACTATCGCTCCGCCCATTGGTCACGTGGCGTTGTTTATTCAAGTAAAAACAATGAATTATTTACTTAGAGACAGTTCGCTTGTCTAAGGAAAATGACAAATAAGAAACCTATATTGATCGCTGATTAAATTATCGATTTGTTTGATTGACATCGCGCGTCAGGTCAGCTGATTATTACATAGTGTTCAGGTATATACAGGCGAGATAAAACGAAAATATTGTTTTTTTTCTGAATGGAACAGAATTCTCGTAATAGAGTATAGGTTAAAAATCAATGCTCTGTATTAAGTGGCGTAGCAAGATTACGAGTACAAACAAGCTGGCTTATAGTTAGATAAAGTCGTAGGTATAAGGAAAACACATGCATTATTAAAACATAACTCATCAATTTGTCAATTAGATAACGAGAAAAGCGTAGAGAGATATGGGAAAATCGGACTTAAACGCGTGAATGGAAATTGCTCTTAATGAATAAAATATAAAGACAGATCAAATATATGAAGAATTTATACAATGATATTTACATTGGCTATGTGTAGTGTCCTTGAGCAAGACACTTTATCCGCATGCTTAGTACATCTCAGACAGCAATTCATTTGCCAAACCGATTTACACAGCTCTAATTTCTCGAGCGCAATAATCTGATCATATAAGGGAGGTAATTCTTAAATGACATAGTACTGGTTTTACCAAAGAACTTTGTATATGTTTCATAATCTATATATGATAAATGAGTTTCAAACAATGGGTTTTACCACCGATTGACACGCTGTAAGTTTGCATGGAATAGCGCGATCCGTTGCACGTCCTTGTTTTTCAACAACTTCTCAATTTAGCAGTCGTTATTTGTTTTTGTATATAATTCCGGCAAAATGAAATGAAAATAATTATGGTACAGTACTAAGTACTAAGTTTCCATTCAATGGAAATGCACGGTATCAGGGTAACTGGTCACCGTACAATGTTAAGTAAAATAGGAGTTTATATTTACGGATTCAATAATTATGTTGTATAGCGCGTACCTCCTTAATCTTATTAAGCAACATCTAAACATTTATCCTACAGAACATGCAACATTAACTTGATTATCTCAGGTGATGCAAATGCACGTGATGGCAACGTAAGTAAGCAATTGTATTTACTTATTGCCATGTGATTGTTTAAACGTTGGAGCGATACTGACAGATAACACATTGCTAATTGATGTAACCAGAGAAGGCACATATGTTATAGGACACCTTAATCGTATTAAGGTCAATATACTTGACAGCTATGGGTTGATTGTGAAGTAGTGTAGGTGGGTTTAATTGGTTTGATAAAATGGTTTCTAGGTCAAAAGTTAGCTTGAATATTTACCGTTACGTTTATGTCATCGAGTGCTAACAGACGATCAGTTAACTTAACCACTCTTTCCTGAAATTCTGAAAGGGTAACCAGTACTTGAGCACACCCATCTCCGCAAGTAACTGTCTTTTTGGATTAGCTCGGAGAGATACGTACGACAATAAGATGCAATGCCGTATATCAATCATCACGGAGACTAAAACCGAGCGAAGACATGCAATCTTGACTTAAACTTACTTGAAACGTTAACCGGTCATATTAAGTGCAGTGGCGATGCGCAAACGTATGATGGCGTTGCCAAAAGATGTAATGACGATCCGACATGAAGCAATGGCAGTGCTAAAAGGTACTGATTCGAAGCGCGATAATGCAATAGCGATTGTGTGTTGCATGAAAATGCAATAATGATTTACCTTCTTGCTTTCGTCATCGCATATTTTTCGCTTCGTTATCGAAACATCGTTCTTTTGTAGTATGTTTATAAAAGTAGACATGACATACAAAATGATAGGTATTTATATAGTATGTTTATAAAAGTAGACATGACATACCTAATGATGGGTATCGATATAGTATGTTTATAAATTAAAGTAAACTTGACATACCTAACTGTTTATAAAAGTAAACATGACATACCTAACGATATGTATTTATATAGTATGTTAATAAAAGTAGACATGCCATACCTAAAGATAGGTATTGATATAGTATGTTAAAAAAAGTAGACATGACATACCTAACGAAAGGTATTGATATAGTATGTTAATAAAAGTAGACTTGACATACCTAATGATGGGTATCGATATAGTATGTTTATAAAAGAAGACATGACATACCTAACTGTTTATAAAAGTAGGCACGATATACCTAACGATAGGTATTGATATAGTATGTTTATAAAAGTATACATGACATACCTAACGATAGGTATTGCTATAGTGTGTTTATAAAAGTAGACAATACATACCTAATGATAGATATTGCTATAGTGTGTTTATAAAAAAAGACATGACATACCTAACGATAGGTTTTGCTATATCATGTTAACAAAACTAGACATGACATACCTAACGGAAGGTATTGCTATAGTATGTTTATTAAAGTAGACAAGACATACCTAATGATAGGTATTGCTATAGTATATTTATAAAAGTTGACATGACATACCTATCGAAAGGTATTGCTATAGTATGATATTAAAAGTAGACATGACATACCATAGGATTGGTATTAATATAGTATGTTAATAAAAGTAGACTTGACATATACTTAACGATAGGTATTGGTTTAGTATACTATTAAAAGTAGACATGACATACCTTAGGATGGGTATTGATATAGTATGTTTATAAAACAAGACATGATATACCTAACGATAGGTTTTGCTATATCATGTTAATAAAAGTAGACATGACATACCTAATAATGGGTATTCCTATATTATGTTTAGAAAAGTAGACATGACATACCTTATGATGGGTATTGATAAAGTATGTTTATAAAAGTAGACATGACATACCTAACGATAGGTATTGCTATAGTATGTTTATAAAAGTTGACATGACATACCTATCGAAAGGTATTGCTATAGTATGATATTAAAAGTAGACATGACATACCATAGGATTGGTATTAATATAGTATGGTAATAAAAGTAGACTTGACATACCTAATGATGGGTATTCCTATATTATGTTTATAAAAGTAGACATGACATACCATAAGATGGGTATTAATATAGTATGTTCATAAAAGTAGACATGACCTACCTAATAATGGGTATTCCTATATTATGTTAATTAAAGTAGACATGACATACCATAAGATGGGTATTAATATATTATGTTCATTAAAGTAGACATGACCTACCTAATTATGGGTATTCCTATATTATGTTTATAAAAGTAGACATGACATACCTTATGATGGGTATAAATAAAGTATGTTTATAAAAGTACACATGACATACCTAACGATAGGTATTGATATAGTATGTTTATAAAGGAGACATGACATACCTAATGATAGGTATTGCTATAGTATGTTCATAAAAGTAGACATGACAAACCTAACGATGGGTATTGCTACAGTATGTTCATAAAAGTAGACATGACAAACCTAACGATGGGTATTGCTACAGTATGTTCATAAAAGTAGACATGACATACCTTATGATGGGTATTAATTAAGTATGTTTATAAAAGTAGACATGACATACCTAACGATAGGTATTGATATAGTACGTTTATAAAGTAGACATGACACACCTAATGATAGGTATTGCTATAGTATGTTCATAAAAGTAGACATGACAAACCTAACGATGGGTATTGCTACAGTATGTTTAGAAAAGTAGATATGACAAACCTTATGATGGGTATTGCTATAGTATGTTTATATAAGTAGACTTAACATACCAAATGATGGGTATTGATAAAGTATGTTTATAAAAGTAGACATGACATACTTAAGGATAGGTATTGCTAAAGTATGTTTATATAAGTAGACACGACATACCTAACGAAATGTATGCTATAGTATGTTTATATAAGTAGACATGACATACATATGGAATGGTATTACTATAGTATGTTTATAAAAGTAGACATAACATACCAAATGATGGGTATTGATAAAGTATGTTTATAAAAGTAGACATGACACACTTTATGATAGGTATTGCTATAGTATGTTTATATAAGTAGACACGACATACCTAACGAAATGTATGCTATAGTATGTTTATAAAAGAAGACATGACATACCTAACAATATATATTGATATATCATGTTTATAAAAGTAGACATGACATACCTAATAATGGGTTTTCCTATATTATGTTTATTAAAGTAGACATGATATACCATAAGATGGGTATTAATATAGTATGTTCATAAAAGTAGACATGACCTACCTAATTATGGGTATTCCTATATTATGTTTATAAAAGTAGACATGACATACCTTATGATGGGTATAAATAAAGTATGTTTATAAAAGTACACATGACATACCTAACGATAGGTATTGATATAGTATGTTTATAAAGTAGACATGACATACCTAATGATACGTATTGCTATAGTATGTTCATAAAAGTAGACATGACAAACCTAACGATGGGTATTGCTACAGTATGTTCATAAAAGTAGACATGACATACATAATAATGGATAGTCCTATATTATATTTATAAAAGTAGACATGACATACTTTATGATGGGTATTAATAAAGTATGTTTATAAAAGTAGACATGACATACCTAACGATAGGTATTGATATAGTACGTTTATAAAGTAGACATGACATACCTAATGATAGGTATTGCTACAGTATGTTTAGAAAAGTAGATATGACTTACCTTATGATGGGTATTGCTATAGTATGTTTATATAAGTAGACTTAACATACCAAATGATGGGTATTGATAAAGTATGTTTATAAAAGTAGACATGACATACTTAAAGATAGGTATTGCTAAAGTATGTTTATATAAGTAGACACGACATACCTAACGAAATGTATGCTATAGTATGTTTATATAAGTAGACATGACATACATATGGAATGGTATTCCTATAGTATGTTTATAAAAGTAGACATAACATACCAAATGATGGGTATTGATAAAGTATGTTTATAAAAGGAGACATGACAAACTTTATGATAGGTATTGCAATAGTATGTTTATATAAGTAGACACGACATACCTAACGAAATGTATGCTATAGTATGTTTATAAAAGAAGACATGACATACCTAACAATAGATATTGATATAATATGTTTATAAAAGTAGACATGACATACCTAACGATAGATATTGTTATAGTATATTTATATAAGTAGACAAGACATACCTAACGAAATGTATGCTAAAGTATTTTTATAAAAGATGACAAGACATACGTAACATTAGATATTGATATAATATGTTTATAAAAGTAGACATGACATACCTAACGATAAGTATTGCTATAGTATTTTTATAAAAGAATACATGACATACCTAACGAAAGGTATTGATATATTATGTTTATAAAAAAAAGAAATGACGTACCTAACTGTTTATAAAAGTACACATGACATACCTAACAATAGGTGTTGCAATGGTATGATTATAAAAGTAGATATGATATACCTAACGATAGGTGTTGCTATTGTATGTTTATAAAAGTAGACATGACAAACATAACGATAGATATTGATATAGTATGTTTATAAAAGTAGACATGACATACCTAACTGTTTATAAAAGTAGACATGACATACATAACGATAGGTATTGATAAAGTATGTTTATAAAAGTACACATGACATACCTAACGATAGGTATTGCTATAGTATGTTTATATAAGTAGACATGACATACCTAACGAAAGGTATTGATATTTTATGATTATAAAAAAAGACATGACGTACCTAACTGTTTATAAAAGTACACACGACAAACCTAACGATAGGTGTTGCAATAGTATGTTTATAAATGTAGATATGACATACCTAACGATAGGTGTTGCTATTGTATATTTATAAAAGAAGACATGACATACCTAACGATGGGTATTGATATAGTATGTTTTTAAAAGAAGACGTGACATACCTAACGATAGATATTGATATAGTATGTTTTTAAAAGAAGACATGACAAACCTAACGATAGGTATTGATATAGTATGTTTATAAAAGTAGACATGACATACCTAACTGTTTATAAAGGTAAGCATGACATATCTAACGATAGGTATTGCTATAGTATGTTTATAAAAGTAGACATGACATACCTAACTGTTTATAAAGGTAGACATGACATATCTAACGATAGGTATTGCTATAGTATGTTTATAAAAGTAGACATGGCATACCTAACGATAAGTATTGATAAAGTATGTTTATAAAAGTAGACATGACATACCTAACGATAAATATTGATATAGTATGTTTATAAAAGTAGACATGACGTACCTAACGATAGAAATTGATATAGTATGTTTATAAAAGTAGACATGATGTGCCTAACGATAGGTATTGATAAAAATTACTTACATCATTTTGTCAGTGAACTGCAGTATGTGCCTAATTTCCGTGGTTATAACTGCAGTATTTGGTTAATTCCCGTTGGTATAATTACATTATGTGCTTAGCTACCGTTGTTATAACTACAGTATATGCCTAGTTTATGTAGTTATAACTACAGTGTCCGGTTAATTCCCTTAGTTATAACTGCAGTTTGTGGTTAATTATCGTAGTTATAACTGCAGTATGTGCTTATTTTCCGTAGTTATAACTACAGTATGTGGTTATTTCCCCCGTAGTTATAACTACAGTATCTGATTATGCCCGTAGTTATAACTGCAGTATGTGCCTAATTCCCGTAGTTATAACAGCAGTATTTTCCATATTTCCGTAGTTATAGCTACAGTTTGTGGTTAATTCCGTAGTTATAACTGCAGTATGTGGTTTATTCCCGAAGTTATAATTACAATATCTGGTTATTCCCGTAGTTATTACGACAGTATGTGCCTTATTCCAGTTGTTATAACTGTATATGGCTAATTTCCGTAGTTATAACTACAGTATTTTATTAATTTCTGTAGTTATAACTGCTGATGCGGTTACTGCAGTATGTGCCTACTTTCCGTAGTTATAATTGCAGTATTTTGTTAATTCCCGTAGTTATAACTGCAGGTGGTAATTTACCGTAATAATGACTGCAGTATGTGCCTAATTTCCGTAGTTTTAACTGCAGTTTTGGTTTATTCCCGTAGTTTTAAACTGCAGGTGGTTAATAACCGTAATTATAATTGCAGTTTCCCCGAATATTATTTTGAACAGAGACCATAGACTGTATCCGAATGGTTTGTCGAGAAACATAATTTAAACGTTATATTTGTATAGTTTTTACTTGCTGTTTCTGTGATTGGACATGTGTGCACGTTGTTTTGTATATATTATGACAAGACATGCTGCAGCAAAACACACCTGTTAATTATAAACCACCGGCTTGGAATTCAACCAGAAATGATATAACCTAAAGAAATTATAACTTTCTTTCAACTTCTCCCACTATTTACCCAGGTATATCTATTGATACAAGTGGTTCTTCAGCGTCTGTCTGGGCATGTTTATTTACAAGAACAGCCTCGCTTTGTTATCATTACTACAAATTCATTTACAAAAATATATTCACATTGCATAGTTTACTCGGAATGATCCCAGCATCCAGCTGTTCTGCAAGTAAACAGGAAATGCATACAATAATAATTGCCGAATGAGTTTCATAATTAAGCTAGTTTTAGGAATAGATATTTTGCTGGCACGATTCATTTATCGCATGACTTAGCGTTTAGAAGTGTAATACAAGTTAGTTCGAGTTAAGTTTAACATCATACCATACATGCATATGCATACAGATAAGTGGTTCGAGCGATATATGGGGTTCGAGTCATTCGTGTTCGAGCTAACGAAGTTCAATTGTGTATCCATAACTCAACTTAGTGTAAAAGCATAGTATCACAATTGGAAACAGGAAATGCTTCCGTGGTCAGTCACATAATGGCGGTTATAAATAATCCGTGTTTCTTCTTATTTAGAAATGTATTTTCCTTATCTTAATGCTGTTTTTTAATCAAATTACATAATTGATGTATTTTGAACGTTTTGATATCATTGTCCTATTTGAATTGTGAATTTAGAAACAAAATGATGTTTGGCAATTGGGGTATGAATACATGATCTCCGAAGTCTACTTTCACTTTGTCAACAGTGTAAACAATGAACAGAAAAATACCCCAGCTTTTCTCGTAATATTTCAGTAGTGATGACGTTGACAAACAATAAAATGTAGGTTTAACTTTTTTCATTAGGTCTTCCTATGAAAGACAAGCATGCAAACTTTATTTTTATTTCAGTACTATAAAATAAGGAACAAAAATCAATAGCGAGGGTTCATACCCTATTTCACTACTGATTCATAGTGCGTATTACACTCGACCGAGTTACTTTCCGTATTGACGTCAATAGTTTTGTTTTAAAGTTTATATTGTAAAAACTGTTAATTTCATTGACTGTAACATGCCCGAATACAATGTAAATGTATTCGATTGTGTTTTGACTGCCTTACTCACGTTGTACTTCTTTACTTAATAGTGGTAACTATACCAGTCCTATGTTTTATTATATAAGTAACTTAATTCGTCAACATGTGTTTTCTTGATGATTGTAAATATCTCAGTCTCTTGTAACATGTGTTACTTGACATGGTTAAAAAGTTTTTGTTGTTAATGTTGATGTTGTAATAACAAAGCTTTGTAAATGACTTTATCATGGGATATCGATGTCATACGACGACTTGTGGAAACAAATATAGGTATGGTTTTATTCAAACTATCTCGGAATATCATTTCATTCTCGTTGCGAATAGAGCCGACCTAAAACGAAATTTTAATGTTCCCATTGTTTGAAATACAAAATTAATCTCACATTTGTTCTAATATAATATTAATTGTATTGACCTCGTTTACAAAAAAGGAATATAGAGGACAAAGGACACAGCCACTAAAGCAGAGCAAACACATTTTATATGAGGAATAATTGTAACCAGTACTGTACATATATAGACAAGAAGTGACAACACGGGTCAGAGCCTTAGATCGGTCAGCAGTAAAGTTGACCACTAGGTAGCTCAATATATATTATATTGTCGAAGACACTTGGTATATTTCTTATATTCTAATCTGTATTTATTGGACTGCCTTACTATAACCCTGTGGCGAATAATAATCGCGATTTATTCTTGATAACATTAAACCAATCTTACATATGTTGCTTGTTTCATTGCAATATGAAACTATATACATAAACGCGTAGTTGACTGCTAATTTCCATCCACCTGTAATTGTTTGTAATGTTGTAATATATTGTTTTAATTAACATATTATAGCCGTTTTCTTACGGTAAACGTTATAAAAACACAGGAAATTAATTAGAAAATGCTCATAACAGCTGTAATATACTGTTATTTACTTTGTCAAATAAAGATGAACTGTATATGTTCAAGTTATATTGAATAAAATTATATTCTGTTCTGTTCTGTCGAAGAAAATTGCGATTCTTAGTCATCGGGCGTTTTCATCGCTTTCCCGACTTAATGACAAGTATGACAAGTTTATTTCCATTATTTCCAGAAGGTCTGAGACCCATGAGGAATGAATAGTCAGATATATATGATTACAAATATGGCGACAGAATGTAATAAACATCATATAACATAATTATATACAATACCATAAAGCACTTAGTATATTTTACTGTACGGAACAGCTAACCTGCCGCCTGTCGTTTAATGTATTTTCTCAAAAAGCATCAAAGCAATTTTCTTGAAATTTGGACTTGAATAATAATGGACAATGCCGTGTAAAATCGATACAAATGGTCTGTTTATGTCGTCTACAAATTTTGGTAACGTCACTTAACCCTTTACTCCATAGATACGCGTTTTCCCGCACCAATAACAGAAGGCCTTTGAAAACAGTGCTGGAAGAGTTCAGATTGCCCCTAACAAGCAATCTGAACACTTCCTGCACTGTTTTCCACTCTGTCAGTTAGTATAAACATAATTCACCCAAAAATTCAAATACCTTTTATATAAGAGGTGTCCAAAAGCGTCTATATGAAGTAAAGGGTTAATATTTTGACGAAGACAGTGGAAATACAAAAAGTGGTGGATAAGCTGTTCTGTTACATATATATATATATATATATATATATATATATATATAAATATATATACAAGTTTATAGATAATAAAACTATAACAAAATGTATATTATTAGACTTAACATACAAGTCGTGCAATATGAGTCCATTTCCATTTGATCATGTCCAATATCGAAACATAACTATATAACAAGATCAAACAATCATGGAAAATATACCTCAAAATCTAGATTTCAATAATAAGGTCATATATCCATAAAGATGATCTTGTCGGTGTTTGTAGTTAACCTTCATACAATAGCAAGTCTACGTATCTTGACTGCAACTCCTGCAAAATGTCTGCGATAAAAAAAATATATAATAATATTGTGATTACATGTAAAGTATCAGAAATTGTGTACATTTAAATGTGATTTTCTCATTGGGGAGGGCTGGTGCTTATGTTGTCAAAACTTGTAGCCCAACCCATTTGCACTATATATAAATATATTTGTATTGTTATTAATCATGTAATTGTATATAATAGATGCAATAAAATATTATTAAACTAAACTGCAACTCCTGCTACAATTTGTGTCCATTGAAGTTGGGCAGAAAACAAGATGTATTACTCTTTTAGCACGTTTTTAAAAAGTGTTAAAGTTTATTTTATTTTTTTAAAAAATATTAAAAGAACTAAAATACTAAAAAACGTAGTTTATTGAAGAATGTCAATATTTGGGCAGGGAATGCTTTTCATTGGTTACAATCGGGCAATCGAGACATAGTTGAGCGAAACCTTGCGAAAACACATTCCACGCATAAGTAATCATTGAAATCAAACATATATGTAAACAATATTACATTTTGATGAAGAAAATGTGTGCCATAATTGAAATGAGCGCGAGTGTCTTCGCTTCTTGTTGATCGGAATTCCTCTATAATGTTCGCTGATTCGCATTTCATTTGGGGCTGCGTATTATACCCGGCATTCAATATGACACTGAAACGGAGCTGGAAAGCAGCATTTTAATAACATGGCAGTCAAATGCAGGAGTATTCACTTTCTTCTAACCGGAAGTAGAGTGAACCAGTCCAGTAGAGTTTGGTATGTATAATCTAAGTATGGCTTTGCTAAGACACATTAGACCTCACTTACCAATTACCTCCCTTACATAACGGTAGAAAAGAGTCTTGCGGTCGAGGATTTAGGGACGTGTAACTCACAATACAGCAAGTTCGATTCCCAGCTCGATTCGTTGTCTCAAATACACACACTAAATATATTCTCATAGTTTATATAACGTAACCCTGTATGTGTAAAGCTTATTTATTTCATACTAAAGCATATGTAACCGCTAGTATTAATACCCCGGATTTAATCATAATGCTTTACAAGGAATTTCAAACACCGCCTGCAATTCAAGCGTAAAACATAGGATGTCTTGGAAGTACAGAACGCAGCAAAGGATATCTTGGAAGTACAGAACGCAGCAAAGGATATTTTGGAAGTACATAACGCAGCAAAGGATATCTTGGAAGTACAGAACGCAGCAAAGGATATCTTGGAAGTACAGAACGCAGCAAAGGATATCTTGGAAGTACATAACGCAGCAAAGGATATCTTGGAAGTACAGAACGCAGCAAGGGATATTTTGGAAGTACAGAACGCAGGTAAGGATATCGTGGAAGTACAGAACGCAGCAAAGGATATCTTGGAAGTACAGAACGCAGCAAAGGATATCTTGGAAGTACAGAACGCAGAAAAGGATATTTTGGAAGTACAGAATGCAGGTAAGGATATCGTGGAAGTACAAAACGCATCAAAGGATATCTTGGAAGTACCAAACGAAGCTAAGGATATCTTGGAAGTACGCAGCAAAGGATATCTTGGAAGTACAGAACGCAGCAAAGGATATCTTGGAAGTACATAACGCAGCAAAGGATAGCTTGGAAGTACAGAACGCAGCAAAGGATATTTTGGAAGTACAGAACGCAGGTAAGGATAGTGTGGAAGTACAGAACGCAGCAAAGGATATCTTGGAAGTACATAACGCAGCAAAGGATATCTTGGAAGTACAGAACGCAGCAAAGGATATTTTGGAAGTACAGAACGCAGGTAAGGATAGTGTGGAAGTACAGAACGCAGCAAAGGATATCTTTGAAGTACAGAACGCAGCTAAGAAAAGAAAATATAAAAACGGACTCGGTTTTATTGAATAAGTTGCAAAGTACCAAACGAAGCTAAGGATATCTTGGAAGTACGCAGCAAAGGATATCTTGGAAGTACAGAACGCAGCAAAGGATATCTTGGAAGTACATAACGCAGCAAAGGATAGATTGGAAGTACAGAACGCAGCAAAGGATATTTTGGAAGTACAGAACGCAGGTAAGGATAGTGTGGAAGTACAGAACGCAGCAAAGGATATCTTGGAAGTACATAACGCAGCAAAGGATATCTTGGAAGTACAGAACGCAGCAAAGGATATTTTGGAAGTACAGAACGCAGGTAAGGATAGTGTGGAAGTACAGAACGAAGCAAAGGATATCTTTGAAGTACAGAACGCAGCTAAGAAAAGAAAATATAAAAACGGACTCGGTTTTATTGAATAAGTTGCAATGAAACTGGCAACAAGGCTCGGTCGGTGGTACAGAAGTAACAGAAATAATAAAAATGAGCCACGGATTACCGTTTTATGATGATACAACTGAACATGCATTTTATTTATTTATTTTTTTTTTTTTTTTAATTTCAATCACTGAAAAGTGATCCATTTAATCACCCCGTAATAGGTCTGCGAGGGTCGGGGTGGGCCATCCCTCAACAAACCGTACAAATATATATATATCAGTCAAGTTGTAACATACATTCATATATATACACTGAAAGGAAAAAGAAAGCATACATTTTGGTTTTTGAAATTATTTCATTATTGACTAAGTTTATTCATGTGATGGAAAAATGAACACAACATGCATGATTAAACTAACATAATAGATTAAATTTAGGAGGTAATATTTTCTAAATAAATTGCAATTATTCGAGTTTTAAAGACTCGTAACGAAACCGCGCCAGCTTCTCTTAAGTGATTCTATTCTCTTATTGGCTAAGAAAAATGATAAGCAAAATATTATTTATATAAATGACAGTTGGGTGTTGTTAGAGTCTTGGAGATGATTAAAGTGGGGATGATGTTGATGATGATAGTGGGGTTATATTGCTGATGATGATAGTTGTGTGTTTTATGCTGATGATGACCGTAGGGTTGTTGTTGTTGATGATGATAGTGGGGAAGTTATTGCTGATGATTATAGTTGATGGTGCTGCTGCTGATGATAGTTGGGTGTTATTGCTGATGATAATAGTTGGGTTATTGTTGAAGATGATGATAATGGAATTGTTGTTAGATATTATTATTAATCTCACATTTTGCTGCCAGTATTTAAATAATGAAACATTAACTTATTAGAAAAAAAGGAAGCGTTTCATCTTCTGCCAGAGAATGTACCAGGCGAAAAAACACAATCATCTATGCAACCATTATAAGACCAACATCAATACTGTGAAAGCACAAAGATGATCAGATAAGCGCCGAAATAATTGACATGCCTTCCATGAATTTTTGATAACACAAAGGTTGTTGGAAAACGAGAAAACAAGATAAGTGAATGCTTTCTGACTCATCCGTGCTTAGTGTTATAGTAAATAAGCGCTAGAAAGTGAAAGTGTCAAGAAGGCAGTTAAAACTAACTGAAGTATGACTCGGTTAAATTGCTAAATTCCTGCATTTAACCCCGATTACAGTTGGTTATTATCTCATCCCTCTATGTATTTAATATAAATACGGGAAAAGTGTGCAATGAAGGCTCCTAAGTTACCCAGTCTTAGAGCTGAGTCAAACAAATACTGTCGCAAATTCAATTGATAGAGCTAATGCATTCTCAAAGATCCCAAGTGGTGCGTGTACTACTGTCCCCAGTGGTGCGTTTACTACTGTCCCCAGTGGTGCGTTTACTACTGTCCCCAGTGGTGCGTGTACTACTGTCCCCAGTGGTGCGTGTACTGCTGTCCCCAGTGGTGCGTGTACTGCTGTTCCCAGTGGTGCGTGTACTACTGTCCCCAGTGGTGCGTTTACTACTGTCCCCAGTGGTGCGTGTACTGCTGTTCCCAGTGGTGCGTTTACTACTGTTCCCAGTGGTGCGTGAACTGCTGTTCCCAGTGGTGCGTTTACTACTGTCCCCAGTGGTGCGTGTACTGCTGTTCCCAGTGGTGCGTTTACTGCTGTTCCAAGTGGTGCGTGTACTGCTGTTCCAAGTGGTGCGTTTACTACTGTCCCTAGTGGTGCGTGTACTACTGTTCCTAATGGTGCGTTTACTACTGTTCCCAGTGATGCGTGTACTGCTGTTCCCAGTGGTGCGTTTACTACTGTCCCTAGTGGTGCGTGTACTACTGTTCCCAGTGGTGCGTTTACTACTGTTCCCAGTGATGCGCGTTTATTACTGTTCCCAGTGGTGCGTGTACTACTGTTCCCAGTGGTGCGTTTACTACTGTTCCCAGTAGTGCGTTTACTACTGTTCCAAGGAGATGACCCTGGTGTCATTTCTTCCGTTTGTAGATTAAGATTATGACTATTTAATGTATCGGTTTTTAATGAAATTTCGGTGACTGTATCCGTTGAATAATGCGTCTCTTGTTGGATTTATTTGTTTGAATATTCGGCGTCATTATGCCAACTAGAGCTAGCAGGTGTTCAGTTGACCTGGAAACCAATGTTTCCTGGGATCCTAGATTACTATCACTCGACACACTCCATCGCTGCAAGTAACTGATAACTTTCCCACTTAAATCAGCGGTGGAAGACGAGTGACAATGAGACGAAATATCGTATATCAATCATTACGGTTATTTTGGTCGGGCGTGGATTCGAACTCAAGACCCCTGCATTGAAGGTTACTGGCTGAGCTAACCAGGACATACTGTCTCCTGTTAAATATTTAATCTCTGCTTTTTACCTGACGTATATATATATATATATATATATATATATATATATACATTGATAAAAAAGTAATGTAGAGCTCAGATTTGTGTTATTCGGATTGTGTAACACGGAATAAGTAATATATTATTTCATATTTGTTTTACAATATTTTGTAGGCCTTGATTTATAACAAATTTTTAAAAGCCAGTTACAGTATTAAAGGATGAAGGTTTGTCAATTAACAATTAAAATTGATTTGGCATGTTTTAAATATGTAAGGAGATAATGCGGGTGAGTGAAATCGAGATCGTAACACTAATACACAAGGTTGTGCTTGCTAAGTTACTTACTTTTATGGACGTGCAGATTATATATATTCCAATACGCAACATCTGGGCCAATAACAAAAAAAAAAGAAAAAATTTGAACACAAAACAATTAACATTTATGAGACGAGGTGGCCGAGTGGTTAAGGCGATGGACTGCTAATCCATTGGGGTCTCCCCGCGTGGGTTCGAATCCCATCCTCGTCGATTTGTATTTTATTCACATTCAAGTTTAATATATCAAATTGAAACAGTATTAAACCATTAATGAAAAATATCCCCGTTCATCTTTTACTAGACCAAAAGAGTGAAATAGAGATTGTAAGAAAGTCAAGTTGTTACGTACCTACTTTTATGGAGATACAGATTATACATTATTATACGTAATAGCTGGATCAAAGCCACAAACATACATTTGAACCCGCTGCGATAAACGTTGATGAGACGAGATGGCTGAGTGGGATTGCGGTGGACTTTTAATCCATTGGGGTCTCCCCGCATGGGCGTTCAATCCTAGTTTCCTCGGCGTTGTTTTTATTCACACGTTTGAAAGCTGAATATGTAAATTTGAAACATTATTGAACGCTTTATTGAAAATACCACCAGGCTAACGGTTCTATATTATGAATCGGAAATATCTTCAAATGGAATTTAATTTTTGGTTTCCCATATCGTTATATATTTTGTAAAACGATCCTCTTGCAGGATCACTATACATATCAACCTCTTGATTAGCAGAGATCATATAACCTTTATGAGACGAGGTTGCCGAGTGGTTACGGCGATGGACTGCTAATCAGTTGGGGGGTATCCCCGCGCGGGTTTGAAACCCATCCTCGTCTGTATTATTCTATTCATACTCAAGCTAAATATATAAATTTGAAAAAAATATTATATATACTTGAAAAAAAATTTCATAATTTATGAAATATTGTATTTTCTCATTTTATGTTTTATGTTTAACAAATACAGTTTGGACGTGAACGATGATATAATGTTCGGGCAAGCCATATGAATACAGCTTGTGAAAGATAATGTGTAAAAAAAACTGTAACCGTATATTTGCAAGGCTTATTTGTGTCATACTTAAACTCACTTCTATAATATTTATGCAACCACTAGTATTGATATCCCCAAGTCAGTCGCCATGATATACGTACAAGGTATTTAAAACATCGCCAAATATAGGTGTTCAAGTTTTGTAATAAAGGATCCCTTGGTTGTACAGCACGCAGCCAAGTAAAGAAAAGAAAAAAAAAGCAGACTTGGTTTTAATGAATGTTCATGACGTGTGATAAAATATGCAACACGGCTTCCGGCTTCTGGAATTGGCACAACACGACACTCTATTTTTAAGCAACACGGAATATGTTTCATGGTATCAAAGTAACATTAAGTAGAACAAAATGAGTTAAAGTACGGAATCCTGTTTTATGATGATGCAACACAACATGCAACATTACACTTAGTTTTTATATTCAATTTGGCAGGTAATATTTCCTTAATCGAGTTTTAAAGATTCGTTAACGCGCCAGCTTCTCTTAAGATATGTTCGATCTGATACTTACATATATAGATGATAAGCAAAATTATTTTTTTTTCATTTTTACTCTAACAATTTGCTTCCAGTACTTTTATAATGAAACATTAACCAAATAGAAAAGAAATAAAGAAAGCCTTTAATATACTGCTAGAGTGAATGCATCAGGAGAAAAACACAAATCGGGCAATAAATCAGATAAACACTGAAATTATCGACTTCACTTCCATGAATTATTGATAGCGTCAAGGTTCTTGTGTGTTTTTTTTAGTAAATAAACGATAGTAAGTGAAAGCGTCAAGAAAGGAGTTAAAACAAACTGAAGGAAGACCCAGTTAAATTGCTAAAGTCCTGCATTTAAAGTCAATAACAATTGGTTATTGTCTTATCACTCCATGCATCTAATATAAAAACAGGAAACGTGTGCAATTAAGGCTCTTAAAACACTCAATCTCAGAGCTGAGTCAACCAACACCCAACGGCTTTACATGTTCGTTATACATCCCAGCCTCTTGATTTGGAGAATGCGTTTAACCTTTGTGAGACGAGGAGGCCGAGTGATTAGGTTGATGGGCTGTTAATCTACTGGGATCCTCCCGTGTGGGTACGAATACCACCCGCGTCGGTATTTATCTTATCCACACTTAACTTAAATATGTTACTTTGAAACAATAATACTTGGGAAAAATCACTGTTTATGAAAGATTACATGTTCTAATTTCATGTTGAACAAGTACGGTTTGAATGTGAACAATGATAAAATGTTCGAGCAAGCAATGTGAACTAAGGTTTTCTAAGATTACTTGTGGTAATATAGTTTACAAAATGAAGACCTGTATTTGTAAGGCTTATTTGTGCCATACTTTTGCCCATTTGTATAGTATTATGAACCACTGGTTTTAATTTCCCTGATTTAATCAAAACGACATACCAGGAATGTCAAACACCGTCTACAAAAGGTGTTCAAGTATAATAATGAACGGTCCCTCGGAAGTACAGAACGCAGCCAAGGAAACAAAATAGCAGACTGGCTTACGGGACCATCTTTTTTCCGGGCAACACGTAATTAGGTCCATGGAGTTAAAATAACAGAAATAATAACAGAATCGGTCAAAATACGGAATCCTGTTTTATGACAAGTCACTACAACACGCAACATTAAACTATGTTCTCGTATATTCATATATTCAATTAGCTTGCAATATTTCCTTAAAGCAGAGTAATCTTTCGAATTTTAAAGAATCGGTTATAACCTAATCAGCTCTCTTAAGATGTTTTTGAATTCTGACACTTGCATAGATAAATGAATAGCAATATATGTATTATTAATTGTTGTACTGGCATTTTGCTTTCAGTTCTTGAATAACGAAGCATTAATCAAAGTGAAAATGAATTCAGGAAACTGCTAGAGAATATACACTACATGTAATCTATTTAGGAGCAATACAAATAATGTGAAAGTACAAAGGTAATCAGATAAACGCCGGAATTATCGTCAGTACTTTCATCAATTATTAATAGCGCAAAGGTTGATGGAAAACAAGAAAACAAGATAATAGCGCCTTCTGAATCAGTAGTGCTTGATTTTATTGAGTAAATAAGCGCTAGTAACTGAAAGTGTCAAGAAAGCAGTTAAAACTAATTGAAGACCCAGTAAAATTGCTTAATTCTTGCATTTAAACGCGATTGCAATTATTTATTATCTCATCCCTCCATGCATTTAATATAAATACGGGAAACGTGTGCAATTAAGGCTCTTAAATAACCCAATCTAAGAGCTGAATAAAATGAATGCTATCACAAATTCAATTGACGTTTCAGAAAAGGGATAGCTTGAACGCACTCTATAACCTGGATTATAAACCCAAATGGTGATTTCACTACTGTTCCACGGAGATGATCCCTTGTCACAGAGTGGCAGCTTTCCTAATACAACATCATCTTGTTTAGTCCGCAACATGTAGTAGCGCAAACTATTGATATTATTTTCAGTAACCACCTTTATAGCATCTATCCTACAAGTGAAATGTTTGACAGATGCAAACAGCTCGCTAGCACACACCATTCTTACCATACTTTATATACGCCGATGTCTCATAATAAGTAACACCTTTCCACAACCACAGGAGGCACATACTGCGTCATATCCGGTAAATGCACGAAGAGCAGCCGAAGATGTACATGCACTGGAGTCTGCAATTCCGTTGACGTCTATGTATCTCTGTGTATTATTGGTCCATCATCTGATAAATATATGACCGATCTCCCTGTAAAATGCCAGACATAGCATCAGCATAACTGTATCGTCTGTATATGTCAATAGGGTTATATTGTTGACTTGCATGTTTTATAGGTAGCAGCATGCGAGGTTGGCTTCTTCGTGTGAAGATGTCAACTGTTCTACATTGCAAACATTAGCATGTGTTCGTTCATAACATGTATTTCCTGACGTTACAAACACCTCTTTGTCACCAAGCTTGGTATGTCCAAGTTTCAACGAGGAAATTGGTCAATACTGTCTCACTATCTGAAGAACCATTGAGGCGCCTCTATGGCTGAATCCGTTGTCCTCTTTTGATATTACAGATCTGCAATCCACTACCCGGGCTTCTATTGTCCCTCTCTGCATTCATCATACATGTAGATATACGCCTGTAATTACATGTATGTATATTTGATGTGTTGATTTTTAGTGTTTCTGTAGTGTCTGCATCCGTTGAACTATGCGTCGCTTGCGGAAGTATGACTGAATAGGGTTTTACGGCGTACCAACACATTATAGGTTATTCGACGCCAACAGGAAGGAAGATTCCAGGTTCACTATACATGTACAAAAACAACAAATTAACATACAGATTAAAAAAAATACATCAACAAATGAATATGCAGAATGAACATAGAACCTTGATACCTTCAGAACTGCAGAGTTTCAGCAAATTCTATCGTATTGCGGACGTAGTTTGTTTGAATATCCAGCGTCAATTGTTTGCCATTGAGGGCTAACAGATGATATAAACCTAACCACTCTTCCCTGTGATCCTGGGAAGTTAACTAGTACTCGAGTACACCATTCTCCGCAAGTAACTGACAACTTTCTCACTTGAATCAGATGTAATGGGGAGTACAAATTCATGCTACTATACGGGTAATGCTATAATATGTTCTAACCCTAAAATATGCTCTAACCCTAAAATATTCTACAACCACGATTATTGTTGATAACGTTATAATCTCTTTAAATAAACAATATATTATTTCACAATTATTCAAGAATGTTTATTTATCCTTATTGCTATATTTAATGTTTACCTCGAAATTGCTGATGCAAGACGTAAAATAGAGATAAAAAGAAGGCAATATATTTTGTTGTGTTAAGAGTATAACTTTAATGGATGTCACAATATGCAACAGCTGGGCCATAGACAAATACGTTTGAACACATACATGTACCATAACATATATAAATGTGAGACGAGGTGGCCGAGTGGTTAAGGCGATGGACTGCTAATCCATTGGGGTCTCCCCGCGTGGGTTCGAATCCCATCCTCGTCGATATTTATTTTATTCCCACTCGCGCTATATATAGAAATTTGACAATATTATAGATACTAGAAAAATGTCGTAATGAATGAAAGATTGTATAGATTTTTTTATTATTTTTGAAATTGAACAACAATAAGAACACGCTGAAGTTGAAGTTGAGAGTGAGCAATCTTTAAGAAGTGATTTTTTTGGCAATTGTTGCGAAAAATGATTAGTATAGTAATCTAAACACAGCATCTCATTAAAATGTTATCAAATAATTAATAATATGCCATTCTGTTGAAACAGTATTGTATTGTGTTGTCATGTCAGTTAGTTTAATTCAAAACTTATCTTTTCACTATTTAAACTAAAATATATTATTAATCTTATGTAATTTTAAAATGATTTAACACGGACAATTTTTTAGCAGTTTTACATTATTTCTAAAGTACGGCTTTTATGCTGTACGGCGTGTATTTCATTCGTCAGGAAGCAATTACTTTAAATGTCCATCTGACGGTGCCACATCGACCATCTGTTGACAAATTATAACAAGAGACCTGAGATGACCTGATGATGCTCTACTACCTTATAGTTGCTGTAGTATTGTTTTTTGAAATTTCACAATATAAACTGTTTTTGGGATGGAAAATAAACCCACTTATTCTTACTGAACAAAACCCTAATGATAACCTGAAACGGAAATGATTTAAATTGAAATTACCGGTTTTCCAATCATTCTACTATTTAAAAAAGAACCCCATGCAAGACCCTTATATATCCCACATTCTTGATTTGCAGAATGCTTTAAACTCTTGTGAGACGAGATGGTCGAGTCGGTATTTATCCTTACCGCTATATTTAATGTTTACCACGAAATTGCTGATGCAAGACGTAGCATAAAGATAATAAGAAGGCAATATATTTTGTTGTGCTAAGAATATAACTTTAACATGTTTAATGGATGTGTTGATTATATAACAGCTGGGCCATAGACAAATAGGTTTGAACACACATCATATTTATGTAAATGTGAGACGAGGTGGCCGAGTGGTTAAGGCGATGGACTGCTAATCCATTGGGGTCTCCCCGCGTGGGTTCGAATCCCATCCTCGTCGGTATTTGTTTTATTCACACTCAAGCCAGATGCATAGATTGGAAACAATACTTGGAAAATGTATAGCTTTTTCTAATGTTTCAAATTTAACAATAACCGCCTCAAAGCGGAGCCATCGTCTTTATGCAAGTAACTGGCAAACATTCTCGTATATTAAAGTTTTTGGGCCGAGCTGGGCTCAAACCCACGACCTCAGCGGTCGAGTTAAGAGGTTATTAGACGACAGCATCTTAGCCCACTCCGGGGATCCCATTCTTTGCTTCAAGATAATCCTTAAATGAGATATGATAACCACACAGAACGGTCAGTAGCAATCTTAAGGTTTCCCTAACACCGCCCGTATTGTATTTGAAATGTTATGGTTTAATATTTTCTATATTCTAATTTATTTTTAATTAACCCAGTTAGTTATGTTGTCACGTGTTTCGCCTCGCTTTAGGACTAGATAACTACAAATCGGCGACTCTGCAGTATTTATACTTTATGTATAAACACCGACTTATCTATGTATCGTTCACACTTCCTTGTGGTAATAATTGACACATTTCTCTTCTTTAAGGGCAAGTTGATTGATTAACAATGATCGCATGTTATCTACGATGTACTTGAACGCGGACTTATCTTTGTGGTTGTTGTCGCTTTTAACACTTTTTTAGTTATATCGCGACGGTGTCTACTTGAGGCTGTATTCCGAGCGGTGCCACTTTGGAGTATCATGCCGCAGACACATAGCATAATACCAAACACAGTTATATCGCGACGGTGTCTACTTGAGGCTGTATTCCGAGCGGTGCCACTTTGGAGTATCATGCCGCAGACACATAGCATAATACCAAACAAAGTCATATCGCGACGGTGTCTACTTGAGGCTGTATTCCGAGCGGTGCCACTTTGGAGTATCATGCCGCAGACACATAGCATAATACCAAACAAAGTCATATCGCGACGGTGTCTACTTGAGGCTGTATTCCGAGCGGTGCCACTTTGGAGTATCATGCCGCAAACACATAGCATAATACCAAACAAAGTCATATCGCGACGGTGTCTACTTGAGGCTGTATTCAGAGCGGTGCCACTTTGGAGTATCATGCCGCAAACACATAGCATAATACCAAACAAAGTCATATCGCGACGGTGTCTACTTGAGGCTGTATTCAGAGCGGTGCCACTTTGGAGTATCATGCCGCAAACACATAGCATGATACCCAACACAGTCATATCGCGACAGTGTCTACTTGAGGCTGTATTCCGAGCGGTGCCACTTTGGCGTATCATGCCGAAGACACATAGCATGATACCCAACACGGTCACATTATACTGACACCGTGCCGACCAGACCCAGGGCTATCCTCTAAATGCTGAGCGCTAAGCGAGGAAGCTTCTATTTCCATTTTTCAAGTATTTGGTATGACCCTGTAGGTGATCAAACACACGACCTTCCGCATGTGAAGCAGACGTTCCATGAGTACCACTAGACCACCGCTGCGGTGTCTTGTCTTTGTAACATCTATACTATCCATATCAGTTTACACATTTTTGTTGATATGTTAGTATTATGATTAACGTTTCACAAAAATCGTCGTAAACGTAAACCATTATTTTTTCATAATATTTTTTTTTAATAGTCATCCAAACGAAACCATAATCGGCTCAAATCATGCAGAGAATGATATATTTTCAAAATTTGAATATACCACGAAGACAATTTTCAAAATCATATTCGATATTTTGTAAAACGCAGCCCTGAGCTTTTAATTAACGTAGCAGAACAGCTATATGTTAAATCAAGTAGTAAATATAATATTAAAAAAAACACATTCATTATTAAAGCATTAGACATCAGTCTGTCTGGTCGGTATTGGGAAAGTCATAAATAAATACGTGGAAATCGGCATTGCAGACACGTCAAGTGAATGAATAAGATATAACGATACGTGTTAAGGCTCGTGCACAGTGGATATTACACTCATTGACACACTACATGAATGATTATAAACTATGTGCATGAAATAACGTGATCTGTTGCAAACACGTCATTATTTTATGCAGTCATTGCATTTTTTTTTTGCTAAAATTCAGGCTGAACATGTGATCGCGGGCAATGACCGACACTCGCACAAAGTGAAGGGAAATTAAAAGTCGTGTATAAGTGAGGGTCTGTTAGGGTTTTTTGCATATGGGCCCATTTATTTTTTAGCATTGCCATATAGGCGAAATATTTTTTAGTATATGCCATATCAGGTTATTGATTTTTTCCATATGTTATTCGAAAATTGAATTAAAATTCTAATACTTTTTTTCTATTTTGAGTATTTTGATCTTATTTTATCTATTTTGAAGTATATACACATTACCTTTGATGACCTTTTATGCAGTTTGACCATATTCCTACTCAAAATTAGAGATATACATACAATTAAAGACTAGCAATCTTAAACTTTATTTTCTCCATATAGAAAAAAGTATTTTTTTGCATATGCCATATGTGGTCATTAATATTTTGCATATGCCATATGGGTACCCCCAAACCCCTCCACCCCACCCCTAACAGACCCTCATAAGAAAGCGACGAACTCCTTAGTCTGTAGAACGGCATAGAAATCCGCTGATTTTAATGGGGTTAATGGACCTGATTTGGGAGATATCAAGTTGTTTATAGTTGTTGCTAATGAACTCGTCGTTTAGTGATGTGGCTATCAAATTAAACTTGCACCATCAAACTGATTATCTCAGGTGATATAAATAAATGCAAGTAAATGTCACGCGAGTGGGTCGGATGTCGTTGGTATAACTTCAGTATATTAACTAGACTGATAATGTGACACGTAACAACAGATGCAACAATTGCAACAGATGACCCAGTACAACAGTTACAGGACACCTCAATGTAGTACGAAGTGTAACTGATACTTTGTGTGTGTGTGTGTGTGTGTGGGGGGGGGGGGGGGGTAATAGTGTTAATAGGGTAAATAGGTTTGATATGGGTACTGTGTTAGGTCAAACCTGGTGTAAGTCACGTATATACAGTAGACTTTCGTTGGCTCGAACACCACATATAGCTCGAACCATTTATCTGGCTCGGCCGAATTCTTATTTCGATGTATATACATGTACATGTATGGTATGATTTTGAATAAAACTAGATTCTAACAACCCTTAACTCGAAGTTCTACTGTAGTTTTTACATGCCGAATGTTAACGGCCCGAAGAGTAGATACATATCGTTCAACTTCGCACATTCTCCGAAAATAGAACTTTGATAAATATGCATTTTGAGTGATTTTTAATTGAAAACTAAGATACTGTATAATGCCACATTTAGTACATGTACGTCGGTGTATTTTCTTGATGAGCACTGGGGTATTTTGTTAATTAATGTAAATACAGTGTACACTATTTCCATAGCTATTGTTACAAGATTCGGACATATTTCAGCTGTCAACTTCAGATGCCATACGATGATAGTCGACGTTAAATATATATTCTTTTCATTTTGTATCTTGTATCTAAACTCACTTATTTAAGCAATACTCATATTTTATTCCCTATGTTTTATTCCTTATGTAAGTTCCCGTTACATAAAATATTTAATACACATATTACTAGAATATATGTCCAAGTCGACACCAAGGATTTGTATAGAAGGATAGGAAACTTGCATCTCGTGACTAAATGTTGATGAAACAGCACACGAAGGATTCATTATTAGGTCAATTAACCATTCATAACTCACAGTCAACTGATTCCTTAACATAAACTGTAAGTTGTATGTAATCTTAGATGTTTAAACATGTTTCGAGCATGCAAAATAATCTTGAATTAAAGATATTGAGGTTTGAAGGAAAATTTCTCGTAATTTGTCGTTATTTTAGCTGCAGTATACAAATTTTGTAATCAGATTCACTCCAACAATTTATAACACAAATTGCTGGGAAAGTTACTGTCTGATGAGAATTGCATTCTGCACCGCAAGATTTTTTTATTTGTGTTCCTGAGGTGAATGGAAGATAAGATAATTGAAAACGAGATATTGCGAGATTTTGCGTGAATATGAGAGCGTTCACAAACTCTCAATCAGTTGTATATCCATCTCTTCATAGTTCCTTGTCGACACGTTTCATTTTATTGACACAGCCATATCAACAGAATAGACACCATTATGATAAGTACAAAACATCAAATACATACAGAAGAAGAGACAAAAAAACTGTCAAATCGACATAAATGGATCTTGACATGCAGAGATAACGAGTAGGGAGTTTGATATTATGAATATTTTGATCGAACATTTTATGAAAGAGTAAAGAGTTTAATATTAGGAGTATTTTATTTGCAAAAATAGAATCGAGTAGAAAGTTTAATTTAAGAGTATTTTTCATTAAAAATTTAGCATCGAGTAGAGAGTTTAATATCATTCCAAAGTCTAGAAGCGTCCTCGTTTGTCGCTCAGAATTTAGAGGATAGTTCTAGGTCTGGTCGGCCCGGTGACAGTATAATGTGATTTGGTGGGCTATCGTTTCATGTGTCTATGGCACGACATTCAAGTGTGGCAACGCTAATAATACTTTCTCAAGTAGACACTATCGCGATATGACTGAAACACTATTGAAAGTGGGTGACGCTAAACACCATATAATAACAACAACAACCAGTTGTTAGAGAGTTTTATGTTCCAAGGCGACGATGTATACATCCTTGGCTGTTCTGCAAGTAAACAAAATATTTTCCAAGAAATTTAGGCAAGATTAATTACCTAATTCAAAACAATATTAAAAAGATGTCTACGTGCTTATTTACTTTAAAAAAAAAGCACGTGATGAATGCGATAAGTGGCGTTAATGCATTTCGGTTAAATGCATCACATGCCGCACGGTGCAGGAGTTAAACTTTACATGCTATCATTTGCCAACTGTCATACACGTCATGTCTCATGCCAACATGCATTATACGGCATGGCTTATTCTTCATGCATACTCTTTTGTTTATATAAGTTTCTATCAAATGCGTCGTTGCGAACGCTCCAGTTCAATTTTGATAGCATGACCTCATCTTGACATTTATGATTTACATGCTTTCCTTTACTAATAGGTAGAGATGTGTTTTAACTTCCGAGTCAATTATGTGTGGTCATTTAATAAATTATGAGTTCAAAAAATCTTTTAGAAAAATTTAAACTTTTGAGTTGAGAAAAATCTCACTTTGAGTTAGTTAGTGAAACCGGGACCAGGCGTCTGTTTCACCAAGATTTACTTTCATTCTTCAAAACTTAATTATGAAAAAAGCAGTCAAGTGATCCTGATTTTTAAAATACATGTTTATTATATGATAGATATATATTATGTACAACCAGTCAAAATCAAGCTAAGCTTATAAGTATTTAAGTAAAAATTTGGTGTAACAGAAGCCTGGTTTTATTTATAAAAGAAATAATCGAATGGTAATCCGGGATCAGGTTAACCGCACCACACCGCACCAGTGACCAAGTTTGTAGACGCAAAGACGTCAACAAAACTTGAAATGTTAGTCTTGTTCACGAGCTACGTTATATTACGTTCTTTAAATAATAGACGTTATGATCTTCTTATTTAAGGACGTTTTTTTTAAATATTTTTTTATGCGCACCAATTCCGCTCACAAAAGGAAGCAAATTTGACGATACCTACTCGAGTTACTACATACTATTACACTACAAATGGCCCTATTTCGGGCAAACTCATTTACGGATACTCCTGAAATTGGTCTGTCATATTGTGTTCAGTATACTTATGTTTAGTATAATTATGGAATATGCATATGGTATAAGATAAATAATTTCAAATATTGTTTTAACATTGCTTGTAAAATCTACATTTTGTTTCGCCTAATTTCAAGGACGGGTATGTTTATCAGAAGGTAATACCAAAACAATCTATCCGGTAACATGTGTTTTTTATCTCTGATAATGCATGAACATTTATTATACCTATACACTGGGAAGTTTCATATAATTTTATCCATAGGATAACGTCCTTAAAACAAAGCGTGTAACATATTTTTATAACGTTTCTGATCCATTTGACATGGGATACCATGCCCATCTTGACGGAAGCAGATTCTACTCGAAATTCATTCTCAGCTCTTTCTCTGCACCAGTAAAACTGGATATGCCATATATAACCTGTTATGTGTTGAAAGCAGCGTTAAGCCTCAATAAAACAAACGACAACTTGAATAATTTCACAATTTAATTATCACCAATAGTTCCTACATTCCGTATATAGACTCTCTATAACAAGAAGTTAAACCTATTCTTCACGCAGTAATTAACAATTAGCTTCAACACCCCGTATATAGATCTTCTATAACAAGACAATTAAATCTATCTTGCATGCAGCGACTATGCATTAAACCCCATCTACACACGCACGTAATAGATACGCAGTCTACGTTCATTTTCCCAGAAGTAATTTCACTGATGTTTTAATTGAACTGCGACATTGCTGCTAATTGCCTACATTAGTTAAAATAAATATATTTCACTTAAACTTAGATCTATATATCCATGTTTGGTTCGTACGACATTTAAATATTTCTGAAGTTGTCGTTAATCAACGGGTCGGATCAGTTTCAGTAAGGTTTTCTGTGATGACTGATCAGCCTCATTCATCTCTCACCATTGATGTAAGTGAGGAAATGTATCAGTAACTTGGTATTTCGGCAAGATTTATTATAGATGGGCAATGTCATTATTTCAGTTATATTCTACATGCCAGTTAAAACACACACAAAATCTTGACTGATTTTTACAAAGCATATCGAAATTCATGTCTTTATCAAGTTTAATAATGACATTATAATTATCTCTATTGTTCACTGTTAAACATGACTGTGTAAGGTTATGTTTTAGTAATCTTTTGTTCACTTCTCACTTGTATAATACTGATGTATATGTTATTATTTATTGCAATTGTATGTATGTTATTATGTGCTCCATTAATATTGTGGAAATAAAGATGCCTTCTCTCTAACTCGTTAATTTTCAAGGATACCAGGAAAAAATGGCTAGTTTAACTGACCGACTGTTAACCTTCGATGGCATAAAATGACGCTTAATATCCAAACCAATCAAAACACTAGTTTAAAGTTATTTATTTTAACATTACCTAATTTTTACATCGCAAATCACGGTCGATGTCCTTTGAAGAAGAAACAGTACTTAGCATATGCGGTAAAGTATCTGGCCCAAGGAAATCACACATGGTCGTGGCAGGGGACCAGACACACGACTCTCCCATATTTTTTTCAATTGAGCAACTTACAACGTTGCAGATGCTTCGTAATTTTTCATGAAATATATCTGGAAACTGTTACTTGAATCGGACACTGACTTTACACCACTCCATACACGGGTTCGCCACCCGCGTGTTCACGTCAAAAATGATTTAAGGTAAGAAAAGTGACCTCGCAAAACTATCATATTGTAGAAATGCAACAGCATGGCCAGCTTCATGGCGAAAAACACAGATATGTTTAGACAGCAACACAAGGGTAGACTAACGATGAGTAACGTAATATAAGCACTACAGTAATGAAGGAATGGCGACAACATTTATATAAATAATTGATAAGGTAATGTCTAAATAAAACTATGTTAGTACTCGTAGTTTTATAGTTACATGCTGGAGGAAGATGGTCGTAATCAGTTACTAGACTCATGTTCATACCGACATTCGCCCCTGGGGACTTCCACAACCAATACTAGATCTTTGTGAAATCATTGTTTTTGTCTTTGTACATCTTACATGTACTATTTTTAGACGCATGGAAAAATGTCCCATGATTACATGCGTGCTTGTACGATGTTTACCTTTGGTCCGTTACTGCGGACTCAACAACATCGAGGGCCATCTCATCACTGCATACGCTAACGGGTGCATTGTTCCCGACAGAATGCAACGCAGGTAGTTGATTTTCCTGATCTTGCTGCTTAGGAGTCGAGCATTGGTCTAAAAGTTCGATCATGCCGGATTCATTTACCGTTAATGGGTAAATCATCCACCTGTGATACATTATCAGAAAGGGCTCATACGCCGACGGATACAATGATCTCTTTGGAGCCTATTGGATTCACTGGATTTATTTTGTAGGGACATTAAAGTCATGGTGGGATTCAGTATGTGCGTGTATGTTAGAGGGCCTTCTGCAGACATATGCCTGAGAGGTTGAGTTTCTTGATGACTGTCTTTTATGGGCTACGATAGGGGAAACTTCAGACATAGACGTTCCAGTGTATAATTCTGCTGGAGCGTATGCTTCATCTGGAATAGCCCCTTGGTTGTAAGGGCATATTCCTGACGCTATGAATTCCTGTTGCGCACCTGAATTGCGCTATTCAACGCTTCAACAGTGTAGGGGCGCATCTTGAATGAAAATAACAACAGTTCTTGGTATGGACTGAGGTTCTTTGACCACTAAACACAACTACCGACAAGTATTTATTATCAGAAAGTAGCAACATAATTATTTTGACTGCATAGTCAAATATACTCTTATAACGGTAATATATTGTGATAATGTAGATTCTAAGAATACCATTAAGAATGGATGGTGGAAACAGTCCCAAAACCGAATAACTATAAATCAAATACGCTATTTCGAAACTACATAATTCTATGTTTAGATGGCACCTACCGTATTAGGGATAAAACACATTCAACTATTACATTCATTATACAAAACAACAGATTCAATATTAATGTGTTACCTGTATTGGACGAGTTCAATTATAAATGACGTAGTTTCACAATCAGTAGCGTATTCGATTTATAAAATAAATAATATAATTGACAATATTGCAGGACTTTATATATTCATTTTATACTACTTTACAATCAAAGCAATGTTTGTTTATAGTTGTCACAGCTGTCTGCACATTTGCTTCTTTACAAAAGAAACCTAAATTGCTGAACTGGACCACCTCTTCTGTGGACAGGCTCGAATTAGGCCTAACGCCAGTAAATTATTGCACAACGCCGAAACCGTTGGTGCATTTGAGCTTTTTAGATACGCCATGCATCGACTATCATCCTCTTTTAAATGTATTGCTTTGGTACATGAATTGTGAATATTGTTCACCTCTGGCTTAGCAATGTACCCAGATCTAACAGTCAAAGATCTATGTCCATGATGATGCATACCTACTGCTTACACAGAGGTAATTAATAAGGCAAAAACATCAAAAACAAATAGTACTATGATGTCATTCTACAATAATTTAATGTGAGAAGAGCTTGATTAACTAGAATGACTATTTTGTATAAAAAAAGTAAAACAAAATACTGTTAAGGAGGATTGAACATCGGTCCTTTCGTTCTGAAATTCAAGCCAGTTACCACTACGCTCATTCGCCAATTAGACCGTCATCATCAAAATGTTAATATATATAATCTATAACCCATTTTGTTTTTATGCTCCCTTGAGTCGAACAGTGTTCGTCTTATGGGCAATTTCATGTGCGTCTTAAGGGCATTCATACCTCACCACATATTTGACCTCTAATCTGTTTATTTTTGTAAAAACAATTTGTTATTGTTATAAAAAAAACTGCATTTAAGTATTCCTTGTAGCCATAAACATTTGCAGAAACAACTGCTGGTACCCTGCAATGCTTACTTTCTCAATATGAGTTCTTGGTTTTGTTAATATTTTGAATTTCCACCATTTATTTATTGGTCGCCGGTAGTGCTACTAATGTTCAAAAAAGGTCGAACGTGTATTCGGGTGTTTGTAGACGGGTTTCCATCTGTGAAAACTAATAACATATATACGACAAGAAATATAACATTTATTTTTTGATGACGCGAGAATAAGACAAAACTACGGTGTTCCGTTAGGGCCATCGTGCTATCGCTTTGTCAACAAGCATGCGCGATGCCACGATAGCACGATGACACGATGGTGATGACACGATAGTACGATAACACGATGGTGATAGTACGATGACACGATGGTGATGACACGATAGCACGATGACGATGACGCGATGATACGATGACACGATGGTGATGGAGCGATGCTACGATGACACGATGACGATGACGCGATATTATATCGCGTCATCGTCATCGTGCCATCGTGTCATCACCATCGTGTCATCGTACCATCACCATCGTGTCATCGTGTCATCGCGTCATCGTCATCGTGCCATCGTGCCATCACCATCGTGTCATCGTACCATCACCATCGTGCTATCGTACTGTCGTGGCATCACCATCGTGTCATCGTGCTATCGTAGCATCGCCTTCCTGTAAGACATGCGAAAAATAATAATAATGGAACACATCATGCATTCAAATATTCGGGGGTATTTTGTGTCAGGTTATACATAACCCGGAGACACAAATGCTGCTAAAAAGGGAAATTCATATAAGATACACAGTCATATGTTTTCTTTTTATATTATAATCACTAAATGTGAGTTATTTATGCGTGCAAATATGTTATTACGTGAATGGTAAATTATTGAGAAGGTACATATTATGATTATAGTCCTTTCGACAGATTCACAAAAAAGTTGATGTCGATCCGGTAAACAACAGACAAAATCTTAAATGATAAAATAGTTGGTGTATAATACCGATGCGTAGTGGTCTGTCCGTCTGCCTGCCTGCCTGCCTGCCTGCCTGTCTGTCTGTCTGTCTGCCTGCCTGCCTGCCTGCCTGCCTGCCTGCCTGCCTGCCTGCCTGCCTGCCTGCCTGCCTGTCTGTCTGTCTGTCTGTTTTTGTTTGTTTTTTGTTCATTCGTTCGTTAGTTCCATCGTCCGTCCGTCCGTCCGTCCGTTCGTTCGTTCGTTGGTTCGTTTGTTCGTTCCTTCAGGCGACCGGTTTACCTAAACACTTTTTCCTGGGATCCTATGAGGCAAACCAGTACTCGAGCACGCCTATCTCTGCAAGTAACTGATGACTTTTTCAGTTCAATCAGCGATGTAACACAAATGACAATAAGGCGCAATGCCGTATATCAGTCAATCATCACAGAGACTATGGCTGGGCGATATGTCACCTTTGGTAGAGTTTTGAGTGTCTTAAAAGAAAGTTGAATGTCGAGTAAGAAAGTCGAGTGTCGAGTAAGAATGTCGAGTGTCGAGAAAGAAAGTTTAATGTCGAGTAAGAATGTCGAATGCTGAGTGAAAAAGTTCAGTGTCGAGTGAGAAAGACGAGTGTCTAGTAAGAAAACTGAGTATTGAGCAAGAAAGTCGAGTGTCGAGTAAAAAAATATTTTTGGTAGTTAAACACCCAATTAGGAATTAGTGAGCACTGTTCAAAGTGGATTGGCCATACATGGTAAAGACGGGCCCTGTTCAATCAGTTGGTTACGTGTCTAACTGTCAATCCAGGGGTCATGAGTTTGAATATCCGCCAGTAACATACAACACATTCTCCGTGATGACTAATAAAAAAATGTCAGTCTCATTGTCATTCGTCTCTAACCACTGTTTCAAAAGTGTTATGGATAAGTCGCCCCAAAGACATCTCGTCCCATATTTTGAGACAACTCGTCCCAAGTTTAGAGACAACTTGTCCCCTATTTAAAGACAACTCGTCCTATCAAAAGACAAGTTGTCCCAATTAATTATTTCCCGTACCATGTAAAACTGGAAAGATATCAGTTAGTTGCACAAATGAGTTTAACTGATTGTCTATTAACACTTACTTTAAATGTATTTATTTCACATTGATGTGACACAAGTTATTATTATAAATCACGTTCGGTGTATTCTGGGGTAGTAACAGTACTAAGCATATACGAATATAGTGTCCGTCTCACACATAACCGTGGCGGGGGATCAAACCCACGACACTCTGATCGTCTGCTAGCTCTCGATAGCATAACAATTACGCTAAACACTCAACTCAACAATCAAATGGTAAGAGAAAAGTGAACAAGTTCATTGTTCAAGTGACATATGACTGAATGTACATTGTATTGTATTGTTGGGCGTTTATTGTCGTTTTCAACAACTGTTCAGTGCTGGCACACATGAGTATCATGCCGAACCTAATACCGTTTAGACAACTAGACTAAAACTTTGGAATTCATTTATATACATTAATTATTTTATTATATATTCATTGTCGTGTTAAAATAAAGTACACGAGTAAGCGTTCCTCTTGATTTTCCATTTCTAGTTATAGAAGAAGAAGAAGTAGAATAAGAAGTAAAAGGAGGAGGAGGAGAATAAGACTATACACAGTTTCTCATCAAAGTACAAAGTTGCAGTAATATGCATATTTAAACACATAAACACAAAACGAGTTGAATGACTAACATGTACATACTTAAATATAAACACATAACTATACCTTCTGATACTATTATAAGAATCCCACTTAAATACAGGAAGGCGATGCTACGATAGCACGATGGCACGATGGTGATGGCACGATAGTACGAAAGCACGATGGTGATGGTACGATGACACGATGGTGATGACACGATAGCACGATGACGATGACGCGATGACACGATGGTGATGGCACGATGGCACGATGACGATGACGCGATGTAATATCGCGTCATCGTCATCGTGTCATCGTAGCATCGCTCCATCACCATCGTGTCATCGTGTCATCGCGTCATCGTCATCGTGCTGTCGTGTCATCACCATCGTGTCATCGTACCATCACCATCGTGTCATCGTGTCATCGCGTCATCACCATCGTGTCATCGTGCTATCGTGGCATCGCGTGTGCTTGTTGACAAAGCGATAGCACGATGGCCCTAACGGGACACCGTACAAAACATACTAAAATCGTTCGACTTAAGGGCGAAATCGTCTCAAGGGCAGATTACCCTAGTGGTGAAAACCATATTGCACGAGACGACGTAGGCGTCCAATCCAATATTATTTCACCGCAATATGTACGGGTTATTTTCTTTTCATTCTATACTTTATTCTGAACTAATTGTTCAAAAGAGTAAAGAAAAATCAAGATCATTTTAAATAAATAAGATGTGAGGTTGCGGTGACAGCGTCTCTCAACGTCTCGATCGTCATACGGATTATTTTATCGGTCGTTTGTTTTTTATCATTGAAATTTCTATTTAATTCATTTCATTTCGTTTTATTTTAATCGCCATCTTGAATTTTGAACAGTACAATATTAACTATCTTATTGTATCTAATAAACATCTACATAGTGTACGGCAATGTTGTAACACCCGGAGTAGGCGACTGGCTCTACACGTACACGTATAGAATAAAACTTATAACCATATACAGTCTGTATTTGTGTTATAGGTATTCAAATTTAAACTCAACCGAACCTTAATCTTTCCAGCCTCCAATATAAAAGAGTTATATACTTAAATATCGAAAGACAAAAACCGAATATCAATCTACATGTTACATCTAACTCCTCGATAAAAGATAGACTGGTGATTTCATTAACAAGTCAGAGAAAATTTCATGCTGAGCACACATCGCTTTACGTATTTTCTCAATCTCAGCACGTATTCTCGAGTTTCTTCAGATTCATGATTTTAATGTGAGATTTTATGTGTGTGTTTTTAATAATGCAGCAATAACATGTTGATGAACGACATGCTTGAATATTCATATAAACATATTTGTTTTTGAAACATAAGCCACAATCGGTTAAGAATTTCCGGTGATCAACTATATCTAATTTACACACCTTAATACAAACATCCAAACTGCGTCGTAACAGTAGGCCGTCGTGTACCAGTTATATCAAGGTTATCCAAATGTATGCATTACTGAGATGTTCTAACAAGTATGCAGTATTCTACAATTGTTTCAATATATATTAGAGAGCCCTCTGCCGCTGGACCAAGGCGTTATCTCAAGATCACTTGCATCTCACTGCTTAAGTCATAGGTTCGAACCCAGCTCAATCCAAAGAATATGAGTAAGTCGTGCCAGTTATCATGCATTCGTATCTGAGGTTTTTTTCTAAACCAATAAAACTGAATGCCATATATGACGTTATTTGTTAAAAAAAGTTTTAAATCCTGTTCAATAATAGGTTAATACGATTAAACAGCTTGCTGTCTGTTTTACAATTTGTAATGCTTTCCAGTATATAGTAAACGCATTTTTAATCTAATAAGTGTTTTATTACAAAAAATATATGGTGAAATAAAACTGTCATAATAATGTTGACACCGATCTCAAAATATGCTTCCGCTACAAGAAACGCCATCTGGTAGATGTAGGATGGCGTTTGCATTCCTTGTAATAATGAAATTATTTTAAGATAAGTAAATAGGTCAGGTACTACAAACTGCCTCGCTCAGCATCTAGGTCTAGTCGAGTCGGCCATGTGCCAGTATATTGTGACTGGGTGGGGGTATCATACCATATGTCTGCTGTATAATACTCCGGTGTGGCAGTGCTCAGAATACTGTCTCAAGTAGACACTGTCGCGAGGTGACTGAAAAAGTGTTGAAAGCGACGCTAAACACCACAGTGGTTAATTTTGACATTAATTTCAGAATATGAGTTCACGGGACCATGGAGAGGGGACAGAAGTTTACAAACAGATTTAATTACAAACAAACCTGATGATAATGATGCTATAAATCAGTGAACTCGATACTAGAAGTTACTAAAATATGTTACCATGGACATAAACTATGTTCATTAGACAGAATATGCATATAACGCACACATGTCATGTCAATGTACACGTGTACAACGGTTTGGCATCGCTTACGATATGTTGCTGAAATTGACAAAAACTTTCAATGTATGATGTCAACTATCGCTTCGAAACACATCTCTATGTCAGTATGAAGAAGAAGAATATTGTATTTCCTCGTAATAGGCCACCCCGCACTAAACCGTATAAAGTATGATAATTATTTTATAAAAAGTCTTAGAAATACAAAAATATAAACACATTTTTATGGATTTAAAATATTCAGTGACGGAAATCAGTGTGACTAAATTTTCTTACAATAATCATCAAATGAAATAAAATTTCAAAATTGGAATGTTTTCACAAAATTTCTAAAATCATTCACTCGGTCCAAAAACTCCACGTGAGAAAGTATACGATTTACTTACGGAAGGAAAGTGTTTCTACTCAGATCTATCTTGAGGTCTTCGTCAACTATTAAAACTGGATATGCAGTACAAGTCATAATCTGCCATTTGTTGAAAATTGCGTTAAGCACACTTTAGGACCTCAGCGTAGATTGAATTTCGAGAAAACTTGGGTTTTACAGTAAAATAAAAAAAAACATAATCATTATAACTAATGTTAACAGTCCTACACGTATATTAATAAAATATAGCATGTGTCTGTGTAATCTATTATAAATAATATATGTTAGTTTAATACAGTTAATATTTTAAATAAGAAAAAATCATAAAATCATAATGTATGTATTTTTAAAGTTGTTAGCTCTTGAAAGGAGCGTCATACCAGTTGTCCGGAACTGGAATTATTTCATACGTTTGATATACGTTTTATGCTATGCAAATTGTTGTAACCGACTAAAAGGTTTTGCTGCTGAATATAAAATACCTCGAACTTTCCATAAAGCATCCATTTAAATTTGGTAGTTTGCTGGTACAGCAGATTGCCTAGTTTTGAAATCTTTATTAATTTAAGGGCAACCCATCTTAAGGGATTTGCTACAATCGCCGGTCGTGAATGATTGAGCATATTTCACTGTCTTATCTCTATTTTTCTTATGTCTTCCTTTTCTTGTGTTTAAACAAACCTTTTTGAGTCCCTAATTACCGTGGATTACTGGTTATTCTTACACTATAGCTTTTATAATCCCGGTCTGATTTCAGTATTTCCTGCTAAATTTTCATACTTTATTCCAAAGTTTGTTATTTACTGAGAGCCAAACAATGAAGATGGAGATGTCATACTGAGAACCAAACAATGTAGATGGAGGCTGAGAGCCAAACTATATAGATGAAGACTGAGAACCAAACAGTGTAGATGGAGATTGAGAACCAAACAATGTAGATGGAGACTGAGAGCCAAACACTGTATATTGAGACTGAGAGACAAACAATGTACATGGAGACTGAGAGCTAAACAATATAGATGAAGACTGAGAGCCAAACTATGTAGATGCAGACTAAGAGCAAAACAATGTAGATAGATATTGAGAGTCAAACTATGTAGATGCAAAGTGAGAGCGAAACAATATTGATGTAGACTGAGAGTCAAACAATGTAGATGGAGACTGAAAGTCAAACTATGTAGATGTAGACTGAGAGCCAAACTATGTAGACGGAGACTGTGAGCCAAACAACGTAGATGTAAATTAAGAGCCAAACTATGTTGATGCAGACTGAGACCCAAACAATGTATATGGAGACTGAGAGCCAAACAAAGTAGATCGAGAATGAGAGCCAAACAATGAAGTTGGGGATTGAGATCCGAACAATGAAGATGGAGATCGAGAGTCAAACAATAAAGATGGAGACTGAGAGCCAAACAATGTATATGGAGATTGAGAGCCAAACAATGTAGATGTAGACTGAGAGTCAAACAATGTAGATGGAGACTGACAGCCAAACTATGTAGATGTAGACTGAGAGTCAAACAATGTAAATGGAGACTGACAGCCAAACTATGTAGATGTAGACTGAGAGTCAAACAATGTAAATGGAGACTGACAGCCAAACTATGTAGATGTAAACTGAGAGTCAAACAATGTAGATGGAGACTGAGAGCCAAACTATGTAGATGTAGAATGAGAGCCAAACGATGTAGATTTTAACTGGAAAAATTCAAATAATTTTTTATATAGACGGAGTGCCAAATAATGGAGACTGAAAGCCAAACAACGTAAATGTAGATGGAGACTAAGAGCCAAACGATGTACACGGAGACTGAGCGCAAATAATGTAGATGAAGATTAAGCGCCAAACAATGTAGATGAAGACTGAGAACCAAACAATGTAGATGGAAACTGAGATTCAAACAATGTATATATAGAAGGAGAGCCACACAATGGAGACTGACAGCCAAACAACGTAGATGTAGATGGAGACTAAGAGCCAAACGATGTATACGGAGACTGAGAGTCAAACAATGTAGATGCCGTCTGAGAGCAAAACATTGAATATGTAGACTGAGAGTCAAACAACGTAGATGTAGATGGAGATTACAAGCCAAACAATGTAGATGTAACCTGAGAGCTAAACAATTTAGAAGGAGACTGAGAGCCATTCCATGAATATGTAGCCTGAGAGTCAAACAATGTTGATGCATATTGAGAGCCGAACAATGTATATGTAGACGGAGAGCCAAACAATGTATATGTAGATGGAAACTACGAGCCAAACGATATACACGGAGACTGAGCGCCAAACAATGTAGATGAAGACTGAGAACCAAACAATGTATATATAGACGGACAGCCAAACAATGGAGACTGAGAGCCATTCCATGAAGATGTAGCCTGAGAGTCAAAAAATGTAAGTGCATATTGAGAGCCGAACAATGTAGAGGTAGACGGAAAGCCAAACAATGTAGATGTATACGGAGAGCCAAACAATGTATATGTAGCCTGAGAGTCAAACAATGTAGATGCATTTTGAGAGCCGAACAATGTAGAGGTAGACGGAAAGCCAAACAATGTAGATGTAGACGGAGAGCCAAACAATGTATATGTAGCCTGAGAGTCAAACAATGTAGATGCATATTGAGAGCCGAACAATGTAGAGGTAGACGGAAAGCCAAACAATGTATATGTAGACGGAGAGCCAAACAATGTATATGTAGACGGAGAGCCAAACAATGTATATGTAGACGGAGAGTCAAACAAAAATATATGTAGCCTGAGAGCCAAACAATGTAGATGTCGACTGAGAGTCAAACAATGTAGATGCATATTGAGAGCCGAACAATGTAGAGGTAAACGGAAAGCCAATGTATATGTAAACGGAGAGCTAAACAATGTATATGTAGACGGAGAGTCAAACAAAAATATATGTAGCCTGAGAGCCAAACAATGTAGATGTCGATTGAAAGCCAAACAATGTAGATGTAGCCTGAGAGCAAAACAATGTAGATGTCGACTGAGAGCCAAACAATGTAGATGCAGCCTGAGAACCAAACAATGTAGACGTCGACCGAGCCTGAGAGCCAAACAATGTAGATGTCGACTGAAAGTCAAACAATGTAGATGTAGCCTGAGAGCCAAACAATGTAGATGTAGCCTGATAGCCAAACAATGTAGATGTCGACTAGGCCTGAGAGCCAAACAATGTAGGTTTAGCCTTAGAGCAAAACAATGAACATGTAACCTGTTGTCGACTGAGAGTCAAACAATGTAGATGTAGCCTGAGAGCCAAACAATGTAGATGTAGCCTGATAGCCAAACAATGTAGATGTCGACTGAGAGCCAAACAATGTAGATGTAGCCTGATAGCCAAACAATGTAGATGTCGACTGAGCCTGAGAGCCAAACAATGTAGGTGTAGCCTTAGAGCAAAACAATAAACATGTAACCTATTGTCGACTGAGAGTAAAACAATGTAGATGTAGCCTTAGAGCCAAACAATGTAGATATAGCCTGATAGCCAAACAATGTAGATGTCGACTGAGAGCCAAATGATGTAGATGTAGCCTGAGAGCCAAACAATGTCGACTGAGAGCCAAACAATGTAGATGTAGACTGAGAGCCAAACAATGTAGATGTAGAATGAGAGCCAAACAATGTAGATGTAGCATAGAGTCAAACAATGTAGATGGAGACTGAGCGCCAAACTATGTAGATGTAAACTGAGAGCCAAACGATGCAGATGGAAACTGAGATTCAAATACTTTTTATACAGACTGAGTGCCAAATAATGGAGACTGAGAGCCAAACAACGTAGATGAAGATGGAGACGAAGAGCCAAACGATGTTCACGGAGACTGAGCGCCAAACAATGTAGATGGAGATTGAGCGCCAAACAATGTAGATGAAGACTGAGAACCAAACAATGTAGATGGAAACTGAGATTCAAACAATGTATATATAGACGGAGAGCCAAACAATGGAGACTGGGAGCCATTCCATGAAGATGTAGCCTGAAAGCCGAACAATGTAGAGGTAGACGGAGAGCCAAACAATGTATATGTAGCCTGAGAGTCAAACAATGTAGATGCATATTGAGAGCCGAACAATGTAGAGGTAGACGGAAAGCCAGTCAATGTATATGTAGACGGAGAGCCAAACAATGTATATGTAGACGGAGAGTCAAACAAAAATATATGTAGCCTGAGAGCCAAACAATGTAGATGTCGACTGAGAGTCAAACAATGTAGATGCATATTGAGAGCCGAACAATGTAGAGGTAGACGGAAAGCCAATGTATATGTAGACGGAGAGCTAAACAATGTATATGTAGACGGAGAGTCAAACAAAAATATATGTAGCCTGAGAGCCAAACAATGTAGATGTCGACTGAGAGTCAAACAATGTAGATGCATATTGAGAGCCGAACAATGCAGAGGTAGACGGAAAGCCAATGTATATGTAGACGGAGAGTCAAACAAAAATATATATAGCTTGAGAGCCAAACAATGTAGATGTCGACTGAGAGCCAAATGATGTAGATGTAGCCTGAGAGCCAAACAATGTCGACTGAGAGCCAAACAATGTAGATGTAGCCTGAGAGCCAAACAATGTAGGTGTCAACTGAGAGCCAAACAATGTAGATGTCGACTGAGAGCCAAACAATGTAGATGTCGACTGAGCCCGAAAGCCAAACAATGAAGATGTAGCCTGAGAGCCAAACAATGTAGATGAAGCCTGAGAGCAAAACAATGTAGATGTAGCCTGAGAGCCAAACAATGTAGATGTCGATTGAGAGCCAAACAATGTAGATGTAGCCTGAGAGCCAAACAATGTATATGTAGACGGAGAGTCAAACAATGTAGATGCATATTGAGAGCCGAACAATGTGGAGGTAGACAGAAAGCCAAACAATGTATATGTAGACGAAGAGCCAAACAATGTAGAGGAAGACGAAGAGCCAAACAATGTAGATGTAGACTGAGAGTCAAACAATGTAGATGCATATTGAGAGCCGAACAATGTAGAGGTAGACGGAAAGCCAAACAATGTATATGTAGACGAAGAGCCAAACAATATAGAGGTAGACAGAAAGCCAAACAATGAATATGTAGATGGAGAGCCAAACAATGTAGATGGAGAATGAGAGCCAAACAATGCAGATGTAGCCTGAGAGTCAAACAATGTAGATGCATATTGAGAGCCGAACAATGTAGAGGTAGACGGAAAGCCAAACTATGTAGATGTAGAATGATAGCCAAACAATGTAGATGTAGCCTGAGAGCCAAACAATGTAGATGTCGACTGAGAGCCAAACAATGTAGATTGAGACGGAGAGTCAAACAATGTATATGTAGCCTGAGAGCCAAACAATGTAGATGTCGACTGAGAGCCAAACAATGTATATGTAGACGGAGATTCAAACAATGTAGATGCATATTGAGAGCCGAACAATGTAGAGGTAGACAGAAAGCCAAACAACGTACATGTAGACGGAGAGCCAAACTATGTAGATGTAGAATGAGAGCCAAACAATGTAGATGTAACCTGAGAGCCAAACAATGTAGATGTCGACTGAGAGCCAAACAATGTAGATTGAGACGGAGAGTCAAACAATGTATATGTAGCCTGAGAGCCAAACAATGTAAATGTCGACTGAGAGCCAAACAATGTATATGTAGACGGGGAGTCAAACAATGTAGATGCATATTGAGAGCCAAACAATGTAGAGATAGACGGAAAGCCAAAGAATGTATATGTAGACGAAGAGCCAAACAATGACGAAGTAGACAGAAAGCCAAACAATGTATATGTAGATGGAGAGCCAAACAATGTAGATGGAGAATGAGAGCCAAACAATGTAGATGTAGCCTGAGAGTCAAACAATGTAGATGCATATTGAGAGCCGAACAATGTAGAGGTAGACGGAAAGCCAAACAATATATATGTAGACGGAGAGCCAAACTATGTAGATGTAGAATGAGAGCCAAACAATGCAGATGTAGCCTGAGAGCCAAACAATGTTGATGTCGACTGAGAGCCAAACAATGTAGATTGAGACGGAGAGTCAAACAATGTATATGTAGCCTGAGAGCCAAACAATGTAGATGTCGACTGAGAGCCAAACAATGTATATGTAGACGGAGATTCAAACAATGTAGATGCATATTGAGAGCCGAACAATGTAGAGGTAGACAGAAAGCCAAACAATGTACATGTAGATGGAGAGCCAAACAATGTAGATGGAGAATGAGAGCCAAACAATGTAGATGTAGCCTGAGAGTCAAACAATGTAGATGCATAATGAGAGCCGAACAATGCAGAGGTAGACAGAAAGCCAAACAATGTATATGTAGATGGAGAGCCAAACAATGTAGATTGAGACGGAGAGCCAAACAATGCAGATGTAGCCTGAGAGTCAAACAATGTAGATGTCGACTGAGAGCCAAACAATGAAGATGCATAATGAGAGCCGAACAATGCAGAGGTAGACAGAAAGCCAAACAATGTATATGTAGATGGAGAGCCAAACAATGTAGATTGAGACGGAGAGCCAAACAATGCAGATGTAGCCTGAGAGTCAAACAATGTAGATGTCGACTGAGAGCCAAACAATGAAGATGTAGCCTGAGAGCCAAACAATGTTGATGTCGACTGAGAGCCAAACAATGTAGATGTCGACTGAGAGCCAAACAATGTAGATGCAGCCTGAGAACCAGACAATATAGATGTCGACTAAGCCTGAGAGTCAAACAATGTAGATGTCGACTGAGATCCAAACAATGTAGATGTAGCCTGAGAGCCAAACAATGTAGCCAAACAATGTAGATGTAACCTGAGAGCCAAACAATGAAGATGTAGCCTGAGAGCCAAACAATGTAGATGTAGCCTGAGAGTCAAACAATGTGAATGGAGACTGAGAGTCAAACAATGTAGATTGAGACTGAGAGTCAAACAATGTAGATGCAAACTGATAGTCAAACAATGTAAAATGAAACTGAGAGCCAATATATGTAGATGTGGCCTGAGAGCCAAACAATGCAGATTTAGCCTGAGAGCCAAACAATGTAGATGGAGACTGAGAGCCAATCTATGTAGATTGAGACTGATAATCAAATAATGTAGATGTAGACTGAGAGCCAAACAATTTAGATGAAGCCTGAGAGCCAAACAATCGAGATGAAGCCTGAAAGCCAAACAATGCAGATGTAGCCTGAGAGCCAAACAATGTAGATGTTGACTGAGCCTGAGAGCGAAACAATGAAGATGTCGACTGAGAGTGAGAGCCAAACAATGTAGATGTAGAATGAGAGCCAAACAATGTAGGTGTAGCCTTAGAGCAAAACAATGAAGATGTAACCTGAGAGCCAAACAATGTAGATGTAGAATGAGAGCCAAACAATGTAGATGTAGCATAGAGCCAAACAATGTACATGTAGACGGAGAACCAAACAATGAAGATGTAGCCTGAGAGCCAAACAATGTAGAGGTAGACGGAGAGCCAAACAATGTAGAGGTAGACGGATAGCCAAATGATGAGATGTAGACGGAGAGCCAAACAATGTAGATTGAGAATGAGAGCCAAACAATGTAGATTGATACTGAGCGCCAAACAATGTAGATGGAGACTGAGAGTCAAACTTTGTAGATGTAGACTGAGAGCCAAACAATGTAGATGGAAAATTGATAGCCAAACAATGTAGATTTAGACTGAGAGCCAAACAATGCAGACGGAGACTGAGAGCCAAACCATGTAGATGTAGACTGAGAGCCAGACAATCAAGATGGAAACTGAGAGCCAAACAATGTAGATGTAGATGGAGACTAAGAGTCAAACGATGTACACGGAGACTGAGTGCCAAACAATGTAGATGAAGATTGAGCGCCAAGCAATGTAGATGGAAACTGAGATTCAAATAATTTTTATATAGATGGAGTGCCAAATAATGGAGACTGAGAGCCAAACAACGTAGATGTAGATGGAGATTAAGAGCCAAACGATATACACGGAGACTGAGCGCCAAACAATGTAGATGAAGATTGAGCGCCAAACAATGTAGATGAAGACTGAGAACCAAACAATGTAGATGGAAACTGAGATTCAAACAATGTATATATAGAAGGAAAGCCAAACAATGGAGACAGAGAGCCAAACAACGTAGATGTAGATGGAGACTAAGAGCCAAACGATGTATACGGAGACTGAGAGTCAAACAATGTAGATGCTGTCTGAGAGCAAAACATTGAATATGTAGACTGAGAGCCAAACAAAGTAGATGTAGATCGAGACTACAAGCCAAACAATGTAGATGTATACTGAGAGCTAAACAATTTAGAAGGAGACTGAGAGCCAATCATTGAAGACGTAGCCTGAGAGCCAAAGAATATAGATGGATATTGAGAGCCAAACAATGTAAATGGAGATTGATAGCCGAACAATGTAGATTTAGACTGAGAGCCAAACAATGCAGACGGAGACTGAGAGCCAAACCATGTAGATGTAGATGGAGACTGAAAGTCAAACGATGTACACGGAGACTGAGTGCCAAACAATGTAGATGAAGATTGAGCGCCAAGCAATGTAGATGGAAACTGAGATTTAAATAATTTTTATATAGATGGAGTGCCAAATAATGAAGACTGAGAGCCAAACAACGTAGATGTAGATGGAGACTAAGAGCCAAGCGATATACACGGAGACTGAGCGCCAAACAATGTAGATGAAGATTGAGCGCCAAACAATGTAGATGAATAATGAGAACCAAACAATGTAGATGGAAACTGAGATTCAAACAATGTATATATAGAAGGAGAGCCAAACAATGGAGACAGAGAGCCAAACAACGTAGATGTAGATGGAGACTAAGAGCCAAACGATGTATACGGAGACTGAGAGTCAAACAATGTAGATGCTGTCTGAGAGCAAAACATTGAATATGTAGACTGAGAGCCAAACAACGTAGATGTAGATGGAGACTACAAGCCAAACAATGTAGATGTATACTGAGAGCTAAACAATTTAGAAGGAGACTGAGAGCCAATCATTGAAGACGTAGCCTGAGAGCCAAAGAATATAGATGGATATTGAGAGCCAAACAATGTAGAGGTAGAGGGAGAGCCAAACAATGTAGAGGTAGACGGAGAGCCAAACAATGTACATGTAGAGGGAGAGCCAAACAATGAAGATGGAGATTGAGAGCCAAATAATGTAGATGGAGACTGAGAGCCAAACAATGTAGATGGAGACTCGGAGTCTAACAATGTAGATGTAGACTAGGAGCCAAACAATGAAGATGGAGACTGAGAGCTAAACAATGTAGATTGAGATTGAGAGCCAAACAATGTAGACGGAGATTTTGAGCCAAACAATGTAGATGTAGACTGAGAGCCAAACAATGAAGACGGAGATTGAGAGCTAAACAATGTAGATTGAGATTGAGAGCCAAACAATGTAGACGGAGATTGAGAGCCAAACAATGTAGACGGAGACTGAGAGCCAAACAATGTAGACGGAGACTGAGACTGAGAGCCAAACAATGTAGATGGAGACTGAGAGCCAAACAATGTAGATGTAGTCTGAGCGCCAAACAATATAGAGGTAGACTGAGAGCCAAACAATGTAGATGGAGACTGGGCGCCAAACAATGTAGATGGAGACTGAGAGCCAAACAATGTAAATGTAAACTGAGAGCTAAACAATGAAAACGGAGACTGAGAGCCAAACAATGTAGATGGAGAATGAGCGTCAAATAATATAGATGGAGACAGAGTGCCAAACATTGTAAATGGAGACTGAAAGCCAAACAATGTATATGGATACTGAGAGCCAAACAATGCAGATGTAGACTGAGCACGTGGTCAAGTAAAACGCAATGTAGTTTACTTAGATGTAGTTATTGTCTAAAGAAAATGGTTTGCTAGTAAATCTAATAGCCTAGTTTTGAAATCCTAACTAATTTGAGGTCAGCCCATATATTGGGGTGTGGTTGTCTTACAATTGCTACAATCGCCGGTCGTGGGAGATTGAGCACCTTTCATTCTGTCGTCTACTTCTTCGATTAAAATAGAGGGTGATAAACACAACAGGTAGGTGTTTAAATCCTCAGAATTAAATACATATTTTTTAATAGTTTCTGAGGTTGGACAAGTATAACGTAAACATTTAAATACTTTGTCAAATATATACTTGAGTAGATCAACACAAAAAGATATATGTATCAAATTATTTAAAAGAAAACACAATAATTTACCAGTTCCGCAAAGCCGGTGTTGCCACCTTTGACATTTGTCGCACGAAACAGCATGTTGCCTCGGCCGCACAGTGTTCCGACAGGTTATACACCAATCAACCATTTTAAAGTTATCAAAGTTAACAATATAAAACACTAAAATCTAGTATAACAACAAATAGCAGTCCGTTTAAGTATCACATCAAATCATGTATATAAAATTGATATTGAACATCTGTACTTTTATACACACGCGGATGGTACTCTATTAGTACTTGCTACATTTCCATTGAGCGTCTTTTTCTTTCTGTCTTTCATATGTTTAATAAAGTAACTTGTGATTGAACAAACCGGTTTGAATCCATATTTACTGTGGAGCTCATAGTTTGGTTACTGGTTATACTAGCACTATAGCTTTTATTATCCTGTTCTGATTTCACCATTTTCAGTTTAACCCTTTTATTCTATACATTCCTGTATTTGTCTCTTACTCTAAGTTTACTTTCTTTCTGTCCGAATTGTTCCGACTGATATTTTATAGACTTGCTGTTATACTCAACCCTAAATATTTTTTATCTCTCGCCTCATTCTGCTCAGTCTCCAACCTCAGAGGTACGCAGTTTTGTGAATTTTAATTTTTAATGAACGAATGAATGGTATTTTACATACCGTAAAACACCATTTACATTAAAACCTACATTAACAAACAAGGTAGAGAAAGCTGCCTTCAACATACAAATACTCTTAACTTACCGACTCGTCACACGGGATATATAACAACTTCTTCTTTAAATATACACTATACAAATAGAACATGATGAAAAAAGGGGAAACTGTATAAACGTTCAATTTCTCATGAAAGTTTTGAAAACTGCCGCTCTCGAACTTAACAAATCGGAAGAGCATTTGATCCTGTGTTTCGCTCATGTGCAATGTACATCTGTAACATCATTTATTATAAAAATATCATTGAAAATAAAAAGGTGTCCGGATAAACACAATATCCAGAAAATAACTCACCCGATCTACTGGTATTGTTTTCAATTGCACGACAATTTTTATAGTTGCGCCCAATTCCAGTGGTCGTATCATTGGATTAGCATTCCAGGGGACCCGGATTTGATCCTCAGTCATTGCACTGGAAAGTATTTCCCACGTGTCTTATGAATCGGTGTTGTACACCGCGCATGTAAAAGAGCCAGGGATGCTGCTGGAATGGAGTGTATTCTGAATCTTGCACTTTCCTCCAAAAATCTTAAATAACTAACAGTCACCATTAATAACAATCACGAAGAACATAATGCGCCCGCTTTGGGTTTGATCACCGACCGCTGGATTGGACGTTCTGCGAGTTACCTAAACTATTGCGCACCCTATTGCATGTATACTTGTAGTAAAGGTCTCAATGACATGGCGGTAGGCGCCCAAGAAATTAGAGCTGTGTAAATCGGTTGGCATTAGATCTATTTCTGATGAAAATGCATATAAATATCATATAAGAACATTTGACACATTTTCATGATTGTTTTTTTCAAATTTGAATGGCATTGGGTACTGGCTACTTGATGATTTTTGCATATCAGACAAGGATTCCCGTACTATTGATCATATGCGACGTTTGCTTTTCTAAAAAACAAATGTCTTGACAAGTTCGACGCAGAATAAAAATCATTTTTATTTAACGAAAACCGAACAACAATCGGACTACCTCGTATATGTCAATAGTATTTCAAAAGAGTATCGGTTGGATGTTTATTTTTATATTGATTATCTTCAAATTATTAAATATTTTCTATGACAAAGATCTTGTACATGGTCACTGTCATGACTTCCACCCGAATATATATATATATATATATATATATATATATATATATATATATATTTATTATTATAACATTATCATTGCAGAAGTGTGTTTGTTTCAGCCAATCAGATTTTCCAAACGTTTCTTCTGCACAACTTGTCAAGACGTCTGTCTTTCAGAAAAGCAAGCGTCGCATATGATCAAAACTAGGATTTCTGGGTACGAAATTGTTAATCATACACCGCCTCCACGCGCTAATCCTACCCCTACCATGCAGTGACGGCGGAACAATTTATGACGTGACGTATTAAAACATGTGACGTAGAATTCTTAATTTGGCGTATAATGAGGGTCTGTTAAATTGAACGTGGTCTTGCGTTTCTAACCAGTATTGTTCTGCTCTTGTGCTTTATGATATTCTAATGCTAGAATTTCTACACAATGTCATCATAAAGGTTCCCAGCTCGATTTGTTTGAGTGTAATACTCTTAAAAATATATAGCGACATAAAATTGTTTTCCCGCTAGAGTATTGAACCTCGACCTCCGGAAAGAGAATCAAACGCGACTAACCGCTCTATCGAGTATAATGTATAACAATGCTTTGTACATGTATTACTGTTTGAACATGTATAGCAATGGTTTGAACATATATAATAATGGTTTGTTCATGTATAGCAATGGTTTGTACATATATAATAATGGTTTGTACATGTATGATAATGATTTGTACGTGTATAACAATAGTTTGTCCATGTATAACAATAGTTTGTCCATGTATAACAATAGTTTGTCCATGTATAACAATGGTTTGTACATGTATAACTATGCTGTGTACATGTATTACAATAGTTTGTTTTTGTATTATAATGCTTTGTACATGTATACTAAAGTTTTGTACATGTATAACAATGGTTTGTCCATGTATAATAATGGTTTGTACACATATGATAATGCTTCTATATGTATAACAATGGTTTGTCCATGTATAATATTGGTTTGTACATATATGATAATGCTTCTATATGTATATAACAATGCTTGTTCATGTATAACAATGATTTGTATATATATATAACAATGGTTTGTCCATGTGTAATAATGGTTTGTCCATGTATAATAATAGTTTGTACATGTATAATAATTGTTTGTACATATATGATAATGCTTCTATATGTATAACAATGGTTTGTCCATGTATAATAATGGTTTTTCCATATAAAATAATGGTCTGTTCAGGTATAACAATGATTTGTAGATGTATAATGATGGTTTGGCCATATATAAAATAATGATTTTTACATGTATGACAATGGTTTGTACATGTATAATAATGGTTTGTACTTGTTCATCATTTGTTAGCATGTAGAATGATGTTTGTATAATATATAACAACGTTTTATACATTGATAACAAATTGAAACGTTTCATTTTTTTTTTTTATATTTTTAACATTTTTTTACATTTATAACGATGTAACAGTGTTTTGTACCTTTATAACATTGTTATGTAAATTTTATAATAATAACTATTTATTTTTTAAATGTTTCGTACATTTATAATAATGTTGTATACATTTATAACAATCGTAAATGATGATCAGAGTAAACATTAATATTGATTAAAAATTAAGATTTTATGGTTTTAATATTGCAACTGATGCGTATGTATGTAAATTTGAATGATTAATATGTTTAAACGAAATATTATATTTACCTTATAACGCATTAGGTTTATAATTAGAAATAATTTGCATATGCAATAGTATGGCATGAGGAAATATGTATATGAGCAAAATAAACCAATGAATATTAGATCAAATATGTTACATAAAAATAAATAATATTTTCCTTCCTTCTCTCCCCACTCACTCACTAACTCGCTCGCTTGCTTCCTTTATATTTAGTGTTTTATTTGGTGGTGTATGACGAGGTGGCCGAGTGGTTAAGGCGATGGACTGCTAATCCATTGGGGTCTCCCCGCGTGGGTTCGAATCCCATCCTCGTCGTTGTTTTTTTTTTATTCATTTGGCATACACAAAACACATCGATGCTTTTCATGTAAAATAAATAAAGTTCAAATTGTAGGCATACATTTTATGACTAGATGATATCAAAATACTACATTTCGAATAGATTTATTGGCGGATAAAATAGAATACATCTCGAATAGATTTATTGGCGGCTCTAAAGGAGATGGATGAGAGTGATCGTGGAAGTTTAAAAATACTAAAAATATACTCTTTTTATGAAAAATAATATGTAGTATGTTTGAACTCATTCCCCGTCGCATGTCACTCACTCACTCACACACTCACTCACTCACTCACTCACTCACTCACTCACTCACTCACTCACTCACTCACTCACTCACTCACTCACTCACTCACTCACCTACCCACTCACTTATTCACTCACTCCCTCAATCACTCAATCACTCACTTGCTTCTTACGATCGATAGACTGGTATTTCCTCTAAAATGTACGATTCACTCATCCATTCACTCACCAAATTACTCACTGTACCCACTAATTCAATTTCTCATCAATTCACTCACCCACTCACTCACTGTACCCACTCATCCATTCACTTATCCACTCGCTCACCCAATCATTCACTCACCCATTGTACCAATTCATTCACCCATCCACTCGCCCACTTACGCACGCACTCACTCACTTAAACACTCATTCAATCACTCAGTCACTCACTCGCTTGCTTCTTAAGATCGATACACTGGTATTTCCTCTAAAAGATACGAACGAAAAAAAAAGGTTAAGCTAATCATATTTATGTGTCACCTTTCGCATATATTAATATAATTAACAGGATACTGGAACAAACAGAACAATGATAAACTTATCATTTCATATGCAAACATATATCGTAGTATTTATTGAAATGTGTCATCTTGTGTCTGCTTGTTTCTGAACTATCGATATGAAAAATCATATTACTAGTGTAATCATTTTTTTTGTGTGTTGTTTACGTTCGACACATATAAGACGAGGTGGCCGAGTGGTTAAGGCGATGGACTGCTAATCCATTGGGGTCTCCCCGCGTGGGTTCGAATCCCATCCTCGTCGACAAAATTTTACTGAATATAATAATAGAAAAGTGCAGGCAGCGTTGCTTTATAAAACGTTTAAAGGACAATGACCAAATAATGATGTAAGTCCAATGTTACTGTTCTAGAAAAACATTTCCGACTTTTTCACGTATTTAAACAGAATTGAGAAATGTATAATATTTTTTCTTGAATGAGATTTGACGTCATTTCCAATACATGTTTGATAAAAGGTTATATATGACATCCAGTTGTGTCGGAGAATATAAGTAGAACCACCCTAACTGGTATCATAAAGTGTTCAGACCGAGTTGGGCTCGAATACATGATCGCTGCGATGAGAAGTCACGGAGGACCCTCAACGTATATATGCATTTATGATCTGTAAAAAATAACGTAGTTTCTGTTATAGGTATTATTCCTTAAAAATCAGCTCTAGAACTTCAATTATGCATGTATGTTATGTATAAGTAAATACAGTTCATGTTTTTGATAGATCTTTTTAAAATGATAGTAATACACACTTTTATTAACGAACTCATTTCAATAAATTCAATATCTATGAAGCCCTCAAAACATCCTGTATGCAAATCAAATATATCCGTCTCTCTCTCTCTCTCTCTCTCTCTCTCTCTCTCTCTCTCTCTCTCTCTCTCTCTCTCAAATATGTCCATCTCTCTCTCTCTCTCTCTCTCTCTCTCTCTCTCTCTCTCAAATATGTCCATCTCTCTCTCTCTCTCTCAAATATGTCCGTCCGTCTCTCTCTCTCTCTCTCTCTCTCTCTCTCTCTCTCTCTCTCTCTCTCTTTCTCTCTCTCTCTCTCTCTCTTTACAATGGGTCGGGAACATGCACGATTCTTACTCTACATGTGCTTTGTAGCCAAAGATGATCACAAGCCTCTCTTAATCCTTAATGTTTACATTTACAATATTTTTAATTCCAATTTGACAAGCATATACAATTGTGTATGAAACTTGCAAGCGAGAAACACCATGATCTTATGGCATTCACAAAAATATACATAGAAAAAAGTTAAAAGTAATGAAACACAATTTAATAGATTAAGCACTTGAAATGCTTCTTTTTCATCATGGAACCTACGTATTAAATGATAATGCCGTGTTTTGTTTCTGAGATTCAGACGAACAAAAAAAGAAACAATACAAGCAGTGGCAGATTCAGGTTAACCAGCCAGCCAGGCAGCCACTCACCAACTCAACCACTTACTCATCTACTTACCCACTCACTCATCCATTTACTCATCCACTCACCCACGCGTCCATTCACTTATCCACTCATCCACTCACCCCCCCACTCATCATTCAATCATCAACTCACCCCCTCACCAACTCACTCATGAACTCATCCGCTCACCAGCCCCCTCCCCCCTCCCCCCCCCCCCCCACACACACACACACATACACTTATCCATTCACGCATCCATTTCATTCACTCACTCACCCACAGTACCCTTTCATTCATCCACCCACTAGACCGCTCACGCACGCACACACTCACGTACTCGTGCACTCACTCACTCACCCGCTTGCTTTCTTTTTAAGATAGACTGGTATTACCTCTAAAAGGTACGAACAAAAAAAGCTAAGCTAATCATTAAAATTATTAATTTGTCACCTTTTGCATATAATAATATATATAATAATAGGATATTGGAACAAACAGTACAACGATTCATATATCGCAGTATATATTTAAAGTGTCACCTTTTGTCTGCTTGTGTGTGAACTAATGATATAGATAGCGTTATACTGGCGTATTCAAATTATTTTTACTATGATGTTTAAAAGTTTTTCATATTAGACGAGGTGGCCGAGTGGTTAAGGCGATGGACTGCTAATCCATTGGGGTCTCCCCGCGTGGGTTCGAATCCCATCCTCGTCGGTTGAATTTTACTTAGTGCATTCATTGCCTTCAAGATTCATTTCCATATCCAAGCAAGAGATTTTACATAATTATTACCTTAAATTATCAAGTGAAGCATTTTTAACAATGTTGTACGACTTTATTTACATACGACATTATGACCACAATTGGTCAAAACGAATTTTATAGTTACATATCATTTTAGTTAAAGAGAAAAGAATAAATACAAATATAGTATGTTTCTTTACAAAACTGAAACAAAATCAATAACTTTCGAGTGTTTTAATTCTATATCTATGTATCATACAGTTATGTAACACTAAAAAATAGCAGTAATTGACAAAGCAACATAATGAACTTTTCAAAAACATAGTATTTAAAATGTCATGTTTGTTTTCAGCTAACATTAATGTAACGAGGTGGCCTAGTGGTTAATTCGATGGACTGCAAATCCATTGGGGTCTCCCTGGGTGGGTTTGAATCACATCCTCGTCGACATCGTTTTTGCATTTTATAAAATTCTAGGAGAAACCCGTTCAAGTCCAAGGAGGTCTTATTGGAAGTCAGCGGTATACGTCAAATACATAGATGCTGGTAATGAAAAACACATAAACTTCGAAATGCAGATCTACAAACAATTTAATGGATATCGAAAGAGATCTAATTTTATGTTTTAAATGATGTTTCTTAGACAGGCAGGCAGGCAGGCAGGCAGGTAGACAAACTTATTTACGATGGATTTTTTTTATGTCAAGCTATATACATTTACGATTATGTAAAAACTAGAAATGCGTCCATGGGACACAGATGCCCCCGCTTTGTAACTACATTGTAGATATCAATAAAGCCAAATATCAAGTTTCATCCAAATCGGTCCATAAACAAGACTTAAGAGGTCGGAAACTATCAGCCAATCAGAGCCCAGAACACCTAATTAATATACAAGGATTTTAACGGAAACTGAACTTGAACTGTAGTTCTTTCTACCAAATATGAACCAAATACATCCAGTCCTTCAAGAGATATCGAGCGGAAACCAATTTCTTGACATGTGTCAATAATCTAAGTCCAAAAAGCGGCATAACTCCAACCTTCAGACCGGAATGAAATACGAACTTGACCTATATTACCTGACTGTGAAGTCCCACACGAAATTTGGTTTAAATATGTTCATTAAAACTACATATATATATATATCGGACACCATTTTCGTACGTACGAACGGACAGCGGTGATACTATATGCTCCCCCCATTTTCAACACAGCTTCTTTTAACCGTACAATGCAATTAATAAACCATAACTCTGCTTTCAGTAAATGCAAAGAGAGTTGCACGAGTTGTTCCCCTTATTACACCTTGTCCGAAACCATAGTGGTGTGCGCGGAGTGAGCCAATACTCGGTCGGCCGTTTCCGTTGACAACTGTTTAAATCACCTAGGTTCGTTCAATTTCGCCGATTATCGATTTTCTTTGTATTCGATATGCAAAGAAAATGTGGCCTTGCGCAAAAATCTTACCTGGTTACGTAAAGTCCTATTTTACTTATTAGGGAATAATATTAAAAATAACACCTCCCTCGAAAATATTTGGAGATAAATATGCCAAAGGGTGCAATTTGGGGAATTATTGTTACGATTTTTAGACAGAACTGTAATTATGGAGTATGATTAAATACACTAAATGATGCATTTTGACATGTGTATATCTATTTGAGGAATTTTGGTTACGATTTGGAGAATAGTAAGTAATTGGTAAATAAGACAACAGAAAAAAGTATAGAATGGCTAAAAATGTAGTGATTTTGCTATTTCACTTTGTCAGTGTGTAAATGCCTTTAGCACAATGTTAAAAACTACGAAATTTCCAATACAGATGTGATATAATTTCAAAATGTCGATGTATAACAATTGTACTGTCAAACCTGTGTAAGCGGCAACCTCTATTAAGCAACCACCTGTCTTAAGCAACCATATTTTCTATTTCCCATTTCCATGATTTCAAGGTAAATTAACCTGTATTAAGCAACAACCTGTCTTAAAAGGTCAATTTTCAAAAGCTCCTTCCCATGACTAGCTACTTAAGACAGATTCGACTGTATTCACTTTTTTTAAAAACTACCGATGAATTACAGAATGTTTCTCAATAAAAAAAAACAGTTTAGCTTGTTTAGTTTTTAATACACATTTATACAGAGTGGTGTGAATACAAACGTCGACTATTTATAGAGGTAAATATTTAGAGGCAAATAGAATAATTCACCGAACATCAACTTAAAAAATAGGGGATTTGTTTATTCGCCGAGTTTAACTTCAGACAAGTTATAAGTTTGACAAAAAAGTGATTGTCTTATCCGCTTGACCACGGACGCCTTCATATTTAGCGTGGGCACTGCTGGTATATATAAGTGTATGTTGTTTCAACGTGACATAAATTATAAAGACGATTTTTTATTAAATCTTAGCAACAATGATTTACAATACAAAAACATTTGAGTGTATTTTGAAAAAGTTGTTTATATATCTGCCTCATATTGTTACAAATACGTTTTTTTTTTTAAATTTGCTTGTTTCGTACTATTTGTGCATTTATCGAAAAGAGGCTTCACACCGAAACAATAAAAGAACGCACAGCAATAAAATTTCGCCAATTATGTATGTATCTTCAGACCCCCCCCCCCCCCCCCCCCCCCCCCCTTCCCGCTGTTGTTTTAACTATTAAAGTAAAATAATGTAAACATTTACTTCAGTACATTGTTGATGTGCTGTTTACTGTTTCTGTGCGTTGTGTACATATATCTTACACTTTATCATTCATCGAAGATATCATTTGATTCAATAACAGTTTTCATGTCTCTGAGAACGTTCAAATACTGAGCATCACACTGTAGATTTTGATTTTTGTATGTACGATCTTCACCTGTAACAATTGTAGCGAGTCGTACCGTTTACATCACTGTACTTCAATAAAAAGAGCTTGTTATATACAGCATACAGGTATAAGCGCGTCTGCGGTGGTAATTGTATGCACAAAAGTGTCCGTGAAAGTAAAGGATGATGATGATTGCCATAATAAATGACTTGGAATAATATACACGAAATCCTAGTTTCAAACCTAAAACAAGTGCACCGAGAAAAATGGAGTCCATGAAGTAAAACACACCCAGATTTAATGTTTCATCGTTTCGTGTAATTGCTTCCACATGTACAAGCTGTATAAAAAATGCAGTTAAGTACAGTATAAAAGCGCACATGTGTTTGAATATTATTCCCAACATTTGGAATAAACAGCATCGCACATTGCGAGTATTATCATGCCTTTGTATTGAATGATTGTTATCGTCACGATTTTGTTTCGCCCGTTTATCTTTAGCATCTGCATTCTTTAGTATGGACGGAATGTCGGGTTTACTGCCATTGCCTTTTTCAATAGTTAAACTCGCTACAATGTATTCCAACGTCGGAATTTCTATATCAGTTTCGTTATTGTTTGCAAGCATTTCATTGATATATTTACCACAATCAGAGTCAAGAAGAGCGCTTGCTTTGTGCAATCCTACTAAAACGTCCATCCCATCTGTTGCTGATTTAAAATGATTTTCTGTAACTTCAATCTGCGGCAGAAAATCTTCACAAATTGATATATCCTTCTTCAGCTCGGTAATCCGTTCCTTATATGTAGTTTCTGCTGTTGTAAGCGATTCGTTTGTGATATTGTCAACCTTTCTGATGATATCTTCACGCAGTTGTGTTACTTCACCTCGGAATGTAGTTTTTGACTCGATCAATTTCTGTAAATTTTGTTCTTTCTTTGCTATACACATTTTAGACACCCTTTCCAGTGCTGGCAATCTATACACGACCAGAGTTTCCTTCTCGCCATGGCCATACTTCTTTTTAGCCAAATTTATTGATATGATATCTGTACACTTTTTATGAGCAGTTTTCTCACACATGTAGCAGCATAATTGTATATGTTCCTCGCAAAACGACAACAAATTGTGTTTTGTGTGCTTTTCACATGATACGCCTTTCTCCGCCATTTTGAATAACACAACCAGACAAATAACAACTGCACACACTTGTCTTTAGTTTTATATCATCAAGGTCATCTGAAACCGTGGAACATTACGAAGTTTGCATAGCTATAAATACAATAGTCTTCAGTGGCGGATCCATGTTTTAAGTTTAGAGGGGCTGATTCAGGGGGTGCAACACAAAATCTGGATATTCATTATGTACACAATGGCAACACATGATGGAATGTAAAGGAAAAAACTCTCGGGTAAAAGATTGCATAATATACTCAAGTTACACAGATAATGCGTCTAGTTTACCTGTAAAACGCTGACTGAATAGAGGAATGAATGGTGTGTGTGGTTTAACGGCGTATCAACGCATTATATGTTTCGAGTATGACGGATTCCACGGCCACTCTCCATGTACAAAAACAACAAATTAACAAACAGATAGGAGGGAAAATCACGACAACAAATGGATATACAGAATGAACCCAGAACTTAGATACACTCAGAACTGTTTTAGTGGTCCTATTCCGGCCATCACTCATTTGGCAACCTTGAATTGCAGTGGTTAGTAACAGAGGAATATAGTCAATATACAACTATTCTATCATATCTGCCTTTCGTCTTTGTTTACTTACAAGTAGCGGGTTTTTATATAAGCGTGTACTATCGTGCTGCTCATGGTATTTGAATATTATAGCGACATAACCAGTATCTGAAGATATTTATTTTATCAAGAAAGAAAAAACTTGTTTGTAATTTTGTATTTTATTTAGGTCAGAAATTTTTTCTCTTACTGTTCAAAAATACAGTCAATTATGGAAATAATATATACATTGTAAAACAGTTGTTTCGTTTCATATGTCTATAAATATAACATGTTTTAAAAGGGCAATTTGAGGGTCATCCGTGGCCGGGTGGTCTTAGGCACCGTCTCAAGATCACCGCTAAGGTCGTAGGTTCGAGTCCTGCTCGCTCCAAAAACTTTATGTGAGAAAGTTTCCCAGTTACTTGCGGAAGGACGGCGGTTCTACTCAGTCTGACTCATCAGTCTGAGGTCTAACTTCACCAGTGAAACTACATATACCGTATCTGAAATGTTTTGAAAATGGCGTTAAACCCCATTCAAAAAAAAAGGGGGGGGGGGCAATTTTAGAATTGAGTTTTGAATATATTTATTTGAGTACGCAATGTAAGAGATTCGTCACCAGAAACACCGAGAAAATCTGAACTTACTCAGTATCAGCATAAACTTTAACTTACTAGTACTGTCTCTCTTTTGTTTTGAGCATAAACACGTGTTACGTGGATGTAACGCCATAAGTGGAAGGGCAGGAAAAAAACGCTATGAATGTGTAAAAAATAAAATTGTTTTTTAATATGGATAAAAAGCACCCCATTATCATAAATAAACACACACACACACACACACACGCGCGTACGTGCACGCACGCACGCACGCACGCACGCACGCACGCACGCACGCACGCACACACACATGTACGTGCACGCACACACGCACACACACACACACACACACACACACACACACACGCGGTGCTGTTCGCGTTTGACGAAAGATAACTCTGACATATAGGGTATAGAATTATAAATGAGGTTGTCTTTCTCTATTTCGGTAAACTATATTTGAAAAATGCACTCTTTCAAGAATATATAGAAAAACTGTGTTACTCTTGGAAGATGCACGTTAAACTGCAAACACACGTTTATCACCAGTATACAATTTTGTGTAAATTATGATGTGCTTTGCTTTTTATCTCCGGACATTTTAAGAAAAAGCAAGAAGAATGTTTCGTGTGCACCCATTTATATTATAATTAAAAAAAAAATTAAGAACACCTTCTCGTGTCACGTCTTCTGTAATTGTTAACGGCATTTTAATAATAATTTCATACATTGTTTTATGTTCAGTGTCGAGTTCTTTTTCATTCCCTTATTGGCATTAATTTCGCATTTGGGTGACAAGCTTTGAAAAATGCGTCACGTTCAAGTGATAATTTGCTAGGACTATAATATACTCTTATTCTATTAATGCACTTGTTCCACTTGCCAATGTGTTAGTTTGATGCTCACAACGCAATAGTTGAGATAGTGTTAAGGTTGTGGGTTCGATTCCCAGCTCGACCGATGTCTCTCAAAAAACAGCACTGGTTCTAGCTAGGAAGCGACTCATAAAAGTTTCTTCGAAATCGAGCCAAAATGAATTAGTATAAACTAGTACTAAGGTATTGGTTTTATATTATACAAGGTAAATATATGTTCAAGAGAAACTGTGCTAAGGATATACTTATTCAAAACAGATCCGAATAAACCTGCATCCTGCAACAGATTCTGCAATTATGCATTTTGTCTTCTTTCGGTAAAATTTATTGCAAAGGATTTGTTTAACAACAGATTGATTCCGTATATCGAAAGCCCGTGTTATAAACTTGGCTATTTTCCTGATCTATTCGGTATATTGCAGATATATGGTTTTTTAAATGTTCTTAATAACTATGTTTTGTATGGAAAGTATAAATGAAAAATAATGGTTAAAACAGAATAGAAAATATTGATGATTCAAGAAATAAGATCAGGATGGAATCTGATTGCAAGCTTAAGTTTTACACATTATACAATGAAGTTAGTTTTAGTTGTTCATCACTATGGCGCCTTTGTAAGAAACATCCACAATTGTAAAACGAATGCCAACGCGCAATTAAGATTTTGAGTAAATTACATTCACATGGCTCTGCCCAGTGTTGTTATAGGTGTGGCCTACTAACATGTACTGTACTATATATTTGAATGTATCTTTAATGAACAATATAGGCAATATGGTCAAAATTGTTAAAACTGATTGGTTTTACAGTTTATTATATACATTAATAAGTAATGATGCGAGAGCACAAATAACAAGTCTCTGTACGGGACTAAGTGCGTTTTTAAATAAAAGCGACCAAGAACATCGTTTAAAACTAGTTGCTCTTTACTTTCATTAAATGTTTAATTATAATTAAATATTTATAGAGATTTCTATTGATAATAATATCATACTCTAATAATGCACTCACATATGTGTGTAATATTTTTTGTCAGAATACGACTGTTGTTTGTTGTTGTTGTTGTTGTTTATTTTGTTTTTAATTGTTTTTGATTTTTTGGGGGGTTGGGGTGGGGAGCGGGGTGTGGTATTGAACATTTTATTACACTTATGCATTTTAAAATGATTTTTCGACAGTCACGTCCTTCTGTCTGATTTTTCTCGCACTTTCGTTTTTGCAAGGGTTCAGACTATCAATGTATTTGGTTTAAAGAATGCAATTTGATAGGAAAGACATGTAACATGGTCGAGATATTTATATATATGGATATAATTGTTTGTGAATAACCAAGACATAAATGTAAATTCACAACAACGGAATTTACGATTTTTGGGATCTTTTCAGATGCTCATTCACAATATATGATACATATATATATATATGGAGATTTATTATTTGTGACTAACCAATACATAAATGTACAGACCAGACTACGGCGAGCGCGCCTAGCTACAATGCAAACCATAGACACAATATCAAGGCCTCTGCCAAACCAATAAATATAGTGTCGACCATGACTTATATACTATGGATTTACATGCAACACATCTGGACTGGGCGGACAATTTAAATACATGAACTGAAAGCTTTATATGGGTAGTATCCAGTTAAGGATTCATGACTACTCACATGCTATATAAAGGACAGATTAATAAACCCTTTGGATCATAGAGATACAGTGAATTCATATATATTTTATTTCATAAATGGAGGTAATTAAATGCACAACAACGGAATTTACGATTTTTAGGATCTTTTCAGATGCTCATTCACAATGTATGATATATATATATATGGAGATAATGATTTGTACATAACCAAGACATAAATGTACAGACCAGATTACGGTGAGCGCGCCTAGCTACAATGCAAACAATAGACACAACATCAAGACCTCTGCCAAACCAATAAAATTGGCGCCGATCATGACTTATATACTATGGAATTACATGCAACACATCTGGACTGGATGGACAGTTTACATACATGAACTGATAGCTTTATATCAGTAGGATCCAGTTAAGGAGTCATGACTGCTCACATGCTTTATAAAGGACAGATTTATAAACACTTTGGACCATAGAGAAACGGCGAATACATATATATTTTATTTCATAAATGGAAGTAATTAAATTCACAACAACAGAATTTACAATTTTTGGGATCTTTGCATATGCTCATTCACAATGTATGATATATATATGGAGATAATTATTTGTGAATAACCAAGTCATAAATGTACAGACTAGATTACGGCGAGCGCGACTAGCTACACACAATATCAAGAACTCTGCCAAACCAATAAATTTGGTGTCGACCATGACTTATATTCTATGGATTTACATGCAACACATATGGACTTGACGTACAATTTATATATATATGGATCCCGTTGGTGCAGCTTACTTTTCGTTTCATTAAAGTTTTCTATAATCTGGAATTCACAAGTCTGCAATATTATTGGTAAAAATAATCTTTATGTTGTTTCTCAATTTGTGTGTCAGTCTGTCTATCTGTGGTGTCTTTATTACCCATTCACCATTAAATGCATGTATGCGTGTCTGTAAAGACGTGTGCATGTGCGCGAGTGATTGTTTGCCATTCTGTGTGTGTCTGTGAATGCGTAATGTAACGTACTGAATTCGAATGCGTGATATGTATGGTTCATTCTATGTAATAACCGTTCTTGTTTTTGAATTGTATGACATGTGTTGTTTATTATCGTTTGTAAATGTTCTTAATGTAATATTATGTAAGCTGCTCTCTGATACTGGAGGAAATAATGATATACCTACATCCTATTTAATTGCCAGGTTTTGTGTCAGTAAATACTTGTTTTGTTTATTACGGTCGTGTACATTCCGACAGCTTGTGGATATTCCAGTGTTATGGCAACATATTGATAAAGAATGGAATCGACGCTTTGATGCACGTGCATAAAAAAATAATGAGTTTATGAAAGTACATCGCCCATACTATATTATTTACAAAGGTAACCATTCAAGCAAATGAAATTAAAACAGACCTTTAAAGATAAACACATTGAGATATCCATAGCACTTAGAAGTAAGTTAGATGTCCGGTTTATACAATTCGTTTTAAAGCGACATTACCAATATTTGCGTCCGTTCTAATCGGAAATTTTACGATAATTGCCGACAGCGATGTTTGTCATTCATAAACAATTTGTTGTTTCTGTCTTCTTCAAGGCTCGGTAAAGTTAGCAGAATAGCCGAATGAAAAATGTTCATTCTGCTAACTTGGCCGCCATTATCTTCAGATACTGGTTATGTCGCTTTAAACGTATATATTTTACTTCCATTGGGAAACAATTCATCACAACATATGTTTTATCATACCAGGGGCCGCCCTGATTCACTTAACGTCTCAGTCTGAGATTTTCTTCAGCTCAAAAATGCCAATTTCTGTTAATGATATCATTACATATTAAGTGACCATATATTTGACGTAGGAACATTGAGACACTTAATGAAACTGGGGCCAGATAGTTCAAGCTACTTTCTAACGACTGTTATAAGAAACATTTTGGGGATATTTTTCAAAGTGTACTATTGTGCACAAAATTAATTACCTACATTATCTAAACTCGCATAATTTGCTTAAATACTATTAAATACAGTACTAAGTGTCCGTTTTATTACAACCTCGGGTCAGCCCTGGGATAGAATTGTGCTTCCCCATGCATGTTATTACTATAATTTAACGAAATAAGCGATTCCCGAAACCGTGTATCTGGCGTCGATCAAACGTTTGTGCATTATTTTTGGTCAATTGTATACTTGTTGTTGACATGAAGTATTTCGGGATTCGTATTATTGTTTTCACCAGAAACAGAAAAAGCACCTTTTTCGTACTTTCTAGCTTACGTCTGAATATTACCTAGTGTTGTTTTTTTTTATGAAAAAAAACGAATATATCCGTTATTCGTCTGCCGTTTTGAACATACGGTTTATGTATTTCAAAAGGATATTGATTTTTCTTTTCTCTTTTGATACGGCATTTCATCCAATATTGTTTTCACCACAATACGTACTCGTACAATATATTCCGATATTGTACAAAACACTGTAAAATAACCTTATATTCGTTTTAAATTTGCAAAAATACTGCGCAAATAAAATATTCCTCGGTGTCACAATATGTTCTTACTCGTAAACATTAGTAAAAACTAGATTTATTTAGCAACGGTCGCGATTTCAATCACAGACATTGAAGAAAAACAACAACAACAGGCAGTTTAATTAATAAGTTCCACCCTAGAAAGCCCATGTGGTTCCGGCTAAGAATAGAATCACTGTCGATCTCTGCAGAGGGGTAGGAATCCTTCGAATGGGTGTCATGTTCATTTTATCAGTTTTTGTCATGTTCACTATTGCGGTTAAATTATCAACCCTTGTGTGGTTTCAGGGAGCCATGAGTGATGGCAAGAATAGAATCACTGTGGCTTATGCATGTCGTAAGAAGCGACACATTGAGTAATACGATAGAATTTGCTGAAACTCTGCAGTTCTGAAGGTATCAAGGTTCTAGGTTCATTCTGCATATTCATTTGTTGATGTATTTTTTTAATCTGTATGTTAAATTGTTGTTTTTGTACATGTAGAGTGAACCTGGAATCTTCCTTCCTGTTGGCGTCGAATAACCTATAATGTGTTGGTACGTCGTAATACCCTATTCATTCTATTCTATTCTATTTCACCCTAGAAAACATGTTTGTCCATCCCTATAGGTACGAGTCTAACTATAAATAAAATGACGTAGTATCACGTTAGCGTATTGGGTTTATAGAGAGGTTGTATATTTATACACAATCCTTTGATGTCAGCGGCGTAGCTTGGTTGAAAAAGATGTGTAGGGTTCCAGGGGGCATGCTTTCACTATTTTATTTCAGATTGGCTGTCGTACGTGCGTTTTGAAGTATATTTCTTATGTTTTAGGGTCCTGATTATTTTAATATTAATCTTGATATCACTGTTTTGTAACAAAATAAATTGATAAAAAAATGTTAAATATTTGAATTATATTCAATGATTTTTGTTGCCCTCCTAGTGGTCCAATTTCTATTGCATTTTTGAGCATTTTTATTTATTTGATTTCTCAGAAAAAGGTGTAGGAACGTGCCTACAGTGCCTATATGAAGCTACGCTACTGAATGTATACATGTATACCTTTTACCATCGTAGTTTCGACTTTTCACCATCGTAGTTTCGACTCTGTCTGTCTGTCTGTCTGTCGGTCGGTCGGTCGGTCGGTCGGTCGGTCGGTCGGTCGGTCGGTCGGTCGGTCGGTCGGTCGGTCGGTCGGTCGGTCGGTCGGTCTGTCTGTCTGTCTGTCTGTCTGTCTGTCTGTCTGTCTGTCTGTCTGTCTGTCTGTCTGTCTGTCTGTCTGTCTGTCTGTCTGTCTGTCTCATGTGGCGGCGGTTCTTCCCTAGTTTTAGAAGGATTTGACTGAGATCGGATAGCAATACTTAAATACGAAAATTAATAATATAAATAGTCTGCCATTCTACGTCACATATATGATACGAAATGACTAATTGTCAAACTGTTGAAATATAAACAAGCAAAACATTTCGTTGGATTATTTAATTGACTCCAAATTAATACATCGAGCTGTAGAATCAATAATAGAATCTACTTTTCAACAAATCTACAATTTTGTTTTTTCGCTTTCTGATTTTAAAAGAAGGATTGGTTGAAAATTACATAAAATGTAACGCATATCATTATGCATGTATAAATAAATAAATAAACTGTATAGTTACAAGTGTTCGTTACGCTTTCAGGTATACAATTTTTAATTTTTGTATGAAATGTTGAGAATTATATCTGGCATCAAGCAGATTGCAAACGCAAAACTACGATGGTTAAAAGTTGAAACTACGATGGTGAAAAGTCGAAACTACACTGGTGAAAAGTCCAAACAACAATGGTGAAAAGTCGAAACTACGATGGTGAAAAGTCGGAACTACGATTGTGAAAAGTCGAAACAACTAAACATCGAAACTTCAATGGTGAAAAGTCGAAACTACAATGGTAAAAAGTCGATATATTTTTTACTTTTTATCATCGTAGTTTCGACTTATCGACTTTTCATCATTGTAGTTTCGACTCTCCACCATCGTGGTTTCGTTGTTACGTTGTTTTGTTGTTTCGACTTGACTTAATTAAAATAAATACCGCGATAACCCCCAACGGGACCCCGTACTAATGGCTTACATCAATGACTGAATATCTGAGTTTTACACTGTGTGAATGATTACTCCTGCCCTCTGTGAAATACATCCGTTTGTGTATATTCAAAAACAACTCGTCAATTTAAAACGTCTCACTGCAATAGTTATTTCCCTCATGGTGGTAGCTTTGTTTGAGTATTAAGTGTAACTGTATACCATTGAGGGCTAACAGACGATCAAGTCAACATATCCGCTCTTTCCTCGGATCCTGGAAGGTTAACTTATAATCGAGCACACCCATCTTTACAAGTTACTGGTAACTATTTCAATTTAATCAGCGCTGAGAGACGATAAATGTAACGACAATAAGAGACACTGTCGTGTATAGAACTGTGACCGGGCGGGAATTCAAACCCACGACCCCTGTATTGGAAATCAGACGCGTTACCGTCTGAGCTTACCGTTCCCGGCGGTAAGACTTTTATAACGCTAAAATATCTTGTGTGAAATGGTTTGAATTATATTTAAAACACTCCATATGTAGTCGGTTAGAGTAATGAGACATCACTAGTTAAATATATTACTTTTATTAAATTATGCCTGGCGGCTGAGTCTTACGATGTTTTGTTTTTTGTTTTGTTTTTAAGAATGGGTTTACGGTCCTCCTTGACCGAGTAGTCTAATGACCACTTACCACTCAACGCTGAGGTCGTGGGTTCGAGCCCAGATTGGTCCAAAATCTTTATTTGGAAATGGTTTTACTTGGTTCCATTCACATCCATACTAGGGTCTTCCTCAAACCAATAGAACAGGATACTCCACGATTTAAATAACCTGTCATGCGATGAAAAGCACTGTCTTTGAATAAAAACTGGACATCATGGCAGATATTATAACTATGTGCAGTTTTATATTTTATTTACATTTTTGTATTTTTTGTTTCCTTATGTTTTATATAGAAAACGACAACAACAACCCTGATCTAGTAATTGTATATTTGTTATTTAAGATTAATTTCGTATTTTTGACCGAGAGTTGGTTGGTTATACATGTAGTTCCTGGAAATTCGTATGTTTGTTTCATATTTCATTTAGTGTGATAAAAAATGGTTTCAGTTTGAGATATATTTTTTATATTTTTTTCTTTTTCCGCAAGTATCGAACCCGTCTGTCTATGGTATCAAAAATGTTCCTGTATTCCATTAGCAGCAACTCAGTATTACACATACTATAATCATGTAAATTATCTAATTTTATATTTTCCGAAAGCGCGGCGCTTAATAAAATACACCCATGGTCAGTAACCCCAGTTTAAGATTTATTCAACTGAATAGAACAGTGATCCATATAACCCTATTATACATTTAACAAGATTTCCGCGGAATAATATGTCTCGCCATGGCCGCTTTGACCGTTAATACACACATTGGAGAGAAGAAAAAAAATATATATTCATGCAAGAGTTATCTAACTTGGTTAATGCAGCAGGTTTAATGACTAAGAAATATTGTAGGAAGTATTGTGTGAAGTTTCGATCAAAAACGTTAAGTGATTTTTGAGATATGAACTTGATGGTAGTTGCACACAAAACTTTAACCAGTATTTCTAAGTGAAGCATATTTAAAAAAAAAACAACAAAACTTTAACCAGTATTTCTAAGTTAAACATATTCATAAAAAAAATTAAAAAAAAATTTGAAAAAAAATTAAAAAAAATATATACGAGGGGTTATCCAGAAGTTCGTGGACAAATTTGATAAAATCTATATTTATGCAAGTACATAGCTATATTTTTCACAACTTAAGTATTGATGTATTTGTCATCGATGTACGGTGTTTTAGTATATTTCTTATGTCAGTAATAATGTTATGGTATCCATAGCAACATACATATATGATTAGTGCCGCAGCTCAAAATGTTGAACAATTCGACAGATAAATATGTGAATAATAACATTTTCCCGTGACACTGGCGGTAAATCATATATTAATGAGGACACGGCATCAATATCTGCATGACAATGTCATTACAGCATTGCACGCAGGTGTTAGGAGTTTAAAGGCCCATCGCCGGTAGCTTCTACACACAGTATTATAGGCAGGGCTTATCACTAGCAGCCGACAAGTTTATATCAGTTATTTGATAATACTCATGTCCAACATAAGCTGTAACTACCAGCATAGCCATAGAAGATACTGCCTGTTGCAAGTATACACACTGAATTTCTTGTAAATATAATTGATTGATATTATGGAAGTTAATCTAAGCAACAATGTTTATTGTACATGCAGGTTCCTCAGTATTATGGATTAAAATAAAGGTTTCCCCAGATTTAGTACAGCAAACACAGCACTCAAATATATTGCAATGGACATCTTATCTGCATGCATAATAAACAAAATTGCTAATTAGATACATCCAATTTACAGTTTCATGCTGGGCTACATATAACACATCTCTGGTCATGATCAAAGAGATAAAGTGAAATTATTTGGGTCAAGTTCCATGGATTAGTACATTATTTACTGAGAGAGAATGAAAATATTTATTAAAAATGGTTTATCGTATTTATTATGGACTTATATCAAACAGGCATACATGTTGTAATGAATTGTAAATAAATTGCTTGGACACAAGTAAAGGGCAAACAATTATTTGTGAGACAAAACATAAAAAGATTGAAAATACAGAAACCCCTTTAACATAATAGAATGACCCATTCCATTTAGGTTAACAATTTCCCTGGCAAAACTTACAAATGGAAGAAAATGTGGAAATACTTTGAAGGTTTCAAGGGAACAATTTCGTATATTATTTCATTTATTTGATTATAATGAGAGTGATTTCAAGATCATTTAGTTACACCAGACTGGTCAATTAATGTTGATGAAAATAACTATAGTTAGACACAGAACTTAAAGGAATATTTATTGTCAGATGGCATTCAGGACAAAAATTGAGTCACAGATGGGGAAAGTGGGGAAGTGATTATGATGCTGATGATGATGATGATGATGAAAATAAATACATTCCTGTAGAACAGTTATGGATATTGTTTCATGTCCGTTAATAACATTTCAACATCAGTTTTGGCTAGGTGAATTTTCATTTCCTAATCAAAGAAACAGTCATTTACCAAAACGTAGGCTAGATACAGAAAATACTGGAATTTGTTTTCAAATGTAGGAGTTTGGTTCCTACTTAATTATGTAAGAAAAAAAGCAAAGAATATTGAATCAACCAAGATCTAAATTATGCCAAGTTATGTTTTGAACCTAGTTCATGGTTCATACACAAATATCCAATGCCGCCTATATAGCACTAAGTGGTTTTCATTGAAGGCTGTGATATAAGAACTGTAAAAACAATAAAATGACATTTATTTGCTTAAAAAAAAAACATTTCCAAAAGGAAGCTATTGTGAATTATGGGATTCAGAATAATGATCAAACAAGGTTAGTGTGAATGGTTACTTATTTGCATCCAAATGAAAAAGCATGTATGCATGTATCTAAGATAAGCCATAAACTACAATGTATAATCATTTGTTTATAATATGAAAAAGGCAGATATATTATGAAGATTAATCTTCATAAACATGTAATTCACAAACTGAAAGTCAAACACATTATTCTTCTCTGAGATATCAAACACTGCATGACTCCTCAAAGTGGGTTATACACATCTCCAAGCAAGTGTTACTGTTTACACCACGTGACAAGGGTCAAACGGGTTCAAAATTCAAATATTTAGCAAATTTTCCTTGATATCTCAATTTTGTAAGGAGTACTACTACTTAGTTTCAGGGAGCTTTTGTGAATAAAGGGCATTTTTATAAAGCCAAAGTATGCCCCTACAACTGCACTTCTTTTTGAAAATAATGACAACTTTGTTTCTATGTTTTACAGAAAAACATCTCCCAGTTCAACATTGTTGTAAGAAAGTGCCACCATTTGAAATTAGGCTCCTCCCATTTCATTTTATAGAAAAGTTTGGGGTTTAAATAAACTTCTATTGTAAATGTAGATGCATTCATATGCAAATAGTGCATCTGATGAAAAGGTGAAACAACGAACAGTAATACAATTTATGTCAATATTAGCAAAACACTGATTCAGAAGATATATATGTATAGTAAAGCTCCAAGAAAGTTACTTGTAGTGCATTTTGTAGTTAAAAGATGACACAAATGGTACAGTGAGAAACGAGAAACAATAATGGATGATAACATATGTGGTCGCCCTGTGTCAAAATCGCGTCACTGTCACGCCAACGTGGTAAAAACTGCCTAAATAAGGATTGCCGTTATACAATTCATGAACTATGCTGCGAACTAAGTAAAGGTTACAATACAGTGCACATAATAATTAAGAATAAATAGCATGCATTTAAGTGCTCACTGGGTTCCCTAGTTTCTAAAAGAGTATAAATGGAGCAACGAGTAAGAGTAGGAAAATTACTTGTAAAATAAATTGACGTCGCAACGCCGTAACGTAAATCTGGCCTGCGGCAGATAGGCGTACATGACATGTTTGAAATACATGTTTCTATTTTATTTGAATATATTTTTTTTTCATACTTTGCATACAGTTTGCAGTTAGATTAAATATGATACATGTAAAACACCAAATAAATCAGACATGTCATGTTCATATTATGAGATTTGTCTTCGAACTTCTGGATAACCCCTCGTATATATATTTCTAAGTAAAACATATTGAAAACAAAATAAATTTAAAAAAATAAGTAAATAAAAATAAAAAAAGAATATATGTTTTTTTTAATAAATTAAAAAAGAAAGAAAAGTACTCAGTATATTCATTATATAATGCAGGGTGTTAGTTGTAACTATGATCCAAGTATGAGTGTCCTAGGACTTGTACTTGTTGAGAAATAGAGTAAAAACAAAAACTTAACGTTGGAGCTAAATGCAAAATTCAGCTTCAAACAATGTCAATGAACCATGAAATGTAGGTCACACTCAGCAGCTGCAGTATATAATGTGATGCAGGATGTTAGTTGTAACTATGATCCAAGTATGAGTGTTTTAGCACTTGTACAACCAAAACTTAACGTTGGAGCTGAATATAAATGTTTGACGCCACCGCCGTTTCCGTTGCCGTCGCCGTCGCCGTCGACGGAAAAGCAACACCTTAATCTTGTCTCTTGTCGCGGCGAGACAAAAATGAAAACATTAGCAAAATATCCATCTGTGTTGATAGGTTATCAATATTTCATTGTTTCGTGACTCGTTCAACGACCCTCGCATATCACAATTCGCCGAGTACATTTCGAACGCCCCTCTTTACGTTATGTTGTAAGTGTCTAATTGAACATTCGGGAGTTGTTAGAGACAACACTATAACTTTTGATATAAAAATAATGGCGACTTACTGGACTAGGGTTTTGGAGTTTTATGACTATATCTGTCACGATACAGGTAGGAGAATTACGTTGCCTTTCTTCATTTCATGTAGTATACAATTATATACTGATGCTCAACTCGTGTGATGTTACGGCCAACTATTACCAGTGCAACCAAACTATTTTAATACTATATGTAGATTTATGTTACACAGTATGTGATTGTATTTAGTCATCTGAGATGGTATGACCTCTGGGCGTGCTGATGTATGTATCTTGTATATGTACCTGTGCATATATGTGGAGATAAGTCACGGGCCGTAGAACCTCCTTAGACGATTGGATTGAACCGTGTTTTCGTTTTGGCCGTCGCTTGTCACAACAGGCTTAATTAAAGCTGTTTCCAGAAAGTGAGAATCCCGGGGATGGGGGAGGGGGTGTTGGTACTTGACCTGAAAATGGGTACGTATGTGCCCTGTAAATTTCCCAACATAGACACAAACTTTACATTGCAGGCTTTAATTTTGGAGTCCAATATCTATATTCAAACCAATTATAGGGGTCGAAACTTTACATTCAAACACATTTTATAGGGCCAAAAACTCTACATTTAATCTAAATAAAACTTTGTCTACACAGTCGCATAAGCTTTTTGGATTGCATGAAGAATAAAGGCCAAGAGGTTCCTAGCCTGGAGTTCCTAGGCAGGAGGGGATTGAACACCGCATTGAAAAAAAGGTCAAAAGTATACATTATGTGTCCAGAATGGAGGATCAAAGCTCTGCATTGCATTATGAAGAAGAAAAGAGAGAGAGAGAGATAGAGAGAGAGAGAGAGAGAGAGAGAGAGAGAGAAAGAGAGAGAGAGAGAGAGAGAGAGACAGACAGACAGACAGAGAAAGAGAGAGAGACAGACAGACAGACAGACAGACAGACAGACAGACAGACAGACAGACAGACAGACAGAGAATGAGTTGGGATATTAACCAAAAAAAAAAGAATGACTTGCCCTGGCTGTGACTTTTATTATCAATTCTTACAATGGCCATAATTGGGATTGGAGTTTTGGGTTCGACATAGTTAATATGTTAAAAGGTACGAATAGTTTTCTTGCTTGGTACATTTCATGTTTAAGGTAAATTAGTTGCATCATCCATCTCAGAGGGAGATGAGATGGTATGGCTGTATCATTTAGAGGATATTTCTATATACAGTATCAGTAGTCTGGCTGATGAATGGGTGGGGAAATATGATTATGTTGTTTATATGCTACATGATACTCAAACGTTAACACTTGATATCAACAAGGATATGTCACGCGTGAATTATTGAGATGTTAAACCGACACTTGACTGTATTGGATACAAGTATTTGTAACATTTCTGAAGATGAATTACGCCCCGGAAAACTTTTATAAAGAATGCATTTTATGTTAGCGAGGTAGATTATGACTTTCAGTTGGATGTGTATTCTCACGTGCACACATATACACCGGAAGAAATTTAATGAAGATGTGGCTTTCATATAAAAAAAATATTTTTTAAAGTAAGTTTCGGTTTCAGATACAGGCTTAACATTCACCTACAAATTTCTTCAGATGAGAAACATATGTTAGCAGCTTCCCCAAAGCTCGTTTTCTCAATCAATAATAACATATTTTAAGGGAATAATAAAAGTACGTTAAAAAAACTCAGCCCATGAGACGTGGTGTTGAGGAAGGGGAAAGCAGGGTCATTGTCTCCCATACGCCTTCAGGACTTCGGCCAGATAGCTCTTACTCCTGAAAACTAGTGACCCGTGTCACGTTCTAGATGCACTGGTACTGGAAACACTGCTTTTGCTTGCTGGTGAATCAATTTAAAGGATGTTTATTAGTTTTTATTTGTATAGCAGCTGATGTGAGGTGGGCATGTTTGTAAATAAAATGGTCGATTTCGTGTTAACCAAGGACTCGATCAATAGAAACCATGTGCACGACAGCTGACTTCACGTTTTCCTATCTCGTGGGAGATTCTGTTTTTACATTTACGATTTTGTATGACATAAAACTTCTCAAATAACACAATAATGTTGGACTTTTAAAGGGACACCATGGTAATTGATGGTACATTTTCATTTAACTTTATTTCTGAAACCGCAGCGGTGGTCTAGTGGTAGAACGTCCCCCTCGCATGCGGAAGGTCATGTGTTCGATCGCCGGTCATACAATGCAATTATTTTTGTCAGTACTGCAGAAGAAATTGGTTTGGCATTTAGAAATTATTAAAAATAGTTTTTATTTGTTCATTTTAAATAAAAGCTCTTCTGTACATTAAGTTCAAAGCTGATATGAACAGCTCTCGAGTCAACATCCAGGGTAGAACCTGTGGTAAGTGCTGTTTGTTTGTTGTTGTGGAGAGGGGATGGGGGTAGTGGGGTTGGACCATCGGGTCGAGCTGTGGATAGAAGCATCAATTTCGAGCGTGAGGAGCGACCAACACTCTATCCACTGCACTGTTTTTAAAATTAATATTCTTATACTTATTTTGTTTCAATCAATAGAAAAAAGTTTATAGTTTCTTAAATATTAAATACAGTAATACTTGGAATAATCTCTGTATGTAATACAAACTAATTAAAAAACGTCATTGCGAGGAGCGTTCAGAGTTTCTATGAATCTCTCTCGAGTCCGTTTCCTGTGAAGAGCAAGTTCTAAGTGTTGGTTTGAGAGGTCACCGTATCGGGCGTGGGATCGAACCCGCAGCCTCTGGCGTGAGCGGCCAAAAATATACCCCGCTTATAACATGGATAAAATCGATTTTACCGTAACCGTATTCCCCTTTAACATGCAGACACTTGGTCACTACATTTTTAAGATGCATTAAACTACATAAATATGTCTGATGGATATGTGTGTAGATACTTATCCATCTAATGTAGTTTTTATGTTGACACCGGTTGACAATCGTGTCAGTAGGTGTACCAGAGCAGCAGAGCAGAACATGGGGCGTGCTCTAGAGGGTCAAATATCATGTTTACACATACCTGGATATACATACAATGCAATGTACGTGCAATTCAAATAAACTCCCAAATAAATATGATTGTAGTGTATGTGTACGGATGGGGATACTATATAATAATAATAATAATAATAATAATAATATTTATAATAATAATAAAAATAATAAAATAATAATAATAATAATAATGATAATAAAAATAAAACATATACTAATACTGCTGGTGATGATAATGATAATTTATCGTGTGAACATTATTATCGATATATGAACATTATTATCGATATAATTATAAACATTGTTATCGATATATGAACATTGTTTTCGATATATGAACAATATATGAACAATGTTGTCGGTATATGAACATTGTTATCGATCTATGAACATTGTTATCAATATAAGAACATTGTTATCGATATATGAGCATTGTTATCGATCTATGAACATTGTTATCAATATATGAATATTGTTATCGATCTATGAACAATATTATCGTTATATCTACATTGTTATTGATATATGAACATTGTTTTCGATATATGAACAATATATGAACATTGTTATCGATCTATGGACATTGTTATCGATCTATGAACATTGTTATCGATATATGAACATTGTAGTTGTAGTAGTGGTAGTAGTAGAAGTAATAGTTGTGTCAGTAGTATTCGGTAGCAGTAGCAATAGAAGTAGTAGTAGTAGTAGTAGCAGCAGAAGTAGCAGTAGCAGCAGTAGTAGAAGTAGTAGTAGTAGTAGTAGCAGCGGTAGTAGCAGTAGCAGAGCAGCAGTAGTAGTAGTAGTAGCAGCAGCGGTAGTAGCAGTAGCAGCAGCAGCAGTAGCAGAAGTAGTAGTATTAGCAGCAGCAGCAGTAGTAGAAGTAGTAGTAGTAGCAGCGGTAGTACCAGTAGCAGCAGCAGCAGTAGTAGTAGTAGTAGCAGCAGTAGTAGCAGCAGCAGCAGTAGCGAGTGTCGGTCACAAATCGGTCAAGTTTCGGATGGACAAGTTGCTAAGTGAAGGAAGACAGTCGTTCAGATAATGTGTTCACTACACGTATCCGCCTGGTTACACTTGTACTAAATAAACAGAATGAGTAATACAAGCTCTCCTTTTAAAATGCTTAATGATTCAAGCAATCGTGACATGAAGTGTATGGATACTGTAAGTTTTAAAGGTCTCATGTTATAGTCATAAAATAATAATAATAATAATAATAATAATAATAATAATAATAATAATAATAATAATAATAACAATAATAATGATGATGATGATGATGATGATTATAATAATAATGATACTACTACTAATAATAATAATCACAGGAAACATGATTAGTTGCTCTGCCCACAGTTATACCGAGAAACTGTTGGAAAAAGTCACACAACTTCATCCATCCATCCATCCAGCCAACCACCCACACATACGGAAATCACGTTAATAATGACATTAGATGCTCCATCGTTTGACCCATTAGAAGTTAATTAATTGGCTGGTCGGCCCAGTGTCAGAATAATGTATAAGTTGGAGTACCAGGTGTAAGCCCACCATTGACTTTTGTTCTTTATTCTATAGTAAATGATAAAAGTTTGAAGGTGTATCATTCAGATACCCAAATGAAACAAGTGAAACTTGCATTCTACAGTTTGTCACCCTCTGCACTACCAAAATATGAGGAAAAAAGTAGGGGTCGTGTGTCATCCGAGAGATTTATTTTCTGCACAGTGTGTACAATGTTGACAAAGTGAAAGTAGACTTCCGAAATCATGTTTTCATAACCCAATTTCTCTTTTTTTTCTAAATTCACAATTCAAACATGACAATGCTTTCAAAATGTTCAAAATACATCAATAATGCCATTAGAATATGCAACATTCATTTTCAAAGAAGAACAAGGATTATTTATAACCGCCATTATGCGACTACCAAACGGAAGCACTTCCTTTTCCAATGGTGGTACTATGCCTATAAGGAAACCCTTTTTTTAATTACCTCTTTTTTACTAAGATCTATCAAAATGCAGTAATACTGCCAGATTTTATGCATTAAATACTGAAACCTGTTGTCAGAATACACTGTCTACATGGTCATTATATGCAGCGTGACTTGATAGCGGATGTCGGTGTAATGGATCTGGGTGTCAGCCACTCAGGCAAGAAACGCCAGTATTGACCTAATTACCTCTCAAAAATGACACCCAGTCTTAGTTATGCCCAGAAATCGGACTCAGTCGCAATTTTCAAAAGCTCAAAGCTTACTACTCAATTGAGCTGAAAGAAGTTAAATATGAACGGAATCATAAGCTGTGATATGCTCGAAGTAAAATAAAAAAGTTTAAACTAACTACGCTGAAGTACGCCACTACTACCAACACATATCCAGAGTATTTGATCACCACATTATCTTCTCCACGCGTAAGTGGTATCGTACTTAATACAATGGATACTGCTTAGTGTACATGTATGTAATATTGCTTAGTCATTGCTGCGTTGCTAAATCTAAATAAAATTTGTCTACACAATGGCATAAGCTCTTTCCTAGCCTGGACCTTCTTGGCAGTAGGGGATTAAACCCTGGATTGAACAAGAGGTCAAAAGTCTACATTATGTGTCCAGAAAAGAGGGCCAATACTCTACATCGCATTATGCAATAGAAATAGGGGTAAAACTCTACATCATATGTCGAAAAAGAGGGGTCAATACGGGTAAAAAATTATGTGCTAACCATAATTTTTATAAGGAGTGCCCCCAACCGGGTAATGTCTTTACACATGCATTTTTTTGTAAGCGAGTAGGCTTGAAACTAGGACATCATTTTTTCGACCGACTTAACTTCGTTTTTCTAATATTTTTGTTTATTTTTTTAATTTCCCCAATTTTATGGAAATATGAGTCGGAAGCCCTTGGTCTGTATGCGCCTTATCATAATATCTCCGTGTCCCAGTACATCAAGTGTGTAAGTGCATATCGTACGATCATGTGATATGACTTTTGATACAATCACGTATGTGTTTCTATTAATATAATTACTTACAAATAGAAAAGTATATACAGGATACAAGATGTGTAATGTAACATTATATGGGTTGTATAGCCGATGTAATACAGAGGTCTCCGATTACTTGAACGCTTGCTATCTTAAGTATCGAATAAGTTGAAATTTGATTAACATTCAAGTAAAATGTGTTTTAATGTCATGGATTTTAATGGCAGATGATTTTTTAAGATGCAAGCATGCATGTTAATATTATGCTGTGGTTTACGGGCACAGACCAAAGCATTAAGTGACAAAGTGCTTCTTGTCACCCATCTTAGTTTTATCAAAAAATCAATCAAAACGTGGAGTTAATGTTAATATTGCGGACTAGCAATGTTGAAGTTTACGTAGACAATAATAAATTAATCGCTAAGTTATTATCCCCACCCGCTCCCCTAAGTTTCATTACTTCTTTTTAAGAAAAAAATTGGACGAGAATCTAGCAATTAGTTTAGAGTGGTCTTATAGGAGTCCAGCGTCCGTTGTGCAGTCCGATATCTGCCGACGACTATTTATTTAAATTGCATCTTCACAACTTTTTATTAAAAATTTGTCGTCACAAAGTCACTGGGGAAAATATTTTAAACTAAATCTTCTTTGAGACCCCGTTTTCAATGTCGATCAAGCTTCATATGATCCTTCGGTCCGTTTTTCTCAATTTTGTGTTTGTTGGCCCCCTAAAATATTCAAGATAGCCACCATAGTTAGTCGAGATTTACATTGATTTTATATATCAGGGAAAATGAACAAAATGACAACTGTACTTACAAATGGATTGAATATTTTAATAATAGTCGACCGCATCCCATAATAAATTTTTTTCATATCATTAAATTAAAATATACAAAAGTGCTACCACATTGAAGCGCTGAATTCAATTTGTAATGTATAAAAAAGGAGGTGGACTCCTCCAATCTGTTTTATTTATTTAAATACAAGGGAACGAAACTGTTTCCTTTGGTGGCATTTTTAAAATGTTTTTCATTGTTTTTTTATTCGTGATTCAAAATGGTGATTGTTGCTTAAATACATCTTACATCGTTTAGTTCTAAAGTAGCTTTCTTTGCCTCGCCGGGTGAGCGCGCCAGGGTCACATTGTCCCTTCTTTGCATTAAATCCTTGTTTTCATCCTTGTTTCCGTGTGTCGGTAAGCCTTCAAGTGGTTCACCACCTTATCCCTCTTGTGTAATGTGTACGTGTTCAACTGATCAAGTAGTAATAGAAAGCGCTGGGAAAGTAGACATAAATCGTTCATCTCTTGTCTCGCGTGTTGATTGATAATGTGTCGACCAAGCAAGAAAATAGGCTGATTAAGGTTAAACTGACAGAAATGGATCAAGCTAAATGGAAATCGAAATTATGTGGCGATTCTGGTAATGACAATGGTAACAAAGTTCGTACTTTAAAACAGAGTGTATAAAACTGAACTGTGTGCAGAAACATATGTGAAATTAAATTTAGAGAGAAACCAATACCGCATTTTATCTTAACTTCGAAGTGGAAGTTTACCACTTCTAGCTGAGCCGGTAGATATGCAAAACCGAAGGTGCCACTTAAGCAGTGAACATGCAAACTATGTCCATCAAATTATGTTGAAGATGAAATGCATTTTCTTTTATCATTTGACTTTTACTCGGATTTAAGGTGTCCATTATTCGTTAAAGCCCAAAAATGCAATACTGACTACGAAACAATGTCAATTAAAGATAAATTCGTTTTACTGATGAATTATGTTAATATTCAACGTTCCATAGCTACAACATTTCAACAAATGTTCCGTAGCCGAAACATGTTTCATTAATTTTATTTATATTTATTATCATTTTAGTGATTATTAATAATCAAAAGTTATTCTTATTTAAATTTTTACATTTAAAATGCATTTCTTTTATTAATAAAACTATAGCTTTATTTGTAAATATTCATAAAAATTATGTATATTATTATGTGTGTCTCATAAGCCATTACTGGCTGGATGTTACAACTCATGATTGTGTTTTTAAATATGTATACTGTGTATTGTTTCATAACATATGTGTCACATGAAACAATTAACAGTATACTGTATCAGACTACATATAGATAATTATAATAAAATACAAATTATTATGTAATCGTCACCTTAAGCTGGTAAAAAAAAACTCCCAACGTGGGTTCGCGCTGTCGTCTAGCAACCACTAGTCTCTCAACGTCGAGGTCGCGGGTTTGAGCCTGAGTCCAAAAACTCGTGCAAGTTGCTTGCGGAAGGACGGTGGTTGTATTCAGATTCATTCTCAGGTTTACATCCACCAATAAGTTTCTTTTCTATTTTTTTGAATGGGATTTAACGCCATATTTAACACAGTTCATGTTGTTGGTGTTGTTGTTGTTGTTGTTATTGTTGTTGTACGGTGTTTAGCGTCGCTTTCAACAACATTTCAGTCATATCGCGACGGTGTCTACTTGAGACAGTATTCTAAGCGCTGTCACACTGGAGTATCATGCCGCAGACACATGATATGATACCCCACCCAGTCACATTATACTGACACCGGGCAGACCAGACCTAGAACTCTCCTCTCAGTGCTGAGCGTCAAGCGAGGAAGCTTCTAGTACCATTTTTAAAGTCTTTGGTATGACCGGGCCTGGATATTACTATGTGTTGAAAATTATGTTTAACCTTATTAAACGTCTATATTCTGGTAGAAACGTTTATATAGTATGTGCACCACATTGGAGCTTCATTATATTCCAACGAATCTATTGACAGTTAAAACTTAAAGTGACAATAAAACCAGAATTATATGACATATGTGCTCCTTACTGCTGTTTCATATGTTATAATTATTTCAAATAAAGATTTCTGAAGCCAACATACTTGTTTTTTAAATTTTATTTTATTAATAAAAAGTGAAAATACAATTAATACTTTCACAATCTTAACAATAAATTTATAGTAAAATATTTAATTCACTGATTAATCTTTTTAAAACATCAAAACGTAATGTTGACATTTAGGAAGAAAATTGCATTCATCGATTTTATTCGTAATGCAACGTGACTTTAATTTTGTTCTATAGTTTCCTGTTTCAATACACATATTAGAGATGTTTTTTTAGACATTGACAGTGCAGTTTTAAATCTATTTTGAAAGGAAAAAGAAACGCCGGGTATATTTCAGAGCCACGTTATCAAACTATCGATATACAGTTTTAGAAATAGATATGTTAAGATATTCTATTAATGAGTTTGTCAGTATGATTACTATTGGCAAAATCATCAATGAAATACATTGACATACCTATTCTTAATCTGTAAATATAGCTTACAATAGTTTGATAATTTACTCGTCGTTTCTTTCTCCTTCCAGTATAATTTCCGTTGTATATAACTTCATTCGGTTTGCTTTTTAATCTGAACAAGCCGGACTAGCTCAGTCGTTACCGTGTCTGACTATCAGTCCAACGGTCGTGAGTTCGAATCGCCGCCCGGCAACAGTCTCCGTAATGGTTGATATACGACACTGCGTCTCATTATCATTCATCACCCATCGCTGATTCAAGTGGAAAGTTACTTGCGGAGATGGGGTGTGCTCGAGTACTGGTTAACCTTCCAGGATCCCAGGAAAAAGTGGTTAGGTTAACTGATCACCTGTTAGCCCTCGATGGCATAAAAAATGACGCTAACTATTCAGTCAATCAGTCAATTAATCTGAACATTTCACTAGAATCATCAAGTTAAATTGTTGCGGACCCATTCACTCAGAGTGAAGGTTATAGGTTTTATTAAATCCTTGTTTATCAACGGGTTTGCCATCGCTTCCGAGTGCCAGTGAACACTCAAGTGTGTATTATCACAACATATCCAGCGTGTACGTACTTACAATGTTAAAAAAAAAGTCACGGTCTCGTGATGACCCTGAGATTGTCCACTGTTTATATCATGCGCGTTGATATATTAATTTTAATTCTGACTAAATTTACACATAAGTTAGTGTTTGTATAACTCAAGGACTTGTATAAAAGGATAGGAAACTTGCATCTCCTGGCTTAATGTTGATAAAATAGCACCCGAAGGATTCATGATTTGCAAATTCACAGGCAGCTGATTTCTTGTACACAAACTGTAAGCTGTATGTAATCTTAGATGTTTAAACACGTTTCGATCACGCAAAATGATCTTGAATTAAAGACATTTCTGGGAATGGTATTGTTTTGATGAGAATTTCATTCTGCCGCATAAGAATTTTGATTTGTGTTCCTAAGATGAATGGAAATAAAGATAATTTACAACGAGATATATCCTTGCTGTTATCTTGCTATACATAAGCATGTACGGTATGTCCTTGTTATCTTGCTATGTATTAGCATGTACGGTATACCCTTGTTGTTATCTTGCTATGCATTAGCATGTACGGTATATCCTTGTTTTCATCATGCTTTACATAAGTATGTACGGTATATCCGTGCTGTTATCTTGTTATACAGTATATTCTTGTTGTTATCTTGCTATGCATTAGCATGTACGGTATATCCGTGTTTTCATCAAGCTATACATTAGTATGTACGGTATATCCTTGTTGTTATCTTGCTATATATTAGCATGTACGGCAAACCCTTGTTGTTATCTTGCTATGCATTAGCATGTACGGTATATCCTTGTTTTCATCATGTTATACATTAGCATGTACGGTATATCCTTGTTGTTATCTTGCTATGTATTAGCATGTACGATATATCCTTGTTTTTATCATGCTATACATTAGTATGTACGCTATATCCTTGCTGTTATCTTGCTATACATTAACGTGTACGGTATAGCCTTGGTGTTGTCTTGCTATGCATTAGCGTGTACATTATATCCTTGTTGTTATCTTGCTATACATTAGAATGTACGGTATATCCTTGGTGTTATCTTGCTATACATTAGCATGTACGGTATATCATTGGTGTTGTCCTGCTATGCATTAGGATGTATGGTATATCCTTGTTATTTTTGCAATACATAAACATGCACGATCTATCCTTGTTATCCGGTTTGTGTATCACAATACTGGTATATAAACAAACAATTCTTGAAAATGCACTTAAATAGTGTATTCTATTTCAAAACTTACATTTAAAATTGTAGCTATATATATTTTACATGTTCTTCTTTCAGATCCTCGTCTCAAAGAATGGGTTTTCATGGAGAGCCCGGTCATTCCGTCGCTAATAATGCTAGCATATATATTAATGGTTTTCCTCGGACCTGTATTTATGGAAAAAAGAAAACCGATGGAATCAAAACGACTTTTGGCAGTGTACAGTTTCTCAATGGCTCTTTTATCAGTGTATATTGTCAGAGAGGTAGCGTATAGTTATTATTTTTTTTTTTTATTAAATACTGGATAAATCAAAGTACTTAAAGTACTGAAGGTGGGCTTGCTCTTTGACGTTATGAGATGCTATTCTGCTTTGTCTGCGTTTGGCTTCAAATACCGCATTAATACAAGATATAATTAAAAGTAGTTTGTGTTTTGGTATATTCATGCGCATGGACTAGTAACTAAATTCAATCCATATCTATTGTCCACATTGTGTTTCAATATAATTATAAAACATATTAATAATAATGGTTTATCTACCTAGGTGAAAAATATACCACCATGCAAATTACCTTTTCCTGTATTTCTGATTCAGATTGTTTCTAAATGATTTTTTTGTGGAGGGGTTGAATATTAATGAGCTCACATGATGGAAACAGGCTAACTCAGAAAGCGTATGGTAAACATGCATCTATGTTTAGATTGACTGATTGATTGATTGATTAGCGTCATGTTTATGCCACCGAGGGTTAACAGACGATCAGTTAACCTAACCACTGTTTCCTGGGATCCTGGAAGGTTAACCAGTACTCGAGCACACCCACCTCCAAAAGTAACTGATAACTTCCCATATGAATCAGCGGCGAGAGACGAATGACACTGAGACGCAATTTCATATATCAATCATCAGGGAGATTGTGGCCGGGCGGAGATTCGAACTCACGAATGTTTTACTACATAACATAATGAAAAGAGTACATCATATAATGAAAAATCTACATGATGCAATAACAAAAGCACATCATACGTATAATGGCAAATTTACATAATATAATGACAAATCTACATAATAAAATGGTTAATGTATATCATATAATGACAAATCTACATACATAATATAATGGTTAATGTACATCATATAATGACAAATATATATAATATAATGGTTAATGTACATCATATAATGACAAATCTACATACATAATATAATGGTTAATGTACATCATATGATGACAAATCTACATAATATAATGGTAAATGTACATCATGTAATGACAAATTTACATACATAATATAATGGTTAATGTACATCATATAATGACAAATCTACATAATATAATGGTTAATGTACATCATTGTAGCAAAATGACCAAGAGTCGACAACTCACGAGGGTAGAATACAAGCATACACAAAGTCAAATTTACAATTTTAATTTTACATGAATAAAATTACGAATATACAATAAATACAAATTAAAGATAATTACTCAACAACAAAAAAACACAGCTGGTTTAAAAAGGTCCTATGATGGTATTAACACTTTTTTTACACAGTTCTATTTCCTACACTTTCCGTAATCCACATCGCGATCCAAACTGTTTATATCATTTGAACGTAAAAACTGTTTTTAAAAATACACTAATATGGTATCTAGGATACTACTACCGCGTTCGGATTATCGTAGGTTTAGCATTACTTGTCCATTGCGGCGGTGGCTAAATAAACTGGGTTATCCTCCCTAGAACTCTATACTGAGTATCTGGCTTTACGTCGCCTCGTACCGACTGTCGACCGTACTCCGACGTCAGGACCGTCAAGTCGTCCATATGACGATTATGTGGGTTGCTGTCCTTATGACTACTACCACCAGCTGACTTCCTGTCACGTCTAGATACGTCGTTGACGTAGCGGACACATACCTCGCTTACGTCTTAAAAACGGCTTCACTATATATATATAAACTGAGATTTACTAGTTACTCAAATATGTAATGACATGGCGTCTTTTACTTACCATCTATCAATGTCATGGTATTTTTATCAATATATGAAAACAGTGCATTCAATTCTTACCATCTAACAGTTTCATGGTAGATTTATCAACATATTATAACAGTGCATTCAATTCTTACCATCTGACAGTTTCATAGTAGATTTATCAATATATGATGACAGTTCATTCAATTCTTACTACCTGCAGTTTTATGACAGTTTAAACAACATCTCATATACGACCTTCCGTCATCTCAAAGTAGCCATTATATCTCTGCATAATTTCTCATTTATAATATAACTTACCGACCAATTCTGTATCTAATCACATCGTGAATATCAGAATAAGCATCAAAATTTAATTACACATATCAATCAATTCTAACGTTGTGAATTTCAATCGTAAACACGATATCAACAGCTCAAAATACGTTCTCAGATTCCTCGGCCTATATTCTAACAAAACGCTTCTCAATGCCGTGGATGTGTATTAAATTACATACATTATCGTCGGAATGGATATGAACAATTTATACATCTTTACTTAGATTTGATTATGTCAAAAAATTATCTATCAGACATTTAAATACAACATAATATAAAATTCATATACCCATCTGCCGTTATGTACTGGAACAGTAACATGCTCTCGTCACGCCAACTCCAAAGATGATTCTGCTAATACTGGACAGTTTCCCCATAACACAGTCAGAATATATAGCAAAACAGTCCACATACCTTAATGAATTTCGTGTACATCATATAATGACAAATCTACATAATATAATGGTTAATGTACATCATATAATGACAAATCTACATACATAGTATAATGGTTAATGTACATCATATAATGACCAATCTACATAATATAAAGACAAAACTTCATAACATATCTACATTATAATGACTAATGTACATGACATAATAAAGATTGTACATCATAATATAATGAAAAATGTACATAATGTAATAAAAAGCACATTATTATAATGGTTAATCTGCATAATATTATGACAAATCTACATAACATAATAGTAAATCTACACCGTATAATAAAGAATACACAGCATATAAAGATGAGTCTACCTAATATAATAGTAAATCTACACCGTATAATAAAGAATACACAGCATATAAAGATGAGTCTATCTAATATAATAGTAAATCTACACCGTATAATAAAGAGTGCACAGCATATAAAGATGAGTCTATCTAATATAAAAGTAAATCTACACCGTATAAAAAAGAGTACACAGCATATAAAGATGAGTCTATCTAATATAATAGTAAATCTACACCGTATAATAAAGAGTGGACAGCAAGGGTTATTATGCGACTATCTCACGGACTACGCTTACACAAGAAAGACGACGCTGGTGCAGCTCGACTAAGACCGACTCTCTATCCCAAGATCTTTACAACTTTATCAACTACTATCCAGTTGATGATATGTGCATAACATACCTGTGTAATTCACAGTGTATATTGCTTTATTAAATGTTTTGTTCTATAGACTCATCATCTGTATGTTATATCAGGTTTTACATTGCAAATATGTGTATTTCAGTTTTTACTTGGTGGATGGCTGACTGACTACACACTCGGGTGTCAACTAGTCGACTATTCCAATTCTCCTCAGGCGATCAGGGTAAATATAAATAGATTAGGCCAAAATAAAAATATACTTTTTTATGCCATAGACCATACCTATCCTAAAAATTTACTTCACACAAAATTTATGTTACATATATCTTGTTACATTTTGGGGCTGTTTTGTTTTTAAAAAACGTGTCATAAAACATGAACATAAAAATTTCAGCTATTCCCTTGTTGTAATATTCTTTTGTTTGCCGTTTAACTTAACCATAAAAATACACACTCTGTCTCAAGTTTCCTTTTTTTTCACCCTGTCAGAAATATATAGTATTAAATATAAGGAGGAGTTACGGTCTTAAATGTTAAAAGCAGTGTCTTAATAACGTGCAACCATAGGTATAACAGAAACATAAATGTACTATTTATTTTATCGATTTTGATCATATTGGTATCCATGACTCGGTGAACTAGATAATTATAAATAAGCACTGCTAGTATTTGTAGACATATCAGAACACCTTTAAGGAGATGTCTTCAGATCACGTTCCCTTGCTTCGGAGGTAATAGGTTCGAGTCCAACTCGGTCTAAAATCTTTAAGGGAGGAAGTTCACTAATTACTTGTGGAAGGACGTTAATTCTTCTTAAAAGCATGTATATTGATCTGAACTCTTCAGTCTCTGTTAATATAACTGGATACCGTATAAAAATGTTATGTGTTGATAATGGGGGTTGGTCCCGTTTAAAATATTCAAAGACATAAAACATATATAATTACTTATATTATGTGGTAGGCCCTATATGAAACCATTTTTTGGGGAGAATAAAATAGTACAATGTATAAACTCGTGTCCACACATCAAATCAATACACGTATTTATTAGAATATGGCGTTATTTTGAATATCCAACTATCACTATCTGGGCACTTCATGTTTAAGAAGTTAACCGACCATCGGCCTCATAAAACACAACAATCAGTAAGCAGTTCTATCCAGGAGGCGGATTCGAAAGCGGTTCATATAAGCTATGAATTTCTTTCGTAATGGCGCTAAAATAAGTAAGTATAAACTAAATGACAAGCAATAATGTACGATATAATAAAATTATATAATAAAAAAAAGAAAAAAAGAAAATCTGTTCTATAATATGAAGATACGTGTACATTTTCACTGTTTTATTAATGCTGTGTATATTTTAACGGTTTTATTAATAATGCTGTGTAAATTTTACTTTTAGATGGCAGGAGTGGTGTGGTTGTTTTTCATAGCAAAATTGATAGAACTTCTAGATACGGTGAGATCATTATTATTTGAATACAATTTAATAACCTCAAAATCAAGTATAATTTTCCTTGGGCTGCAAAAAAAACGTATTTACAAACTTTCATCAGAACATAAATTGAATATGATCAGGATTTTCAAAATTCTAAAATTGGTTAAAACATTGTTTTCCCAATATATCATGCCTACATATACTCACTGACCCTGTATTGCTAAAAGGATATCAATTTAAACATGCCAAAAATAATATACTGAAAAGGGATTTCCTAACTTGGGCTACGCGCCTAGGTTAGACTGAAATAGATTTCCCGCTTAAAATTGCAAGATGTTTCTGACGTATTAAACGAGTCACATGATTTCATTTGATTTTAATTCGATCATTTATTCAAGTTTTCATTAGGTAAGAAATATTTCATCTTAGAAAGAGTCTGAATGACGATGTGAAGCTCGTCAAGCAGTATTTAAGACTTGACTATTTTTAGAAAGAGGGTTTCGTTTCAAATTAACCACTCGAATATAAGTATCGATTTTGTCACGTTTTAGTGGATTTGAAATAGTTCGGATTTTGTTTATTAATGATAATGAGATGCTTTTTATCCATTTTAAAAATAACATTGTTTTCTAAGACATTTATAGCGTTTTCCCCTGATATACTCCCTTTAAAGATAATTGTAGTTAATTATTAGGAGCGGAATATATTTTAGAACGGAAAGACGAACGCATTGGCCGAAGTTACACGCTCCCCTCCACTCCGCCTCAATCATTCTTCAAACTGCAGGAAATAAAGCATCTATGTTATCTTTGAGTATTATAGTTTCTCTCCCGTTGTTATTGAATTAGCAAATAACCAAATTGATATTCATTGCAGGTATTTTTTATTCTCCGAAAGAAGAATAGCCAAGTTACATTTCTACATGTATTCCATCACGGTTGTCTGCCCATGTTTTGGTGGTGGGGTGTTAAAGCCGTGCCCGGTAAGTATATAGACAACGTTGCTGGGCACATTTAATGTTATATTGATGGCCTCATGGAAGACTAACTTGTTCAAATGAGTTCTGTCGTTAATACTTTAAAGATTTGATTTGCATTATTATAATCAGTAGTATCATAAATATTATAACTGTACTCAGCCTTAAATCACCATGACATAGTCACATTTGTACGACGTAATCAATATGCTTACGTTTTATACTATATGCTATTGTCTACCTTCATATCACTAAAGAATGCTCGTCTGTCCTTGCAGTGTAGACTAAATTAACAGATTTGACGATGATGATAATTTTATTTATCGTCGCCACCGGATTCTTATATGGGCGACGTCTCCGGAAGAGTATTAGTAATTTTAGATTTGTGGAGGATAGTGCAGAGATACAGAAGACCCTTTTGTAGTGTCCCTGGTTCATTTACATGCCCGGTGTTAGGCACTGATACATGGGACGTCGATTTTTGGTCTCATCCGAAAGAATGATTAGTATCTTTAGTTGGATGAGCGGGGTGGGGGTTGAACCTGCGACCCCTGGGTTCGCAGTCAAAGGCGTTAACCTCTGGACCACTGATCCGTTCTTAACATATTTTAAACATCACAACATTATAATAGTCATAACCAAACACAGCCATTACAGCAAAACTAAGTTAAAACAGGACTTATCTATTTACATAACACCCCGGACATATTTGCATGATGTAGCATATTTAACCGTTTACTTCATATGGACACCTTTTAACACCTCTAATTAAGAACGCTTTTGAAAACAGTGTAGAACTAGTTCTGCTTTATCGGAATAAATTGGTAAAATTTATCTATCTATTAACGGAAATTGACTATGTGTGGCTTTTGAGTTTGGAAGAGTCCAGTTAAAATGCATAATGGAGTAAAGAGTTAATAAAGATAGTCTGATGATGTAACTTCTATTGAAGAGGTGTTTTAGGCCGCGTTCAGCTGGGTTTAACCACAGGCAATGGTCACAATCTCTTTATAGTGTATACGTATGGTCATATATACTAAAAAAGAGAGTGTGACCAGTACCTGTGGTTTAAATATCTTTACTGTGTTTATGAACGTTAACGTTGTTAGTTTAAACTTATTTATTTTACTTCGATTGCGAAACAAGTTAATTACAAGTTAAACAAATCACGTTTGAAGTATTTCTGGGTAGAACCAGTACTAAGCATATGCGGAAAAAGTGCACTCGGCCGTGTGGGAGGATCGACCCTCGGATCATGTGTCCGGAACTTTAACACTTGACCACGCACTAACGTTAACGTTGTTCAATGTCCCTCCGTTTCTCCGGCTTTAAGTCGCGGGATCAAATAAGAAAACAGTTCTCAAATGTGTTTAGTTTTGTTTGGAAAACGTTTAAAGCGAAAATGTCGTTCAGTTGACTTGTGCTATCAAACGTTAGAAAACACATTAACTTTTTAACCGAACTGAACATAGCACAGAACTCAAAATAGTGTTTGGGTGCATGCGCATTTAAATCGCGTTCCATTTAAATAAGTTGTCATGGGATCAAATTGCAAATCGTACTGGTGCGCATGCTCTGTATAAAACTGCGTCCTGGCTAAACTCGAACTGATAACAAACATTAAAGAATGTAGGTAGTAGCCAAACCTCCATAAGGGAGTTAACAAACACCTGTCGTCATTAAACATAATATTGTTTAACCTGAGATTTTCCTTACCGCTTTATCCTTGTTGTTTTCAGGTGGGTTTGGCACTTTCCATGCATTGGTCAACGCCTGCGTCCACGTTGTGATGTATACATATTACGGGATATCTGCACTTGGTCCAAAATACCGGAAATACTTATGGTGGAAGCGATATGTCACTTTGTTTCAGCTGGTGAGTACCATGGTAACAGATACATTTTTTACGTAGAGACTTAATTCTTTCCGACCACATTCTCCGTGATGATTGATATACGACACTGCGTCTCATATTCATTTATCTCTCACCACTGATTCAAGTGGGGGAATGTGTCAGTTAGTTACAAAGATCCAGTGCTCGAGTACTGGTTAACTTTCCCGGATCACAGGAAAAGATGGTTAGGTTAACTGATCGTCTGTTAGCCCTTCGATTGCATACAAATGACTCTTAATATTCAAACAAACACAATTAATTTCTTCGTTGGTAGAAAAGGCTTTCTTACAAAATCCCACAAATCCCTTCACTCACGTACAAATAAATATGTAATGTATTGCCATCTTAAGTCTTATTTTGTGTTAGTTTTTTGTTGTGGAAACGTTTTTCATATTAAATGACGAAACTGTTTTTATATGCTTTTGTTGTTTTGTTTTATGTTTTTTTATTTGTTTTGTTATTCAAATCTTAAGCAGCTATTATATGATGGCCACTCCTATATATCATTTTATCCCTGTCTGGACACATATTCTTGGGCCTTAAAGACGGTGCTTTGATCATGAGGGCTGTTGCGTACTTTATCACCCCTCATAGGTCAAAATAAATTAATTGCTAAATTATCATCCCTGCCCGCCCCCTTATTTTCATTACGCCTCGACCAGTTTAATTTTCATAAAACATTTTTTTTTTTTAAATTATAAAAAAAATTTAAAAGCATCAAAAATTTTAAAAATAAATATTAAATCCTCCCACACACGTTTTTAATTTGGATGATAATCTAGCAATTAATTTATAATGGCCATAAACGGAGTCAATAAAGTATTTTGATATTTCTTTAAATACCGATTTTGGTACTGGTTGATTTGTTGCTTTCAGACACCTTCAAGCACATATGTGTTTTGTTCCTATTTTAATAGTTTAAACCTTTTTTTTCACATCGATTGCGAAACAAGTTCTTACAACTTAGACAATCATGCTCGAAGTATTCCTTGGTAGAACCAGTACAAAGCATATGCGGAAAAAGTCTCTTGCTCAAGGACATAACACATAACCGTAGCGAAGGATCGAACCCACGACCCTCCGACCATGGATTCAGTGCTCTACCACTGGACCACGCGATTTTAGTGTACTACCTTTGCTTATTTCGAAAAGTGTTGTTGAACATAATCTTCAAACGTGTGCTTTATAATTCTTTAAACTAATAAAACAATACCTACCTGTATTGAATTTGGACATGGCTATTTCAGTTCGTTTATGTCTTAGGTAGCACAATGCAGTTTCTATATGTCGTTTTTGAGAGGTCGTAAGTAAAGTCTGGGATCGAACCTGCGACCTCTGGCGTGAGCAACCAACACCTTGTCCACTAACCCCGTCTCCCAGCACTACTTTGGTTAATAGAAAATACCGTTCTTGTGTATATGGTATAATAAGTTCAATCATGTTTCTGTCATTACCTGCACGTGATCAGTTACTCACATACTTCCTGTACAGATATGTTCTCGTCCATTCCAGGCCCAGTTTTTCATAGTGACTCTGCACAACTCGCAGTATTTATTCACCGACTGTGCCTATCCCTGGAAATACGTCGCCTTTATCCAGGGCTTCACCACCATCGTGGCCGTTCTATTCTTCAACTTCTACTTCAAGACGTATAGAAAAGGCGCTCAAGCAGCAGCAGCAGACGATAAACACAAACTTCACAGTAACGGCCATGCAGCTAATGGTTATAAGAATGGATATGTTAAATCGAACGGTTATACGAATGGGCATGATCTTCGTAGAAGAAAACTATGGGAGAAATGAGAAATGAGTCGTCTGATAGTTTATAAGAAATTATGCATTATTATTTTTTTCATTTATAGGCCTACCATTTTATACATGTGTACGTTATTCATATTTATTTATTGTACTCTGATCAACATAAAGGGACCAACAACGGCTGCGTCAAGAAAAGACAATATTACTGCCACGTGGAATGGGCATGAGCTTCGCAGAAGAAACTATGGGAGAAGTTATATTCTATAAAAATGATGCATGCACTCTATTATGTTCGTGCCTTTTTTATAGATGTTATGCTCTGCATCATTATAATGCAAACTGAACAAAATGGACCAACAACGGCTAATCCAAGAAAAGACAACTCTTAGTGATGATACATATCTGTGCATAGGCATATTTTGTTTTACACATTTGATTTTAGAAACTTACATATGTATAATAATATCAAGTTATTTTAGTTATTACTTTTTTATCTCAATAATTTTATTATAATCTAAAGTCCACTACCAACGTGAACTAACTGCATGGAGTGGTATAAAACTCGGATGGAAAGTGCCCGCTGCAGGTAACATTTTTAAAGGTAACTTCTTAATACATGTATTCCATGAACATGCACGAAATAAAGACGAACGCCATCTCTGTTTAGATATGAACCATCGGTGCTATCAAGTGGCCATACAAAATTCGTTATTAAGGGGAAAATGTTACCTGGAGCGGCCCTTTTCTCCAAGTCTTTGACGTGGGTTTTTGCTACAAAGGTCATAGTGCCAGCAAACTCCATTTTTGGCTGGTTGCCAACCCAAAAGTACAGAGTTCTCCTCAATAAGTATGAATGAGTGTGAAAAGTAGTTCAAAGTAGTTTTGGGTCAAACTTCATTTAAAATCGTAGGAAAATAGACCAGAAAATAATGTTTAAATGATATTGCAAGACTGCCCTACGTCATGGCAAAAATAGTATCAGACGTGATGTGACCTAATTTGGGGGGTGTAATACAAACTTTACAAGGCCATATTCCGGCTGCAGGGGAAAGGCATTTGTGACATAATGCTGTTTAAATGCACTAATCTCCATCATTATGTGTTTCTATTCAGTTTATAACAATTTATTTTTGCTTGATTGCGATGAAAGCTCAGAGCTTATATGAACCGCTCTCGAGTCCGCTTCCTGGGTAGAACCAGTACTGAGTATTGTTTTATGAGAGGCATCGGGTCGAGCTGGGGATCGAACCCGCAACCTCTGGCGTGACCAACCACTCTATCCATTACACAACCGCCCTGCCTTATTTTCATTTGCATATTTATACAAAAATATCAGGAAAAATTAATAATTGCCTTTATTTAGGTATTGAAACCTTTTTATTTGCCGTTATGTCAGACACTTTTTTATGCATTGCACTTTGATCGTTTCTGCACGATATTAACAATAAATAGTTTATTAAATGCATAAAAATACAATTCACATGTTTGTTCCTTTTATATTTCCAATGAAAGTTCGTCTTTATTCTGCTCCTAACCTAGTTCTCCACCAAGCCATATGCAGCCCCAGGCCTACAGCGCTTTGATTTAACATTGCTCCATACCATTAAGTCACGTGGGTTCGCCTACCTGATTATGCTACACTGAATCGGAAGTCTGTATGCCAACATGTATCGGCATCAAGCTTAAATAAAAAATTTCAAGAGTGCGCATGTTCATTTTGACATCTCGCGCGACACTATGCCTGAAATAGTCTACATGGTGCAAAGTTTCAACATATCAACACTGCCATATTGATGGGCAATGATGGCTTAGCACAATTCTAGCGTTAACTATCTTCTCCGTCTATATTAAGCCAGGCTGGTTAGCTCAGTTGGTAGCCCATCTGACTATCAATCCAGGGTTCGTGAGTTTGATTCCCCAACCAACCAGTCTCTGTGATAATATAACATTGTGTCTTATTGTCATTCGTCTCTCACTGCTGATTCAAGTGGGAAAGTTATCTATACTTGCGGAGATGGATGTACTGGAACACCTTTCAGGATTTCAGGAAAGAATGGTTAGGTTAACTGAACATATGTTAGCCCTCGACGGCATACAAATGATGCTAAATATTCAATTTATTCAATCCATTGAGACTAGTTATCAGCCAGTGATATGCACTCTTAACTAGTTCTTATATTTTATTTACAGTTAGTTATGTTTGATTAGAAATTTAACACAGAAAACAAATGTCCGCATTAAAGGTAAATTTAGTCAATCTTCATTTTGATTAAATTGAGCCAAGTCATTAAGTATTCATCAATCACTCTTATGAATATTCTTAGGTTTGAACTCAAGAATGAAATTTGAAAAACACACTTACAAACAATTTTTTGAAACCAAACTTTGCAACTTAGGAACATCTAATACATACAATGTAGTCAAATAAATTCTCACAATTCTATCAGTCATGATGAATTAGATATCTAAGGTTGGAATATGGATTCTCAAGCTTAAGTCCAAGAATATTCTCATGAATGGTTGGTGAATACGACCCATTGGTATACAAACATATTTATAGGAAACTTTAGAGGCTGCATGTGTAAATAAACATCACCATTGTTATATCTAAAAAAGTTATATATATGTAATACTTGTTACTTATTCAACCATCCAAGTTCTGACAATGAGCTAAACAGATTACTTTCATCCAAGTTTTCTTCTTCTCATTATCTTTCTCCAAAGAAAGATTACGATCAAACAGGTTGCCTTTCTCCTCTCCCTCGATCTGCTAGTGCCCGCTAAGTTTCACTTGATGAAAGCTTAAGACTCAATAAAACAACAACAACGAAACCGATTTCCTAGCATATCATTTTATTAAACTAATATAAATAAAATATTAACAGACTTCTTCTACATAGAATATAAAACATTAACATCAGGGTACAAATGAGCATGCAAGTGAATATGTTACTGTAGTTTGCTCCTTTACGGACAGATCCATTAAATGTAGTATGTCAGGTTTAAAAAAAATTTGATAAAACACATTTCCCCTTATCATGCCTGTGTATACTCAATAATCACATATTACGGTACCATAAGGATATTAATTTAAACCTGCCAAAATAATATAATGGAAAGTGATTTCTTAACTTGGCTTGCGCATCCAGGTAAGACTAAAATTAGATTTCCCACTTTAAATTGCAACATATTTGGTAATGTATTAAATAAGTCACATGATTTCATTTTGATTTCAATTTGATTTATCATATTGATTAAATATTGTAGAATTTCTCTCATCTTAGAAAGAATCTGAATGAAGTGATGAAATCTATTTTTAAAATGTGGATTTCGTTGCAATTTCACCACTCCAGTTAAAATACCTTTTTTTTTTTACGCATTTTGGCCAATTTGAAACACTCGTTTATAATTATTTAATGATAGTGAGATGCTTAAACATATTTTTCATCTTTTAGACATTAAGAGCATTTTTTCCTGATACCCTGCCTTTAAACATGTATGTACTAGAATCAGTCACATACAAAATTTCATTGAAATCATAATATCAATTCCATCGTGCACCATCTGTTCATGGAGGTGAAATACAACATGTAATATTGAATACAGTAACATGTATTGTCATTATACTTGCAAACATGCTGGTTGCTCCTGACATACATGTAAAATGCATGTAAAATGTGCAGACAAAATACAATGAAGGAAGCTTCGACATATGCATGCACATAATTATGAAATATTATGTAACACATGCATTGCTTGTAATCTTTATAAAAAAACAGTTGTACAGAGACTTTCACACAGATATGAGTGTAACTGATAATAAATATTATAATCATTAATATTATATATGTACAAGAAAAATAAATGATCAAGGTATGGGGGTATCGCTAAACATCTCAAACTGAGATTTTCTTCAGATCTCATTTTTTCTAAATGATTACTTATTACACATGAAATGACAACACAGAATTGATGTCGGATCAAATCAGTACTCATTGGTAAAGGAAAGCATGATCAAAGTAAATGAAACTTTAAAAAAAAAGCTGACTTCACAAAAATCTCAAGTTGGGATGTATAGTGAAACTAGTGCCAGGAACCTTAAGTTATGATTTGAGCACAGGCCACAGACACCTAACATACACATATTACATGATCTCTTTAATGTTTGCGAATGTTTTAGTTGTGAAATATAGGGCAGTTTGTTTTGTTTTCTTTCCACAAAACCAGTCTTGATTTACACCTCTGCCTAGGCAACCTCAAAGAGAAACCACACGTTTTATGCATTCAGTCTGGCAGAATTTCCATCAGTTTAATTATAGGCTGGTTATAGTCGCACTGTCATCCGTGCCATTGAGAGTCATTTTAAAACTGATAATAGATAAAATCGTAAGTACAACTCATTTTTTAAAATGTTTGATATTCACATTGATAAAGGCAAAATTGTGTTTGCTAAAGTACATATAACCAACAATAACAAACACATTACCACATTCAATTAGTATTCATGTCAAACATTGGTTGGATATCCAGTAATCTGATCAATTAACCTCGACTTATTACAGTTGCTAAGTTTTAATACTAACTTTCTACCTGTATATTATCTGGCTCCAACACATACTTAAATACTTAAAAACTTAAATATAAGAAAAGCAACCAGGTGATCACGATTTTATACAGGTTCCACTATATCTGTATATATGGTTTTATTGATATTGATTATATAAAAGATGAATAACCAGCCAAAACTTAGTTAAGTTTTTGAGTAGTTATGTAAAGTGTTGGTGAAACATGAGGTTTTTGTTTCACCATTATAGTAAATATTTGAATTTTAAGAAAAGCATCCAAATGGTCATGATTTTAGACTTGTTCCAGTACAACTGCACAAAGTTAAAATGGCTGATTAAAAATTAATAAGTAACCAGTCAAAATCAAGTTATATCTTTAAATATTTAAGTAAAACTTAAGAAAATTCTGATGCAACAAAAGCCAATGTAGAAGACAGTGTGCTGTTTATAATTATAACTTTACAAACTGTGTTAATGCAACATGTAAACTATCATCTACTGACCTACAACAGGGACACTCTAATATCACAATATTCATATCACAGAAATTTACAATCACTAATAATCACATACATATAAATCAATATTTTGATAATATTTGTTTCACCAAAATGTTTAAATATTTACTTTATAAATACTTTGAAACTTAAAACAAAGAAAAGCATCAAGGTAATCAGGATTTTAGACTGGATCCAGAAAAACTGGTTTCATTTATCTCGACTAAAAAAATATTAACCAGTGAAAACTAGGTTCAGTTTTTAAGTATTTACCGGTAAATAAAATTTAAGAAATATTTTGGTGAAACAGAAGTCAGGTAAGTATTTCCTTTGATATAAACATACATATGGCTACTACCCTTAAAAAGCAGCCTGTACAATTTATACAAATCAGATCGAAATAACCGTCTGCTGTTCATACAGTATAGGCACTATCAAAAAGTATGGAACATGACTGCAGATCAATTTATAATATTTGCAATAGCAACAACTTTTATCATTACTCCCCAATAAATTAATTGTTATCTATGCATCTTTAAATAACTTTTAATGCATTTTATTTAAAAATTCATTCAACTATTTCTCATGTTTGTACAGTTTTTCTGACAACTGTTTTTTTTTCTTTTTTTTACTTTGTTCACCTCCTTTCTATGTTTGTACAGATCTCCCCACCCCTCCCCTGATTATACCCCTTTTAGTATTTACTGGCAGGTACAGTAATTTTTACCTGCCAGTAATTTATACCTCTTGTCGACATTGAATATTGGTCTACTTCAATATCAACATGAAATCCATACAGACTTCCTTTACATTCCCATTTTCTCCCACACACACAACCACTAATGAACCCGAGGCTATCATGAAAACAGTTAATCTGCAAACAACTATATACATTATAAATATAGAATAGAATATACATACCTACAATGAACATATAAACTATCATACAAATCTTGCAGTGTGATACAATAAAATAAGACTTATACAGCATCATGTTAATACAGAAATTTCAAGATACCTGAGAACAGTTATATTAAGTTCAGTTAAGTTTTGACAATTTTGTTAAATTAAACAGACGTCATTATTGGAGTGAATGTTACGTTTCTTAAGTTCTCAAGCAACTTTTACTAACAATAAGTAATTGATTAATTGACTGAATATTAAGCGTCATTTTTATGCCATTGTGGGCTAACAGACGATCAGTTAACCTAACCACTGTTTCCTGGGATTAGCCAGTACTCATGCACACCCCGACTCCGCAAGTGATGAGACACAATGACGTATATATCAATCATCATGGAGACTGTTGCCGGGCGAGGGATTCAAACTCACGACCCCTTGATTGATAGTCAGACGCGTAACCGACTGAGCTAACGGGCCCGGCAAACAACAATAAGTAAAAGATGGTGTTCGAGTTGAAGCAAATTACTACATAAGCCTGTCAGTACCTTGTTACCTATTCATTATCACAACGATAAACTCCCCATATGTCCACGTAACTAATAATAATAATAATAATATTTTTATTAAACAATGGCAACTCAATTTCAACTGTTCTCCCTTGAGGCAATCAATAATAAATCACCAATGTACCTCACTAATGATATGTACATTTCAAAGGAACATATCATTTATAAATGTACCCAGTAACTACGGTTATTTCTATGAAATTTGGAGAATTGAAAAATTTGAAACTGAAACTAATGAAACACTGACCACAGAGAAAGATGAGAGTAAAAGGGAGGGGGGGGACTTTAAATGACAGAGTTTTACATCACACTTAAATACATCATGGCCTACTAAGCAGCTACTGAGGCTGTTACTGATTATAAAGCATATAACAACAGTTGCTCATCTGGAGTAACATGCTTACAGCAACAAAATTACAAATAAAATGAAGAATAAATAAAAACTTGGCACTATTCGGCTACAATATATTTATGGGACAATTGTCAATTGGACCGGAAAATGAACTCCAAGATCTTTATCAAAGAGAAAAGTAGCATTTCCTACTTTTAGTAATATTTTCTATACACATATATACTTTGTTTCTTTTACATATCAAAAACTGCACTGAATTATAAATAGCCTTTATAAATTACTGGGCAGTGTGAAATTTAAGCAGACATTATAAAATTTAGAAAACTCAACATCAGCAAAAAATACAAAATTGATGTGTTTTTTTTTTTTTTTATTTGTTGATGCCTATTTATTTTAGCTCTATTTTGAACAAGAGTTGTCAGAAGACAACAAAGCTCGCCTCTGATTGTCTAAGTCCAAAAAGGGCCATAACTGTGCCAAAATGCCATTCAGAGTTATGGTTCTTGCCTGTGTGTGTTCCACTGATGATAGTGAACACACATGCAAAGTTTCATTCACATCCAATGAGTGGTTGCATAGATATCTTAAACTTAAACGCAAAATTTTAACCTGGGTGTCTACAGACGACGACTGGGTCATGGCAATAGCTCTCCTTGGACTTTGTCCCGGTGAGCTTGAAAGGCACACTCATATCACTGATATGAATTGCTCTTGAGTCCTTTTTCTGGGTAGAAACAGTACAGTGTTGTTTTTCGAGAGGCCATTGGAGATTGGTATCAAACCCACAACCCCTGGTGTGAGCGGCCAAGTCTCTTTACACTACAGTACTGACCCTGTTGATTTTAATTTATTATCTGTACATAAAAGCAACTTCTCTCTAGTATAAGCTTCCTGCTTAACAACAAGGTACACTTGGCAAAACTTAAGATCTCTTTTTCCTACTGATACAATGAATTATGTTACAAAAAATGTATAAACAACAAAATCATAGTGAAATGAAATTTTAGTAAATTTACGGCAAAAAAACTTCATCCTCGGTTAATTAAAAACAAAATAATGATTGACATACTGCGTAAAAATGCAAACACCATGTATAGCAGATGCAGAACGAACCAAAAAATATTTGACGAAACTTATATCTGCATCTTATATATCTGAAATGAAGAGGCAGTGATTAATACTGGCAATGTCAATTTTTTTTTTTACAGATATTTGAAGTCTAAAATATTATTATTGGGTAATTTATCTTATAATCACATCTTTAAATTGAATGAGAATTGACCAAAGAAATAATCTAGCTATTATGAATAAAGTTTCTTAAACATTTCAGCTTAACTATTGTTAATATCATGAAATAAAGCTAAAACATGTAAAAATGTATTGCTAATATATAAAACTTTTTTTAAATCCTCATATATCTACATATTAATCTTAACACACAGATCCAGATTTTTGAGTAAAAATAATCTATTCTGTAATATCTAAACTATTAAACAAAATTGAATTTGAATGAAAATAAAATCTGCTTAGTAATGACAGTGATATTACTAAATATCAGTCATGTTACACAGCCAGTATCACTATATACGGCCTGTGACTATGATGAATAGCCTGTATCACTCTACATAGCCAGTGTCACTATATATAGCCAGTGACTATAATGCATAGCTAGTGTCACTATACATAGTAACTATAATGCATAGCAAATGTACCTAGCCAGTAACTAAACTGCATAGCCACTCAGGGCTAGAATTTAAACTTTTTTTTGCACGCACACATTTTTGTGAGTACAAGATCTTTCAACTCACAAAATATCAACTTTACTCGCAAGTTTGATAAACCATTTTTAGAAATTTTATATACATGAATATCTGGTTATTTTAATCACTGACAATTTGTTGAGTCATGGTAAATTGGATGTGTATCAAAATATGTAGATTAAATGTCGCCATGTGATTAAAATCGGCAAACAAGTCTGTACACTGTGTAAAAAAACATCATTAATTGATGCGTACTGTGTAAAACATCATCAACTGATGCATGTTTACACAGATCATAACTGAAAGTTGAAGAAATGAAAACCGCCGTCAATTCAATTTAATTTTTTGCACTTGGAGCTTATGGAAAAATTACTCGCATTTTTCATTTTCCACTGCCATTTTGCGAGTTTGCAAGTGTTAAATTCGAGCCCTGGCCACTGTCACTATACAGTCAGTGACTATAATACACAGCCAGTGACTTTTATAATTATGTTCATAAAGATAAGTAGACCGTGATTAATACGAAATGCAGCAAATGACTATGACAAGAAGCCAGCGACTATGATACCGAGTCAGATGTTGTGTGAGGAATCATGACACTTAAGAGTATTTATATATTTTATGCTTCCATTGGAGAATCTGAGCCGTCAGAATCTCGTCGTCTTGTGTACGTCTCATCTTCACGATGCCTGACTGCTGTATCCTCAAAGTCATCGTCATCATAGTCATCTGTGTAGTCATGGATACTGGCGGACCTTGATCCTCTACTATGAACAAAGTCTTCGTCCAGGCCAACACTTCGTAAAGTTGCATTGAATTTCTTTTCTGCCCTTTTCTTGGCATTTATCTGTAAAATATAGAAAAGGGCCATTTAATTAATGACTGTCTCACATGGTATTAGAGTATTCATGGATGCTTATTGAATGTTTTGGTATATGAAGTAAGCTTATAATTATCTTTCATGCGTTTGAGGAGCAGATGGACAATTCCGTCCCGAAAGTTAACTGTTTTGGCAGTAACAAGGCTCTCTTTCTTGTATACAACCCTAATTGCGTGATTTTTTAAGAGTTTCATTCTGGTTTATTTTTTGTAGTTGTGCAAGGATACCATAGTATTTATAAACAATATGTCATAATGTGAGGATTTTATGAATGGCATGACCTCAAACCATGTCACAGCACGAGGAATCTGTCATTGTGTAAGGATTTCATAAATGGCATTACGTCACAGTGTGAAGCCGGTAGAATAAGCATGTGCAGGGTTGTAGAATGAAAAATCCATGCCCGGTAAAAATAGGAAGAAATCCTTGTCCATTATGCAAAAATGAACAATCTATCAATTATATAAATATATATGGAGATAATTATTTGTGAACAACCAGACATAAATGTACATGTACATACCACACTAGGACGAGCACACCTAGCTACAATGCAAACCATAGACACAATATCAAGGCCTCTACCAACCCATTAGAACTGGTGTAAACCAGGACTTATATACTATGGTTTTACATGCAACACATCTGGACTGAACGGACAATTAACATACATAAAATGACAGCTTTATATAAGTAGGATCCAGTTAAAGATTCATGACTACTCACATGTTATATAAAGGACAGACATAGAAACCCTTTGGATCATGAAGATTCAGTGAAGAAAGATAATTGAGGGTAAAACCTATATTTCCCTCCGCTGAAACCGGTAGGGGACTAATAATTACTTTGTTATTACCTGTGATTCCTGTTCAAAGAGCAGGGGTCTCCTGTTCACCCGTTCCTTCATCTCCCTCATTTCTCTTTCATACTCATCCACACGGGACCGGTCGGCCTCCCTGAAGTTAAGTCATTGTCTTTATATACTCTCACAAAAGAGAATTATATACATATAAAATATAGTTTGAGAACCTATACATATAACCATATGGTAATCAGCTGACTGGCTCTTCCCAAAGTAACTGGCAAACTTTCTTGCATTTATAAAGTTACTTTATAAATCTAGTGAGGATTGATTGATTGAATATTTTTTTTTGCAATTGAGGGCTAACAGGCAATCAGTTAACCTAATCACTGTTTCTTGAAAGATTAACCAGTACTCAAACACACCCAATCTCCGCATGTAACTGATGACTTTCCGGCTTGAATCAGCGGTGAGAGACAAATGATAATGAGACGTAATGTCATATATCAACCATCATGGAGATTGTGGTTAGGCGAGCATTCAAACTCACGGCCCCTGGATTGATAATCAGACATGCTAATGACTGAGCTAATCAGGCATCTAGTGAGAAAGAGCATCAAGTGATCTTGAGACAAGCCTTTCATTTATTTGTTTGTCCTTTACCTACTTACACAATAATATTTCTTCTACTCGCCCTCACTAAAATATTTTTATTGTTTGTTGATGCCAAAATGTTGGATAATATCCGACGTTATATCTACAAGAATTATTATATTCTGTTCATAACCCTGGCAACACTATTTTTGTCTACAGTGCTCAATAAACAGTTTCCCATATCCATAAAACTAGGTTCCAACAAAAAAATTCACAGAAGGCAATGAAAGTTCGCGAAAAAGGCTGCCATTCATAAATATGTTATTCATTTCTTTATAAAATAAACATCTTTAAGTTACTCGTTATGCTGCTTTAACCCTTTACTCCATAGATACGCGTTTTTCCGGCACCAATCACAGGAGGCCTTTGAAAACAGTGCAGGTAGAGTTCAGATTGCTGGTAACGAGCAATCTGAACACTTCCTGCACTGTTTTCCACTCTGTCAGTTAATATAAACATGATAAACACGATTCACCCATTGCTGATACAAATGTACTTGGTGAATTAATGCTTTCAGTATTAGAGGTGTCCAAAGGCATCTATATGAAGTAAAGGGTTAAAGAGATGATGCGCAAGGAAAAGGTAATAATTATATGTTTTGTTCGACAAAACACAAAATGTTAAATATATGATAATTTATCTACCTACCTAAGATGAAAATGATGGGCATGTCATACAGTCAAGGATCAACAATTAATATTTTGATTTAGGCCCGACTCTATATGGCATCCAACTTTAAATGGGGTAGGAAGACCTCAAAATGAATCTGTGTAGAGCCACCATCCTCAGGCTGGCACAAGAAACTGGTAAACTTTCTTCTAACAATAATTTTGACTGAACTGGCTGGTCTTGAACCCAAAACCTCCGTGGCAAGGAGGTTAATCATCTTTACACAGTGCCTTAGGTAGAGCTCTCACGATTTTTCAAAGTTAAAATTTAAGGATTTTTCCCCGGACCTTTAACATCTTTTAAGGACCTCATAAACATCACATTTTTTTCTATGTATTATAATAATTATGTACTAAAATGAATCATAATGTTTGGCTTTCTCAGAGAAAAAAGCCACAGAATAATTTTTTGTGTTTTATAATGAAATTCAGGATTTGGGAGGTGAAAACACTAGTGATGTTTTATATGAATGAAGATACATACAAACCTTATAGCAATGCATTTATGTTTAGAACAAGACTAGGATGTAATCCAGCAAACTACATTGCCATCTTGAATCTGTACTAATTACATTTCCCAGATCAAGTTCTTCAATTTCCAGTGTTAACACAGCCAGAACCCAGGGATTAGTAAGTCACAGACTTTTCCTGTTTTGGGAACCCTACTTAGATGACCAAGCAATGGAAAAAAACAAACATAATATATTCTGTCTAGATGCTAATCTATACATTACACCAGGTACTTGGTTTATGCTTATTTATTAAGCTTGACTAGAAAAGAAACTCAGAGCTCATATGAATCTCTCTTGAGATTGTTTCTTTGTAAAAAGCAGTACTGAGCGTAGTTTTTGAAAGGCCATTTGGTCAAATCTGGGGTCAAACCCAGGGTCACTTGATGTGAGCAGTCAACACCCTACCTACTGCTCTACCACTCTGCTACCCTCTCCCACTTTTTTCAGTGACAATTTTTACATTAACTGAACATAGATAAAGGGCAACAAACACAAAAATCCCAGTGAGTCTAGTTAGCAAGAGTTGTGTTTCTTAAACTGTGTAGTGCCACCCATTAAAGATGAATTTCTATCACAAATAGAAGAGACACTATTATACTTGGAAAAAGCAACACTATCTTAATAAGTCATTTTATTGAAGTGTACATAATTTGGAAAGTTCATACAACAGTTATTTTTGTAAAAAGTACCTGTTTTAACATACCTGTACTGTTTTTTCTTTTCTGAAAGATTTTCTCTCGGAGTTTCTTTCATAGTTTTTTCATTAATTTCTCGTCGCAATCTTATCTCCTTCACCCTACGTCGCCTTTCTTCCTCAATCTCTCGTAGCTCACGCTCTGACAATCGCTGTAGGTGTTTTCTGCAAAAATTTATTAGAATGGTCAAATGTCCAAAATCATTTAATAATTGTGTTCTATTTCAAAATAGTCAAATTGTCATAAACAACACAAACTACTGAATTTACCTAGGAAATGACTGCAGGCATTTCACAAAATCCCTGTGCTTATTTTGTTTCAAGTTAATGTGAATAGGGTTTAATGCCATTTTTAACACATTTCAGGTTATATGTGGCATATCTAGTTTTATTGGTGGAGGAAGACTTCGGAATGAATCTGAGTAGAACTACTGTTCTTCCACAAATAACTGGCTAACGTTTTCACATAAATTTTTTGGAGCGAACAGGACTCAAACCTTAGTGGTGAGAGGTAAGTGATCTTGAGACTTCGACATAGACCACTCCATCATGGAGGACCCATTGTGTCAAATAAATGGTGTAGAAATCAATAAAAAAGATATTAATTAAACAGATGAAAAAAAATTATTGCTGAACCTTCATTAGATATGAACTAACATGTAACAAGAAAGGGCTGTTTTTGAAAAGAACTGTTGGCTGTGCTCCTATGCACCCGCTCAAATCGCAGATACAAAAAAAAAATTATCTTTTGTTTCTAAATTGAAAATATTTTTTACCTTGTCTGGGTATTCCTTACATCTGCAGACCGGGTAGACTTTGCTGGTAGTGAATCCAGAGACGTTGACATATGACCTAAAAAAACAGGATAATGTCAATGAACATGGTCATGTTATAGGATGAATACTAGTAACTACATAACTATTTTGGTCACATTTAAAGATACAAAGAGATACCATGCTCGGGGCCATACTGTCTGCATGTTAGACTGCCAAATCTAGTTGCTTTACTATATTTTGACTTTCAGTAAGGGAAGGGATGCACTTGCTGACTTTTCATCACCCCATATTAATCAGATTAAATAAGGTGTTGATCGACATTGTATATATATCAGATGTGCTGTCTCAAAAGACGCAAACTAAGATATCATCAAAAAGGTCCTTAGTTGAACTTGAAGGCTCAGAAATGTGCAATATGTTGCACAAGGAATAAAATATCAGTCTGCTGATTTATTCCCTCAGGAAAGAAGTAACAGGCCGAATCCCCCCTTGGTGCAACAAGTTGAATGATTTTAAAAAGAGTCTATTGAATATATGGTGGTTGTGTTAAGCATTTTAAAAATTCTCCACATAATGACAAAGATATGGACCTGCCAGGAATATATTGAGATTTCCATATGCCACCCTTTGGTGCAAAAAAAACCTGCAAACTGTACTAAAGCATTTTAGAATAAATCGATTAGTGACACAAATTAATCTTACCAAGTGATTTCATCTTTTGTCTTGGTAGTTTGTATGGCCACCTATTTTCCTTCAATGTTTGTTCATCCCTTTCAATATCAAGTTTCACCTTCTCATTAGCAGTCAAAGTTCTCCTCATCTCAACTTTAAATGGTCGTGTAATTGTACCTTCTTTACAACCTTTCCTACGTTGCAACTCTTGCTGAAACTGTCTATATAGAGCATCATAGTCTGGAACCTCATGGTTAATTTTAGGTCGAGAAGTACCAGCACTTTTTATACCCCTTTTCTTGCTTTTAAGCCTTTTCTCTCTTTCCTTTTGTTCTTTCATTTGTTCTCTAGCATTCATATTCGGTGGCAAAGCTGCAGATCTTAATAAGTCTTCAGCTCTCATTTTCATTCTGATCTTTCTGTATTCCTCCTCTTCTAAAAGTTTATCGTCAACAGATGTGTCAAAAATATATTTTGGCACTGGTTTTGCTTTAAATGTATTAGGGGTAAATTTTTCTGGAGTTTGTTTTTTCAATTTCTGATTACAGTCTCGTTCCATTCTCTGGTGTTGTTTTCGATCTTCTTCACGTTTTAAGAAACTAAACGGCTGCTCCTGAGACTTTAACAATTCAGCACTCATTTGTTTGACACTTTCTCTTCTTTGCTGTTTCTGCTCTTCAATTTCATCATAGAGTGGAAGATATACATGTGCAGGAACAGGTCTTGCCTTGAATTTTTTTGTGCATTCCTCTTCTTCCTCTTGCTCCATTTGAAGTCGTTGATTCTCAAACTCCATTTGATTTTTAGTTTTCTTCCTTTCTTTAGTTTCCTCCCTTACAGTCATACCAAATGGTTCAGGTATAGTTAAACGATGCCTCCAACTGTCCTCCTTTTTCTTCTTCTCTTTACGTGCAACAGCTGCTGATGATATTCTTTCTGTCTGGCTAAGTCTGGGTGCATAGTCTTCTATAGAGAAATTTTGCCACATGTCATCAATACGTGATAATGTTTTAGAAATTTCTCGAGGTCTGTAAGGCTCTGATACCGTGTCATCTGGAATAAATTCTTCATCACTCGCTTCCAAAGAATGCCTTAAACCTATAGCAGTGTTGCGAAGATCTTCTGTTGACCAAGCCTGTTCATGGTACATTGGAGCAGATCTTGGACGAGATGGTGGAGATGTCAAAGATTTGGCTGTCGCTGGTAAGGGTGGTCGTCCTGTAGGGGGTCTGCGTGAAATGTCTGCAGGAAGAGAGTCAACAAGAGGCGGAGTTGTCCCTCTTTCGTGTAAAAGTGGAGATTGAGACCTTTCTGGAGCAATAGGAGATTGGGGTCTATTTGTTGAAACCAGTACCCCATCTTCATCTACAAATGTTTTTGAACGAAATGACTTCTCTCGAGTTGATACAGAACAAAAATTATCATTATCTTGAAAAGTGGGGGTTACTCCCCGGTGTTTTTCAATATAAATTTTCTCACATTTCTGCAATATTTTTTTCTGCTCATTCTTCAACTCCAAAAGCTTTTGGTAGAATTCTTCATCTGACAAGTTACTGAGGTGCATGATAGACGAATGATCTGCGGAGAGTGCAAAATTGGGTTTATGTTTGGTTTCCAAAATATCACCTTCCACCTCGCCATCTTCATCGTAATCGTCGTAAAATATACCAGAAAAACGTCCGAGCACAGGGGGCGATCTCTCATGCATAGAAGCCGAAAGTCCTGTTCTTGGATTGAGGGGTGGTTTAACGCTAGAGTTAGTTATAACCGACAAACCATGGCTTGTTGCCATTGTTGCCATGTTGGATCAAAACTATGCCCGGACCGGAGTGAATAACAGGTGCCCGCAGTTCGGCTAAAATAATAATATAAACAAAATGATAGGAAAGTCGGCACATCTAAAATATAATTTTCATAATTAAAATAATGTTTGATATAAATCTTTATGAATTAAATAGATAAAGATTTATATGAATTAAATAGATATATTATATAAGGAAGTAAAAAAAAATGCCCAGTCGTCTATCCAATCGCACATCGCTCGGTCATTTCCGTAAACGTTCGAAATATGTTATCGTTTACGGAAATGGCCGAATGATGGTCAGGCGTCTTTTTTGACTGTAAGGAGGACCTTCCAGGGGTTTTGGAGATCTGGAGAACATGACCATTTATTTTCAGAGATCTGGGAAACATTGGGCATTACTTTCAGAGATCCAGGGATCAAAGGCATAATTTTAGAGATCTAGGGATAATGTCCTTAAAGAAAAAAAGAGAAAAAAAGTACCTAATTTTACCAATTTTATCAGAGACATGTTAACAGAGATAGGCAACTGGAGGCACTTGTCTAAATTTCAGGTGGCACATTTGGTGTTTTCTAGTTTAGTTTAAACTTATTTATTTTGCTTCGGCTGTGAAACAAGTTTTTAAGACTTAGACAAATCACTCTCGAAGTTTTCCTGGGTATAACCAGTACTAAGCATAAATTATGTGGAAAAATTGTCATGCTCTAGGACACCACACATATTCGTGACGGAGTCTCGAACCCACGACCCTCCGAGCATGGGTTTGTTGCTCTATCACTAGACCACGTGGCGTTTTCTAAATCATGGAAACACAACTCCTCCAGAATCAAACAACATATTTTTACGATTATGGTATAAAAGGAAAGGGCTTGATTGTAAATTTGGGAGATTAATTTTTCTTTTTTAAACTTAAAGAATTGAAGAATTTTTACGCTTAATATTATTTTTTGTGATCATTTTCTCTTTTTAGCCCATTTTTAAAGTAAGAAATAAGAAAAACGACTTTAAATATCGATATAAAACTTTCGCCACCGATGGAAAACATACTTCTCTATCTTACTACATAATATTTCTATTTTTATTGTGTGTTATTTAAACGTATTTGTTAAATCAAGACTACTGTACCGTTTTTTATTAAAAAAACATTTCGTGAAAATTTCAACATATTTCGTTTTCAATCCGTAATAATTTAAATTCAGAAGAATAATATTAAATAATTGATAATTGGAATTAGTCTTCATTTTTAGCAGTTTTACTTTGGTAACAAAATTATTTAATTCAGACAGGATTCGAAGAGTTATTAAAGAAATACTAAAAGTGCCATGTACATTATATTGCTATTAGCCTGCCAGTCTCTGTAATTAAGTCACTGTTTTTATGTATAATTTCTATACTTGATCATAATTTACTTTTAAAATGAGATGTTGACTGCTTGGTTTCAAAACATATTTATTCATTAAAATGTACATATATACAAATAAGTTTAGGTATAAATATGGATTAGAACGGAAGATAAAATGTTGACTACTTGAAATAGCTTTTGATAGCTTCGGAGGTTTCTGGCAACGTGTTAGTCTGGGACCCTGCCCAACTTCATTCCATAATCGTTTGTAACCGAAATAAATTTTGGATGGTAATTCAAAACAAAGATATATTTACAGTTTTGATGCGTATAGGCAGCCTAGGGCAGTGGTTATCATTGTCGAGACTGGTGTTCAATCCCACTCGGCATCTAACTTTTTATTTATTAGATCTTGTTTACACAATATAGTCAATTATTTATGCTTATGTATTGCCTTTTGCAAATTAATTATTATGATGATGTGTAAATAATAATAGAGAAGAATATAGTAGATGTTTTACTTAAGGGAATACAATTTGGTACTTTCAGGGAACTATGTTTAAAACGTTTGGAGATCTAGGGAACAATGGAAATACTTTTAAGAGATCTGGAAAACATAGACAAAATACTTTTGGTGAATTTTGGCAAATACTTTTGGAAATCTGGGGAACAATAGGCATTACTTTAAGAGATCCGGGGAACAGGGAACCCGCCCACCCCCCTGGGAGGGCCTCTGCACGGTTGACCTTAAATTAGGGAATGAGACAGTCGCCCCTTTCCAGTAGTATTTACAGTTAAAATGTCTGGATGTACAGTTAAAATTATATTCACTGCGGTGGTCCTTAGTAGTTGGCTGGACCAGCCGCTGACCTGATGGCAGTGTTGAAGCCCTCTAGCGTGGTCATGTCGGTGGCTGCTACTGGTAGTCTGTTCCAGTCTTGGATGGCCCGAGGGTAGAACGAGGTCTTGTATATTGTATTTGGTGCGTTTGGCTGGTATAGACGCATGTCTCCTCTCGTTCTCCTGTCGTTTGGTTTGATTATTGGTCCCGTGTCCAGGTCAACAAGCTGGTGCTGGATCTTGTTGAGCATAATGAGGCGGTGTTCCCTTCTAAGATCTACAAGTGGTATCCACCCTAGGCCCTGAAGCATACTGGTGACACAGCTTGTGGTCCTGTCGGTATAGTTGTTCATAGTTGTCCGTCTTCTGGTAGGGGTCCCAAACGGACAAAGCATAATCCAATGTAGGAGCGAAGAAGGCAGTGTAGGTTGCTCGTCTAGCATCTTGGATGGCGTTATACAGGTTCCGACGAAGGAAACATAAGGATTTGGCAGCCTAAGAGGTTACGTTGTCGATGTGTTTGGTCCAGGACAGGTCATCGCTGATTGTGACGCAAAGGTATTTCGCACTGTTTGTCTTTTCCAGTATATGACCATGTAGTTGGTACTGTGTGTCACGCCTAGACCTGGGGTTTGTGAAGATACTAATAACTTGGCATTTCTCTGGGTGGAACTTCATCTGCCACCTACTCTCCCACTGACATAGTGCATCCACGTCTTCTTGGAGAATCCTAGCATTATCTGGTCCTCTGATATGGCGATATAGGAGGCCATTATCAGCAAATTACTTGGTGTCTGATGTGGTGGACTCTGGCAGGTCATTGATGAATGTTAGGAATAAGAGTGGCCCAAGCACTATTCCCTGGGGTACACCGGAGACTACATCAGCTTTCTCAGAATGCTTACCCTCTAGCGCAACTTGCTGGCTCCTGTAGTTGAGGAAGGACTTCATCCATCGTAGTGTACAGTCTGAAATTCCATAGTACTGTAGACGTGGATAAGATTTGTGGACTCTCTCTTCTTCCAGTATGCCTCTGCTTCTTCTTAGTTTAGAAATAGTTTATATGATGCAATGATGGCCCAGTCAGTAGACCTTAATCATTTTAGGCATGCTGTATTGAAAAAGTTTTTTTTTGCAAATTCTAGAATTTGAAAAAATCCAAATATACATCCACTTACTGTGTGCTCCGGTTCCCATGTTCCCTTTCCGTGTATACCCTGTTTATACTCTTTCATTTTCATTTCAAAACTAAATTTCGCAATGCCCTATGACTATAGTATAGTTTTAGTTGTCCGATAATGCCTGTGAAGACGTGTGGCAAAATCGTACCTAGGAACAAATGTTCTACATTGGAAGTTATATCTATTTATTTTATTTGTAGGATCAAATAAACTCTGTACGGTCATTGGCCTCGTCTATTTTACAAGGAAAATGCTTTTGTAGTGTCACTTGTGAGTTCACTGTACGGTCGCGCGATCCAGCGCCAAAATGAAGATGCCACACTTGTAAAGCAACGTTCAGTTATAGGAAAAATCTAAACATCAAAATGTGTGTAGCTGTACTGCTGAAAGAGTTCTATGTCCTGCGTGCCCCAACGATTTTGCGACCAAAGACACATCACAGGAGCATATTAGAGCCGCTCACTTACAGAACAAAAAATGTTGCATAAACTGTGGCAAAATATATATTAGGTGATCCGGCCTCGCATACCACTTAAAATGTACAGGGACTGATGCATACAGTATCCATCACCATAAATGTTACAGTTAAAGGATTTAAAACAAGCAAGAAGCTTGTCTTCATAATTATTTCGAACATATATTAAGTTTAGGCCGTTCATTGTATTGATTATTTGTGAGCATCCATATTTTTTTATATTTTTAATTAAAATTTATATGGTCGATACCAAATGTATTGGTTTGGCAGAGGCCTTGATATTGTATCTAATGTTTGCATTGTAGCTAGGCGCACTCACCGTAGTCTGGTCTGTACATTTATGTCTTGGTTATTCACAAATAATTATCTCCATATATATATCATAGTGTTTTGTTCGTTAAAATAAATGACCGCAGCGTGGTCTAGTGGTATAGCGTCAGCCTCGCATGCGGATGGTCGTGGGTTCGATCCCCGACCGGGTCATACCAAAGACTTTAAAAATGATACTAAAAGCTTCCTCGCTTGACGCTCAGCATTTAGAGGAAAGTTCTAGGTCTGGTCGGCCCGGTGTTAGTATAATGTGAACGGGTGGGGTATCATACCATGTGTCTGCGGCATGATACTCCAGTGTGACAGCGCTCAGAATACTGTCTCAAGTAGACACCATCGCAATATGACTGAAAAATTGTTGAAAGTGACGCTAAACACCATACAACAACAACAAATCGTTAAAATAAGCAAGTTTGATGTGGTATTTCCATTAGGTATAATTGTAATATACAAGATAGCGTACGTGTATTAATTTGAGACTGTTCATTATATTGGTTACATGCGAGGGTTAATAACCTGCGTTATTGTAGATCTTTAGTGGTTGGGACGAAAGTCCTTGTTAAGTGCGATACAAAATGCTATTAGAAAATAAAAGATGTCATAGTTGTATTCCATAAGAAATTACACAGTAAATAATTACTTAATAACTATTATTTCTAAATTTTCATTTTAAACCGGAAATTAAATCATACACGACAGTGTCGGTGCAGAATAGTGCTGAAACGATTAATCGGGTAAACGTCCGGTTACAGATATACTGATTAGTCAGTTACAAATTAACTAACCGGTTAACCGCACTAGTTGGTCCCCTTCATAGGTTCACTTTTTAGTAACAGACATTTTCTGTTTATACCATCCAGGATATCTGAAACAGACAAAATTATTTGTTTAACTCACTATGTCTTACAAATGACTGTACAAAGAAACTCAGAAAAATGGACAAGCGATCGTACAAAGGTCATACAAGTGACTGTACAGATTTTCGATGTATGTACGCATTGAAAATCGATGATTTTATTGTGTTGTAAGATTATTTTCGGACTTATTGATGTTTCAGTACTTCTAGAACTCTGTTATCTACTATTCGAGTCTATTTATAACGTTTTGGTGTGGTCATCAATTTCTAAATAAGACGATTTTATCAGCGTGCGTCTAGTTTGGGCGGTGAGTTTAGACTTACCAGCACAGGAGAGCCGACGGACGACAAGACAACAATCTCTCGCTTCGTCACTCACAAATGACCGTACAAAACTCAAAATTTCAAAGTGACTGTACAGTTCGTTTATACACTGTGATATATATTTTTCTTTGTGGGGTGAGGAGGCTAGATAGTACTACACTTTGACCTATTGTAGTGCGTAAATGTTCGACTGACGACTGTATCACTTCCCGTTTTGGTATTCGTGCAAATATTAGTATAATCCCACGGAAGGAAGGGAAGTAACTCTAAAGGTACAACATGGCCGCAAAAGTCCTCCATAAATGTTCACTCTGCCTTGCAACCGTTAGACAGCTTAGATTGTTGCAACCAAGCACTGCCAGACACTACCAGACAACCAGCGATGCTGATGTACAAACTGCTGATGTTGTCATTGCTGGTGGTGGAATGGTTGGGGCTGCAGTAGCGTGTGCACTTGGTACGGGTAGTTATGAAATTATTATGAATGTGTTCGAACTGTAGTAGAAGGTAGCATGATTTCACCTCAATAGGGAGAAATTCAAAGTATGTTATAATTTTGTCAGAAGTTATATCAGAAAACAATTAATTAACATTCAATAATTTGAACTCGAATTAATTTATCGTCCTGTATCAGTAACTTCATTCGCATGTAAAGTCCTTGAACACATCATCTTCAGTAACATTATGACACACTTTGATACCAAACATGTGCTCCATTGTCGTTGATCCTGCGAAAATCAACTCTTTGAAACAACAATCTCTCAATAGGCGTTAATAACAATACGCAAATTGACAGCATCCTACTTGACTTTATTAAAGCTTTCGATAAGGTCCTGCATTCTAAACTCCCCAGAAACTATGGAGCCTGAGGTAGTATGCATTTTTTATAGGTAGCGTCATTGAGCCGTTCCTATTCCTTGCTTACATTAAAGATATGCCATCCCGGGTCAAGTCAACAGCATGCCTCTTCACTGATGATAGTTTGGTTTACCGCACTATGACCATACTATCCACAGTGAGGAAGACACCAGACTATTAAAACAGGACCATGACAACCTCCAATATTGAGAGCAGATGTTGTTAATTCCTGAGAAGTGCCAAATCATACACATGAGTACCAAATCAACTGCCCATATACCATCCACAGAAAAACACTTTCTACTACAAATTTAACCTTAGTGTTACCATCTCATTGACAAAGCCTTACAACTGGAAAAATATATATTGATTAAACATTTTTTACATAAAATTCAACTGGGATCAAACCTAATACCTGTACATTTAAAGTTGGGGGATCTTGAAAGCACCTTGTATTGATTGATCATAGAGGACCCTGTAACAGGCAGGAAAAAAGGAGCCTCAGTAGAGATTTTATGTTTCTGCTAACCCGACCAACCATATATTTTACCGCAAACTTTAATTTTTTGTTTGTTTTGTTATCTGTAATTTGTTGAAACACAATATTGTTTATAAATCTCTTCTAAAAAAAATATATATATATAGTATATAAATTTGAACTTAAATTAATGCCCTCTTCATTTATTCAGGGTAATCTGATATAGCATATTTACCATTGTTGTTGAAATACGGGAAATAATTCCCAAGAGAGATACATTATGCCTATATTGGTTGAAGATCTCTCCCAATCATGCTTTCCTATATACGGCAATTCCCTTCCTTGGGAATTATTTGGCCTGACTCATTTTTTAGACCTCAACAAATGTTGTACTGTTGTTGCTACAAAAGCTAGCTCAATAGCAATTACAATATTACATGTAGCATTGATATTCTACTGTTTTAAAGAATATTTTTATTTTTTAGACCATGATGATCTGTGTGACATGAATGAAATATTGTTCATGTATATCATTATTAATCTACAATGTACTCTAATTTCACAAATAATGAACAGTAAAATCGTATACTATTAATTTCAATATTACAAAGTACAAATGAAACGCATGACATGACATCAAATTACCCCTGAAGTTAAAGAAGTCTGTCCTTATTTATTTAGGAAAAGTACCAGTTATTACTAGAAATAAGTATGATCATCAGTAAAATAAAAACTAATACTATGACAAAATATCAATTTCAATGCAATATTAAATCATGGTCTAGAGAAAATAAGTATGTTTCACGATAATAGCATTAATATTTAACTGTTTCTGTTCAAGACAGTTTTAAATGAAGCTTTCATGAATATTTTAAATTTTAGGCCATGAAGATCTAATGCAGAGCAAAAGAATTGTGATGCTAGAAGCTGGTCCAAGGAAACCATTCAATCTATCAGAGAAGTATGGTATCAGAACGTGTACACTCAGCCCATCATCTGTGCAGTTGTTTGAGAGTATGTACATATCATTAGACACTACATGTATTTCATAAATCACAATATTAAAGTGTTAAGCAGAAAAACATTTTACCGGTAGTTACAATTGCTCCAAAAATATTTAGAATTTTCTATTTAAAGTAATATTTAAAGTTTTATCATTGCATAGTTAAAAATACTGCATATAGTTGTTTTGAGTATCAATTAGGCTAAAAATGTTTGTTTTGCTGTTCTCTGATTCAGTATATTTCAAATGAGAAGGTAGGTAGCTATTTTTTTTTGCGATAAAGTCAATAAAAATGTAAGCTGCAAGTTAAGTGGGTATTTAAGAGCGCGGCAAACTTAAGAGCAGCCTAAATTATATCAAAATCCATTTAAAAATGTTGTGCTGTTAACTATCATGTTTGGACGGCTGTATGCATGTTAGTTGTGTTTGCTTTAATTCATTTTATTTCTAGTAAATGATTAGTTTATCTAGGTATTTAATTAGTCAGTGAACACTTTACATTCTGCAGTCCTATAATTTACTACAAAAGTTTGCCAATTTACTACTTGAATGAAGTAAAAGTGAGTTGGTTTATTCTTCTGACATTATTATTCATCTTGTGGTTTTTAACTACATAAGCCATACTTTAAAAGAAATTGTTTGTTTACTCTTAAACCTACCCACTTCAATTGCAGGTACCCAAACTTTTTTATCAACTGAAAGCATTGTTAACTGTTTTTATGCCCCCTCAAAATTTTTGGAGTGGGATATAGTAATCGCAGCATCCATCCGTCCTTCTGTTCGTATTTCGTGTCCAGCCTGTAACTTTGTCATGCATAGATGGATTTTGTTAATACTTGCTACAAATGATCATCATAACATGACGACGTGTCGTGAGTAAGACCCACACCCATACCTCAAAGGTCATGGTCACACTTTGAGTTTGTTTGACAACACTTTGAATCTGTGTGAGATTTCGTGTCCGACCTGTAAATTTGTCATGCATAGATGGATTTTATAAATACCTGCTACAAATGATCAACATAACATTACGACGTGTCGCATTAACACCCAAACTTTAACATTAAAGGTCAAGGTCACAATTTAACTTTGTTTGACGACTCTTTCAGTCTGTTTGAGATTTCGTGTCCGATCTGTAACTTTGTGACCTCTGTTTAAATTTCAAAAACATTTGGCTCAATTCATCAGCATGACATGACGGCATGTCATGCGTAAGACCCAAACCCGTACCTCAAAGGGCAAGGTCACACTTTAAGTTTGATATCACTTTGAGTCTATGTGAGATTTCATGTCCACCCTGTCATGCATAGATGGATTTGTAAATACTTGCTACAAATGATCAAAATAACATGACAACATGTCACATGTAATACCCAGACTCCCAATTCAAAGGTCAAGGTAACAATTTAACTTTGTTTGACAACACTTTCAGTCTGTTTGAGATTTTGTATCCGGTCTGTAATTTTGTCACCTATGGATCAATTTCTGAAACACTTGTCTCAATTCATCAACATGACGACGTGTCATGCATAAGACCCTTGCCCGTACCTTAAAGGTCATGGTCATACTTTGAGTTTGTTTGACATCACGTTTAGTATGTGTGAGATTTCATGTCTCGTCTGTAATTTTGTCATGCATAGATGGATTTTATAAATACTTGATACAAATGATCAGCATAACATGACGATGTGTCGTGCATAATATCCAGACACACACTTCAAAGGGCAAGGTCACAATTTATGAAATTAATGAAGTGTTGCATGTAAGACCAAGAACCTTTCCTCAAAGGTCAAGGTCACACTTTCAATTTGTTTGATATTTCGTGTCTGATCTGTAATGTTGTCTTGGCTCAATTGATCAAGATGACTTGACGATGTGTTGCACATAAAACCTGGACCCATACCTCAAAGGTCAAGGTCACACTTTGAGTTTGTTTGACAACATTTTGAGTCTGTGTGAGATTGTAAGTATGGTCTGTAACCATACATGGATAGATTTCAAAAACACTTGGCTCAATTTATCAATTGATCAACATGACAATGGCTAAGTGTCGCATTAAAACAAAGAACCTTACCTAAAAAGATCAAGGTCACACTTTCAGTTTGTTTGATATTTCATGTCTGGTCTGTAACTTTGTTTTACATGGAAGGATTTTAAAATAGCCTGACACAAGTGATCAACATGTCACAATGATGTGTCACCTGCATTTACCTGTAGAAATACCCAGAACTTTACATCAGATGTCAAGGTCAAACTTACACAAAGGTCAAGGTAAAACAAAAAAAATACAATTAAATTGTGTGTCTTAGTCTAAATTGTCAGTCAAGGACTCTTGATATTCATGGATACATTGCTACCTATTATAGAATATATTGTTATTTTCACAGACCATTTGGGGGAATGTGACACTTACCAGTGACATTTCTTTTTGTGTTTTTTTTTCCATGAATTCTATTCATTTTTGTTCAAAATGACAATTAAAAATAATGGCAAAAAATCTGCCTACCTACATGTATCCACATAAGAATAGTGGAGCACAGCAACAAACAAACAAGAATGGTCTAATTTCAACATTGTAGAATTAATAATTTCTGACTTGCAATGCATTTTGAGAAACATTACTGAATCTTCATTTCAAACTGAGCTTTAAAAACAAAACTACATGTATTCTTCTTTTGATTCAACACCTTGTGCCCATTTTCCTTCATCATTTGTTGTTAAGTTTTACAAAATAAATCTTCTCTAATATGGCATGAGCTAAGACTGAGGTTTATTACTGTATATATTGCTCCCTACCAAGTTTGTTCAATTGATGATCATGGGCTCATATTTAGGGTAGCTCTGAAAATCAAACATTTACATTGATAGTTTTATATAGAAACCTTAAAAATATCTTCTCTGAAACTTAACATGCAAGAAATTTTCACTTAGCATAAACCCATTAACCTTGAGTGAGTTTGTTTAGCTCTGGCTCACTCTGGGATATCAAATGTTTTAACAGAAAACACTTCAAATGTCTCCTCTGAAACCACAGTCTATACCTTTAATAGATTTTATGTAAATCTTTATTAAGAATTTGTTCTTCTTACATCTTCAAATTAGGTCCAATCATGACCATGAGTCATATTTGACCCCACACTGGATATTCAAACTTCTGATTAGGCTTAAATATGGAAACCTGAAGCGATCTCCTCCTCCAAAAATATAAGTAATAATAGACGTTTGATTGAAACTGCGACCCTTGACATTAGTCTATAAATTTGAACTAAAATTGGTTAAGTTGGTTTTTCGGCAAACTGTTTGAGAAAAAAAATCAGAAACTACAGATGCTACAGCTGTCTGGTATATTTAGTAATGGCATCATAATCAATAATTCTGTCAGATATAAATAGATATCTGCATTCTGCCTGTTAGATATAAGCATAAATGCTAGGTATATAGACATATGTATAGATATAAATAGCATTTGCACCAAATATATGAAAGCCATTGTAGCTCACTTTATCACCATAAAAAGTATTTGACTACTAGAAATATTTGACTACCAGTATTAATTTTGTTTGTGATTGCAGAAATAGGAGCCTGGGATGAGATCCAAGGAATGAGGTGTCATCAAGTCCTACGGATGCAGGTTTGTTGTGGTTATTATAGGGCCCACACATTATGTTGTATACAGTGAATGGTCATTGGTCAATAGCTATGTGTTATATTGATAGTAGCATAATAGCTGAGTGTAATACTATATTCTTGAAGAAAAATGAAAATAAGACAAAAAATAAGTGAAAATTATCCATGTTCTAAGCTGTCAAATTGATAATTACAGAAATTAAAGCATTGGTATTGAAAAGTACCAGTAGCATAATATAATACTGGATATCTTAGTAGTTCATTTGTGTGAATTGTGATCATGGGATTCGAACATACCTTTTCTTTAAAAAACCTACTGTCTTGTATGGGGGGGGGGGGGTGTACAACTTACAACCTTTTAACAGTATTTGGTGGTTAGCGCACTTAATCATCACTTACAACTAACCACTACTTCTGCAAGTCACTGACTTCACATAATCAGAGGTAGGAGACTCATGGTTGTAGAATGTGTTTATCACAAACTCAAGATTGACACCCAGAAACGTTTTGACAGTTAGCCTGGTGTAGCTTCCTACTATCTTTGTCAAATGATAGGTGTACTGTGTCTAAATAATTTAGAAGAACAATTGTGCATTCTCTGCCTTTATTTTGGTAGATTGCTGCCTGGGTTTGGCATTTTGCGGCATGCCATGTGTTTGTGATTTATTTATATATAGTAGTATGTGAACATGTATATGCAAATTTATGTCCCAGCCACCTTATAGAGTTAAGTCATATTTAATGAAGTTCAATGAAGAAAGATAGACAGATATTTGTGGTTAGTTTATACTTATTTATTTTAGCTTGATTGGGATGAAAGTTATAAGCTTATATGAACAGCTCTCGAGTCTGCTTCCTGTGTAGAACCAGTACTGAGTGTTGTTTTATAAGAGGCATCGGGTCGAGCTGGGGATCGAACCTGCAACCTTTGGCATGAGCAACAAACACTATCCATTAGACTACTGCCCCACTTTTGTGGTTGATTTAACTATCTTTACCTGGGTAAAATCAGACAATAAGGATGTTAATTGTATAATCAATTCACTTGTTGCAGGTTTGGGAATCCTGTTCCAATTCCCTGATCACATTTAATCAGGACGACATGACAAATCAGATAGCCTACGTGGCTGAGAATGATGTTATATTGGAGGCTCTCACTCGTAGACTCGATGCTATCAAAGATCGCGTTGAGGTTATGTACAACACACGGACAGACGGAATTTCCATACCCGGTGTTGATGAAGATGCAGAGTCAAACAGCTGGGTGAAACTTAAACTTGATAATGGACAGACTTTAAAAACCAAGTTGCTAGTGAGTATATTGTTATGTTTATGTTTACCTTGCAACTTCATTAAACAGATGATCCAGGCTTTAACTTTTTTATTGGACTACAAAAGTTTTCCAAACATATAGACCAATTGGACTACTTAAATCACATGAGACCAAATTCTGGAAATTTTTGGTCTTTAAATATGTATAAGGTTAGAATTTGTTTCATATTTGATGTAAAATAAGTAACAATTGTTTAGTTCTTCCCATATTTACGGACTATGAGAATTCATTTCGGACTATATATTTTTGGAAAGTTCATAGTCCAAAGAACTATAGTTCTGAAAAGTTTTTCACAATGTAAAAGGGCAACCCTTTCAATATTGTTTAGAGCACATTTTGTCTTACCTGTTCAAAGCAAATAAGAGACATGCATGTACATGTAGGTGTTACTTTTCCATCGTCAGCGAATAACTTGGCTTACACGATGTTGGGTTTTTTGCATTTTGCTGAGACATTTTATTCCAAGAATTCTCTTGTTTGAAGTTGATTGCAGGAGATTTAAAAAGATTTAGAAATGAATAATGTGTTTTACCTCTTTTTAGCTCATAGCTCATTGTCTGAGCATTTTTCTCTGTCAAAGTTGTTCGTGTACATTACAGGTAGGTTCAGATGGCATGAATTCTGCTGTGAGAAAGGCAGCCAACTTTCACACTGTATCCTTCAGCTACGAACAGATGGGTGTTGTGGCAACCCTTAATATATCTGAGGTAACAATAGAATTCAGCATCTGAAATCAAAAGGGACCTACCACTGTATATTCAAATGCTAAACACTCTTTCCAGGGATCCTAGAAGGTTAACTCATACTCAATCACAACCATCTCTGAAAGTAACTGATAACTTCCCCACTTGAATCAGTGGTGAGTGACGAATGACAGTAAGATGTTGGGTCATATATTAATCATCATGGAGACTGGCTGGGCAGGGATTTGAACTCATGACCCCAGGATTGATAGTCAGATGTGCTACTGACTGAGTTAACCGGGCCAAGATAGTTAAGGAGTGATATTTGTACTATGAACCAACACATTAATTCATGTTTCAATATAGTTTGTATTTTTTAACTGGCCACACGGGGTCCTGCATAGGCCAGTGATCTCTGAGTGAGGCACTGTTTCCAGATCAATGACTTCTCACCTCTGAGGTTGTGGTTTTGAACCCAGCTTGGTCCATATATGTTATGTTTGAAAGTATGCCAGTGAGTTGGGGATTGGTAGTGGTTTTACTCAGATTCAGGTCTGAGGTCTTCAACCACCAATGAAACAAGATGCCATACATTCATTACATTGTATATTTAATATGTAATGTGTTGAAAAAAATGGCGCTAACGTCACATTCACATTCCATCTTGCCTCCGCTGATTAGTAATAGCCATCATTTGGTAGTAGACAAAGAGCATTTCTAAAGCTTTGCTCCATGGTTTAAGTAAATTATTTGAGGCCATGAACAGAAGTAAAATTTTGATATCATTATATTTATTATTATGTTACTTAATTTAAAAAGCATTACACACTCCAGTTACTTTTTACCCAACCTCAGTTTAGATGCACATGCACTGGTATTATACATGTATAAAGGAATGTGGTGTTTGGTAAAGATATATTGCAGTGTGTTTTTAGTTCCCTGCAGGTTGAAAACCAGTTTTGTGGACTGCAGAATTCCTCGATTCTGTCAGACTGTCACTTTCGTAATTGCTTTCATCTTCCTCATGCATGGACCATTTTTCAAATAACTTGACGCCCTATCGCATGCAACATGTAGATGGCGATCTCAACGGTCAAGGTCACCTACAGGGCTTTGGCATATGAGGGCTGTGTATTTCCAAATACTGCATTGTGGTCGTGTCCAGTCTGTTATTTCCAAATGCATTTTCAAATAACTTCTCAGAAATTCAGCATAACATGATGGTCGCATATAAAACCTGGGTGGCTTTTTTCAAAAAGTGTGTGCCAATTCAAAATTTATGTTTAATAATAAGTCATTTAACAAAAATAACTTTATCAAATGAATGATGGATGGGAGACAAAACTTCAAGCATGCAAATAGCTCTCTGTATGAGTGACGGCTAATTGTCACAATTTAAACAATGTAAAATTTCACCAAGCTGATATCGAAGATAATTTTGTTAGCTACATTTACATGTATATCTAAACTACCCATAAATTAAATGTATGTTATAGTAAGTCGGAAAATTGGCATGTTATTTAAGACTATTTGACTTGTAAGATATGAAATGTAATATCAAGATGTTGTAAATTTCAGACTTCCAACACAGTTGCCTGGCAACGATTTCTTCCCACTGACTATTTGACTTGTAAGATATGAAATGTAATATCAAGATGTTGTAAATTTCAGACTTCCAACACGGTTGCCTGGCAACGATTTCTTCCCACTGGGCCAATAGCAATGCTACCTGTAAGTGATTTATATATTATATATGCATACTTGGGTATATATACCATTTATAAACTATAGATTTTTGGTTAGGTCGCATGAGCGACTGAACCCTATATAAGGGCCAGTTAAGAAATTCACTCTGGGCGTTGCCATATTGAAACGTCACGATCACGGGTTAAAACACGGCATTCACCACATGGAGGTCGCTATTTTCTAAACAGTGCATTATGGGAATGTACAAACCGGTATTGATATTAAAACCTGGTCATGTTCCGGCTGTTCCGACCACTTTCCGGCTAAACGGAAAGTTTAAATGCGGTGTGTGTAATAATTGATTATGACGTTTTAATGTACTAATTGAGATCACTATGGATTGTTCTTTGCATATTTAATCAAGGACTAATGAAAATGCCTTAAATCAAGGAATTTTCTAAAATCTTGCTTAATTAAATGAGGTCTTGAAACTTAACTTTTTTGACAATTTATCGCCGTATCTGACAGATTCCTACTGAGTTAATGTTAATAATTTTCAAATAACCATGAATGTACTCAGTTATTATAATATGCTGAAAAAAAAGAATAAAATTAAACAGCCACAGTTGTTTATTTTAATCGATACAACAGAAATATAAAGATAGTTTCAGCACGTCGTCAGAATCAGATATATCGCCGAACATGCACAAGTTTTGGAAAAACAGTAATTTTTAACTATTATTTTTCAAAAATAATATATCCACAAGTTAATTTAGAATATGTATTCAAATTATTTAAATATATATTATGATCATAGTATAAAATTGTATAGAATATAGCAGTAAGAACGTTAGACAACATATAAAGTATGTTTCTTTTTAAATATACAAATTGCAATACACAATGATTGAGGTCAGTACATTTAAACATCAAAGTTACTATCTGGCACACCTTCAGCCGGAACCGTGTCGGGATTTGGTATCACCAATGTATTTAGTACCCTGTACAAGGAACCAAACTTACACATTCATTCACTTTAATTGCCACATCTTTTATAAGACCTAACCATTGGATGCTTTTTAAAAGCAGCCAACTTGTTTATTACTCATGGTGACCTTGCAAACTTCTTGAAGTCTTGATACTCCTTGTATCTTAAAATGGGGTTTAATGTCTTTGAACAAATCCTTTAATAGATTATTAAAAACTCTTTAAATTTAAAAATAAAAGGGAAAATGAAAAATTGAAGTGTTTTTTTTAGTTTTCAAAGTGGATAAAATTTGGGATATCCTAGCAACAAATAGGTCTGTAAGATTAGATTGCTTGGCTACAGTTGATATCAACACCATTAAGGAAACCTCCATTTTCCACATGTGAAAGTTTTTACCATCATTTGGATTGAAATGTACTGAAAATTCTTCTTGAAAATCATAAAAAAGTCCTTGAATAGTCCTCAACAAACACCCTCTTGTCATCATTTTATGCATTTTTAAAGATTGTCAATAAAGAAAAGTGGGGCTATTGCAACCGCCCCGGCGTTGGGTAAGATATCTATACAACCACTCATTGGATATGAATAAAACTTCACATTTTGGTTAAGTTTTTGAGCAGGTACATATTTGATCATTCTATCATTGGATATGAATGAAACTTCACGTGTGTTCAGCATCATCAGTGGAACGCACACAAGAATCTTAACTCTGAGTTGCATTTTGGCAGAATTATTGCCCTTTCAGACTTTAAATTTTTTTTGAGCAGGTTAAAGATTTTGAGCAGGTACATATGACATCAACCTATCTTTGGATATGAATGAAACTTCACATGTGTGTTCAACATCATCTAGGAAACTCATAGAGACAAGAACCATAACTCTTGATTGCCCTTAGACAGAATTATTTCACTTTTAGACTTCGAAATTGTGTTAACAGTTTTTTAGCAGGTTAAAGTTTGTAGTACAAGACCTTGAGAATAGTTGTTTCACAAATACCAATAGGGTCAGTTTGTGGGGTAAATTTTTTACATAGTGTTATATAGGGAAAATTTAAAAATATTTTTTCTACCAAAGTTGTAGGCCTAGACTTCAGACATAATTTTTCACTTCTTTTTTTTTTTTTTAAGAAAAGTTAAATTTGTTTTTTTAGATTTAATTTTTTGAATTTATTTTTTCATTTTCATGAAAGTTTTTTTCTTTTCTATTTTTTTTTTTCATTTTCATGAAAGAATATCCAGTTGTGATAAACTGTGCATGCTGGTACAAGATTATTTTAACTATAGATCCATTTTCATGAACTGGTACTGATATATTGCCCTATGATGTGAAGTTCTTATATTGTATATGTAAAAACTTAGAATTTGGAAGGATATCCATTGGTAAACTGTATGTGTTGGTACAAGACTAGATCAATTTACAAGAACTGGTATATTACCATATGATCAATTTACAAGAACTGGTATATTACCATATGATTTGAAGGTAGTGCATATATGGCATATGTAACACATTAATAAACTACTCTTGAAACAGAAGATCATCTGAACTTAAGCTATATTTTAAATTATTGCTGGAATTATTTCAGGTAATGTTTAATTGTTATTTCTTGATACATTGTATGCTTGACCAACTTATATTATTCTAGTCATACAATTGTAGTAATTAGGGTTACTATACGTACATGGTGTGCCTTAAGTTTTGTCAGCAATGGTTTATAAATTTATAAAGCAATTTTAAAGTTTGAACAACAGTTTAAGTAATATTATGGCAATATAAGCCATCCATTCACTTTTGAAAAAAAATATATATTGATAATGAAAATAAACATTGTTGTTGAATTATTTTGCTAATTTATTTTTAACAGACAAGCAATAATTAAAGCTTCATTTTACCACCCCTGAGTTGTTATATTAATTGTCTTCCAATTGATACTTATTTCCTGAAATGGCTGTTGTTTTGGTAAAGCATCGAGTCGAGCACGCTGTCCCTCTGCAGATGAGGGCATTACTGTTATTATGTCTTGAGAGACACATTGATTCTACATCGATGTCAACTCTAAAACTCTGATATGCGTGGATGGATTTCAAGATGATAACGTTGGCACCTTTACTTCACATTGAGGTGACGTGCAGAACCAGATACAATGTATATGTGTCCTTCCAATTTCAAGGTCACACTGAATGTCATGTTGCACATTATTTCCTATCTGGTTCATAACTCCAGCATGCATTGGTGAATTTCAAAATAAATTGGCCTATTTACTCATCACATTGGCTTGACTGGCAGGACCACACATTTGTATCCCCATTTTCAAGGTCAAGGTCACACTGAATGTAATTCTGCACATTATGGCTACTTGTAAGGTCTCTTTTGTGTTGCTTCATAACTCTGATATGCATTGATGCACTTAATAACAACTAAAATAGCCTCATCACTATTACTATTTTTCACCTCTGGCATTGTTCATTCATAATATGCTCGCATCACATTTATATTTATATATTTTATTGCAATACTGAAGAGTGTGGAGTTACGGGAAATGGAAAATTGAAGAGTGGTGTTCTAAAAAATAACTTGTTATTTCAAAGGTACACATGATATTTCTGAAATTGATTTTTCTCCTGTCCATGTATCAAATCCGTTATCATACCTTAACAGTATAACCACATCAGTCTGAATATTATCACCTGGAACTTCATATTCAAGAAATAATTGTGGAGTGTGTGGTCCAGTGGTAGAGCATCAGGTCTATGATCAGGGGGTCATGGGTTCAATCCTCCCCCATGGCTATGTGTAGTGGTCTTGAGCAAGACACGTTATCCACAAATCTGCTTAATACTGGTTGTACCCAGGAGGACTTCATGCATCATTTGTCTTAGTTGTAAGAACTTGTTTCAGTATCGATGTAAAATAAATAAGTTTAAAATAAAAAACAAATAATTTAATAAAGAATTTATGAAATAATTAAGATATATATGAAATAGTGGTCTCATGCCAGTAATGAAAATATGAGTAAAAATGTTTAAAAAAAATGTTTTCTTTCATACTGATCAAAACAGGTGAATTAAAATAGGATACACACTTTGTCACAGATAACAACAAAATTTTAATTTGCTATATAGGATGCCTTTCAGTCATTTAGCAGAGATATCCCCAGAACGAAAGAATCCTATAGATGGTTTACAGGAATAGTGTCATGTGCATACCATGTGTTCCTTTAAAGGGAGTATATCAGGATAAAATACTACAAATGTCTAAAAAAAATAATGTTATTTTTAAAATGGATAAAAAGAATCCGAACGGTTTGGTATGTCAAATCCTTCAAACTGTGACAAAATCGATGTTTAGGTTGAAGTGGTAAACTTGAAACGAAACCCCTATTCTAAAATAGAAAATGCTTAAATACTGCATGATGACCCTTATATCGCCATTCAGACTTTTTCTAAGATAAAACAATATTCACTAAGTGTACTAACTGTATAAAAAAATAAATTGAAATCAAAATGTAACCACATCACTCATTTAATGTCACAAAATATGTTTTAAGTGGGAATTTTATTTTAGTCTAACCCAGGGGCTTAGCCCAAGTTAAGAAACCCCTTTTCAATATATTTTTTAATAGATATCCTTTTGGCAATATGGGACAGTGAGTATCTATACATGTAGGCATGATATATTGGAAAACATTTTTTTTTAGCCAATTTTAAAATTTTGAAAAATCCAGATATATTTCCTTTAACAGAACAAATATTCTTATTTTCATTTGTAAGTTTATTGTACCGATAATTTACAAACGGTTGTAATAACAAAATAGCAGCTTTAATGCTGATCACTGTAATTGTTTTGTCACGTATCTGTAATGTTGTATCATTACTCTGTATTTCAGTTGTCTGACACTATATGTAATTTAATTTGGACAACAACGCCAGATGAGGCTGTACATCTCAAATTATTGTCTGATGAGAGCTTTGTTGATGCAGTAAATGATGCTTTTGTAAGTTTTTTATTTAACTATTTAAAGTGTAACCAGTTGGAATGGTCAAGACTTTTAGTCTATTTATTTTTTAGGTTACCTGAGATTTTGTCTCAAGTGACCTTTTGCGATGGCCTTTTGTCCGTTGTCGTGTATCGTCCGTCCATAAACAATTCACATTTTTTACTTCATCTCAAAAACGTTAGCCCGATTGTAGTGAAATTTTGTATATAGTTATGGTACTTTTATGTGAACCAAATTGTGAATTTCATGGTCAACTTAAAAAAGCTTCTTCTTACCGATATATGGGAAGTGCTGGGAAACATATTGTAAGCATAAATATTGAGGTCTATGGGTCCTTCATAAGATTGTGAATTTCATGTCCCTGGTTCTCACCATTTGGTGCTAGGGATGGGGCCTATTTTATTAAATCTATATAGAATGAATGAATGAATAGGGTTTTACGGCGTACCAACACATTATAGGTTATTCGACGCCAACAAGAAGGAAGATTCCAGGTTCACTCTACATGTACAAAAACAACAAATTAACATACAGATTTAAAAAAAATACACCAACAAATGAATATGCAGAATAAATCTATATAGAGAAAATGACAAGAACTTTTTATTTCTCATGACTGAAATAACTTATTGGAATGGTCTTATTATTCGGAAGTACTGTGAAACAAGTCCTTTAGAATAATTGTGAATTGCATGCCCCTGGGTCTAAGCATTTGGCCCTGAGGGTGGGGCCTACTTTGCTAAAGCTATATAAGAGAAAATGCCAAAAAAAACAGTATTTCTCATGACTGAATAGACTTATTTGAATGGTTTTTAACGTGATTTGTTGTTGCTGACATGACAGTCAAAATCTATGTTTAAATTTATGCTCCTTACCACCAGTGACCTAGAACATAGACCATGGGGGTGGGGCCAAAACAGCGAAATTCACTGGGTCTTACAGTTTGGCCCTGGTTGCGGGGCCTAGGCTACTAAATCCATATAGAGAAAATGACAAAAACTGTTATTTGTTATACTGAAATAATTTATTTGAATGATTTTTGGTGTGTTTTGTTGTTTGCTGACATAACAGTTAATATCTTTGTTTATTTGAGTGCCCCACCCCTCTGTGGTCTTGGGGATTGGGCCAAAACAGTCAATGCTAGGGGTGAAGCCTACTTTAATAAATCAATATAAGAAAAAAAGGGGAAAAAAATATTTGTCGTGAATAGACTTATTTGAATGTTTTTTTTATTGTGATTTATTGTTGCTGACATGATGGTCGAAATCCATGTTTGAATATGTGTGCCTGATTGAAACTAAAAAAAAATTTGGATCCAAAAGTATGTTCAATGTTGTTTTTAGCAAAGATAAGAGTTATTTTCATTGTAGATTTTATCCTTTGTTAAAACTCAACAATGGCAGAGTCTTAAATTAGTGTGTCCTCCATATCAAACATTGTATGATTTATTGGTTTCCATGGATCAAGTACAGAGCAGGACTTAAAGAAAAATTAACCCTTTACTCCATAGATACACGTTTTCCCACACCAATCACAGAAGGCATTTGAAAACAGTGCAGGAAGAGTTCAGATTGCTCGTAAAAAGCAATCTGAACACTTCCTGCACTGTTTTCCACTCTGTCAGTTAACATAAACATAATTCACCCATTAATTCAAAAGCCTTCTATATTAGAGGTGTCCAAAGGCGTCTATATGAAGTAAAGGGTTAAATGGCAGACAGGCCAGGGCAAATAACTTTTGAAAATGTACTTGCTCTGACCCAAAATTCACTTGCCCTGAAAAAAGTTTACATGCCCAGGGTTTTTCATTCCTGAATACAGAACAATATCAACAGCTTTTGTTGTTTTTCATTCTCAGCTCATTTTATTCGATCTATTTTTTCATCCAGATAGAATAGTCATGTGCTAGGTATACCATATAAAGCAGTATTTCTAGTACTTGCATAACTCAATAATTTGATGATGCAAAGCTCTCTAAAAAATTGCTAAAAAATAAAAAAGTATGTCGTATAAAGTAGTATTCTAGTGCTTGCATATCTCATTGCATGGTCGGATACCTACTGGTATTCCATTTGGTCACTCTCCATTCACCACCTGTGGGATATTGCACTAGCTTTGCGCCATTGCTACCAAGCCACAGTGCAACCATATGATTGGTTTCTTCACGATTTCCTGAAAAAAAGTTTATCCAATTACATCGCTAGTTTCATGCAATCGCCGTTTTAAATTGGACGTTGTTAGTTGTATTTTGTTCTGTTCTGTTCAAATTAAACGATTCAGAGCTAGCGTTATTTCTCACTAGTGATGGATGGAAAGAATCGGAATTGACACTCATGGGTATCTGATGATGAACTCATTGATTTGATGATGCAGTTTGCACAAAAAAATCATAAAGACCAATCTCTAACAACTGCCTCTCTATGCCATGGGGTGACAATTAAGGCCCATGGGCCTCTTGTTAAACAGATTTTCCAAAACCAGGTTATGAAATTGATGGATGTAAGGCATAAAACTGATGGTTTTATTCAATAACTTAAATTAGGATTGAGCTATCAAAATGAAACTTTTTACATAGGTTAAAAAAAAAGCGACAAAAGTTGTGATTGGATGTGGGGTAACTGGGGTTAAGGCCAAGGTCACTGTTACTAAAAATAGAAAAAAAATGGTTTCCGTTCAATAACATTGTACATATTTGTTGGTACCAGTAGCTTATATCAAGATGAAGGTTTGGATTGCATATGGGTCACTGAGCTTAAGGTCAAAGTTCATTCAAATAGTGCATTCCTAAAGTTATTAAGCAGAAACTATTTTATATGAATATAAAGGTTATGATTGCAAATGAGGTCACTGGGGTCAAGGTCACTGATACTAAAATTATAAAAAATAGTTCATGCTCAATAAAGAAATGAGAAATTTGAATGAAATTTGGTGCATAGGTACATGTAGCTTATAACAAGACAAAGGTTTGGATTGTAAAATGATTTTTGCTAAAGATATTAGTTTTAAACAACTGAATGGAACAAAACTTAGTTTGTGCTTTTATGCTCCCTGAAGGGTGGGAAGTATTATAGTCATCAGTTTGTCAGTCATTGCATCACCTAATCTTTGTCTTGCATCACTGTCGACAGGAAATGGGCATATTGTTGTTGTGAACAGGACCATGAGATGGAGTGCATTGCACAAGATTCGTTAAAGGCCAGCAGGGCTTATGTCATGGTGAATTGTCTGTGGTCCGTCCATCTGTCGTCCTTCTGTTAACCTTTTTCTTGTAGACGTAATAGCACCTTCATTTTTCTTTAAATCTTAACCAAACTTGCATGGCAGTTAAATAACCACAAGATCTCGACAAGTTTTTTGAACCAGTGTGATTTGACCACAAATACCCCGCCACAGTGCTAATAAGCATGATTTAAGCGAAACTTCTCTGAAAGTTTAAGGCCTAGACCTTAGATATTTTATGTGTAGCATTGCATGTGGTCTCCTAAAAGGGTTGTTGAATTTGGATCCCGGAGGTCAAATTTGGGGCTGCCACAGGGGTCACTGATTTACATAGAGTTATATAGGGAAAATGTTGTAGACACAAAAAAAAAAACATTTTCATTGAATCTTAACCAAACTTGCACAGCAAATATGTAACCACAATATCACGGACAAGTTCTTGAACCAGCGTGATTTGACCACAAATGCCCTGTCATGGGGCTTAAAAGCACATTTTAAACTTTAAAAAAAAAAAATTTCTCTGAAAGTTCAGGGTCAAGACCTTAGATATTTTACGTGTAGCATTGCATGGTGGTCTCTTAAAAGATTTGTTGAAGAGAAATTTACAAAAGTACTCTGAACTGTTCACCTGTCCATTTGTTGCGAGTAGAGCGATTCATTTTTTTTTTTCTGTTTGTAAAATGGAAAACCAGATTTTCATAGAATTTCATGTCTGTTGTTTTCAGTGTACATGTATGTTGTTTAAAATGGTTAAGCCCTGGCAAATATATATTTTTCACAAGCTTAATTTGTTTGAATTGCAATATTGCCATCTCATTCAAGGAATTTGTCATGGCCATAAATTTGTTCTATCATTTTGTTTGCAGTGGCATGAAAGAGACATAAATCAAGTTGCTGAAAATGCGACAAAACTTTTTGGAAAATTGCTGAAAAAAGTAGTGCCAGGTAATGACATAAAGCACAAGCAGTTGGTAAATATGTAGCTGAACTAAGGGGAATAAATTAATTGTTATTTCAAAATCTTTATATGATTAATTATATGTAATGATATCGTTAAGATGAATTAATTCAAATATTTATTGATATTAGTATTTAAATCACCAAAAAGGAGATGTATTTATTCATCCTGTAATGCGTTTGAGAGAGTCGGCATGAGCTTTCCCAAATCAACTTGATATTTATACAAATGATAGAAATTCTGATCTTAAACAGAATTTATCTTTAAAATTAGCTAAAACATTTTTTTTCCTAATATATAATGCCTATATATACTCACTGACCCAATATTGCCAAAAGGATATCTATTTAAATATGCAAAAATGATATATTGAAAAGGGATTTCCTAACTTGGGATATGTGCCTAGGTTAGGCTAAAAAAGGTTTCCAGCTTATAATCGCAACATAGTTTGTGATGTAATGAATGAGTCACATGGTAACATTTTGATTTCAGTATGATCTGTTATACAGGTTTACACATAGTAAAACTTACTTCATCTTAGAAAAGACCGAATGTCGATGTGAAGTGATGTCGATGCAAAGTGATGCCTATTTTTAGAATGGGGATTTTCTTTCAAGTTTTGTATTCCAGTTTGAATATTGATTATTTCACGTTTTGTTGGATTTGACATTACAAACAGTTTGGATTCTATGTCTAAATGATAATGAGATGCTTTTTATCTATTTTAAAAATAATCCTATTTTTCAAGGCATTTATAGTGTTTTTTCCTGATATACTTCCTTTAAAACGACATGCAATTATCTTGATAAATTTTCATTATGATGTTAGAACATCTTTATTAACACAGGATATGTTATATATGGCATATCCAGTTTTGTTGATGGAGGAAAACCTCAGAATGAATCTGAGTAGAACCACCATTCTTACACAAAAGGCACTAACAACCTTTCTCTCCTAAATTCTTTTACCAAACCAGACTCGAACCCACAACCTCAGTTATGAGAGATAAGTGGTCAGTAAACAACTGTGCCATAGACCACTCTGCCACCAAGGACCCTGTATTTGATAAAATGATTTTAAAATAAAACATTTTATTATATATAGATCTTACATGAGTGCTAATTTATTGAATTTATTAAACTAACTAGTAAACATATATCATGCCTAGCATTATGCAATATTATGCAATAGTTCGATATATTTAATAACAAAGAAAATGAATGCAATTTATTTTTTTATTGCATAACGCACAGTACATTTAATTACCATTTACATTTTATTTCATCTCTATAAGGTACTAGAAAAAACGTTTTTCCAAGATTCTATAAATAACACATTGTATATAAATATATATATATGTATATATTAGTTTCCGTTAGTCATCACATCTCTAAATAACATTTCATCATGACAAATCGGTCATTTAGGCATTACAGCAAGTAGGAATTAGTTATGAGAGTCACCCGTTACCGAACATTAAACGAAATGATTCTGAATAGAAAGAATAGAGAATGTAAATGTTTAATTCAGTTAATATTTCCATTGATTGAATTTAGGTCACCCAATTTCATATTAATCAATGAGCCATGCAATGATCTTTGTGTCATACATGTATGTAATTATCTCCCATCTTGGTGTTTACAGGAGGTTCATCTCTGCGTCAGTTACCTCCCACTGTGACGGGTATTCAGGCAGGAAGTCGGGCTTCATTCCCTCTCGGTTTGACACACGCGTCCAACTATGTTAGACATAGAGTAGCACTTGTAGGGTATGTACATGTATATATGCTGGATTGGTATTGGCGCAGCTTATTAATTAATTCTTTTTTATTGATATGAACTGAACTTAGCCATACAAGAAAAAGGCAAATATGAACACAAGCTGGGCCAATATGACTACTTCCTCTTATACGTTAATTAGTTTGTACTAAATTATTTTAACTAAATTGAGATGAAAGCCCAGAGCTTATATGAACTGCTCTCGAGTCTGCTTCCAGTACTGAGTGTTGTTTTTATGAAAGGCATTTGATTGAGTGGGGGATCAAACCTGCAACCACTGGTGTGAGTGGCCAACACTCTATACATTACAATATCCGCCCCGCTTAATATATAATTTAATTGAATTATCATTAAATGATTTCACATTGTTTTATAGCCATGGGCCATTATAACAATTCTTCGACCAATAACTGTGCCAGTTTTAGGTTAATTGATAACATTATATAACAAAAAGCATGTTTGGTCACATCAGTTGGCAGAATATTTCTTTCTTTTCTTGTTGACAAAAGGCAAATGGATACATGAGAAGTAATTCATGGGAAAAACACCATCGGCCAGGTATCCCTTTACTCAATAGATACGCGTTTTCCCGCACCAATCACAGAAGGCCTTTGAATACAGTGCAGGAAGAGTTCAGATTGCTCGTAACGAGCAATCTGAACACTTCCTGCACTGTTTTCCGCTCTGTCAGTTAATATAAACATAATTCACCCATTGCTGATACGTGGTGAATTAATGCTTTCAATACTAGAGGTGTCCAAAGGCGTCTATATGAAGTAAAGGGGTATACCACAAGTAACAATCAGTGGTGAGAGACAAAATGATAACAAGGCGCAGTGTTGCCCATCATTTATTACGGAGACTAACCAGACAGGGATTCAAACTCACGACCCCTGGATAGATAGTCTGACACAATACCTACCATGCCCAGCAATTAAATTATATTAATAATTATAAACTTTATTGTGTTAGTCTTTTCATTAAGGAAAATGATCATGCAAACTGGACCAGTATGAGAAAATTTGGCCAATATAGCCATGGGCCAGTATGAAACTATCTTGACTAGTTAGGTCAATATGCAACCACTTCAAGTTACTCTCATCCACATTATTGGATTGGTAGAATGATTAACATTCTTAAATTTTTACATTTTTTATACTTATTTTCAAAGTTTGTGTGTGGTCAGTGACTTCAAAATAGTGGGAAGTGTTGTGTTCTGCCAATACAAATTAAATTATATCTACACAAAAAAATCAAGCTTTTCTACTGGCCGAAACTCCTAAATGTTGAAAACCAGTTTCGGAGACTATAGTATTGGTTGAATCTGTCTGTCTATCAGTCAGTCCATCATCCTGTCAACACTTTTGTGCCAGCTCTGTAACTCCCACATGCATGGACCACTTTTCAAAAACCTTTCAGGAGTGTTCAGGATAACCTGCGCGTAACAATTAGGCCACTACCTAAAGATCACATCAGAACTTGTGGGCATATTGTGACTTAATTCCATGCACTACATTGATTGCTGTTTCTGCCGTGTAAATTGCAAATGCACAGACAGATTTTCATGTAACAGTAGTTCAGCATAACATCAACAGGAAGACTCCTGTAACATCTGTGTAACGTATAACATGACCAAGTGTTGTATACAACACCTGGTGCTTGCCTCAAAGGTCAAGGTCATGTATGGAACTTAATATATGGAGGCTGTGTATTTCCATATACTGCACAGAAATATAAAGCATAACATGACGACGAATCATTTATCATATTAAACAGGTTTTTTTCATGTGTAAACAACTCTCAAAATATCATTAACTATAGGTTTTACTTCAATCATTGACGTCAACCGGAAAGGGGACTTTGTATTGCAGGACAATACTTAATTCTCTTGTTTTTAATTTAAAACCTTATGTTTTGTATTTTAATCAATCCCAAGAAAGTGTGGAGTAAGTAGTATAGTGATCGGGCATCGTATGTGTTGGACATCAAGTTCATGGGGCCCATGGATTTGATCCCAAATATGACCATGTATGATGTCTTTTAGCAAGACAATTTATCAGCATATGCTAAGTGCTGGTTCTACTAAGGAAAACTTTGAACATGATTTGTCCAAGTTGTAGCAGCAAATACCAGAATTAATGTAAAATAAATAAATTAAGTCGGTTACAATCCATTCTTTTTATTTGAGAACAATTGTAAATATATTATTGCCTGATACAGATAAGACAGATATAGGTACTCAGTCATGAATTGTTTACAATTGAAACAGTAATTACCTGCTATAATGAGCTTGATGATGATCAACTCCGAAATGACTATAGGTCAACACCAGCCCTTTAAATGCATGTGACATTTTTTCTTTGGATCATTTTAGCAGCGGATATTTTGAATTAGCCATACACTTTACATTGTGTCATTATTTTTATTCAGAGATGCAGCCCACAGGTTACATCCTCTTGCAGGTCAGGGAGTTAATCTAGGATTTGGTGATGTCAGTAAATTGGCCGAGGTTGTCACAAAGGCTGTGTATGATGGGAGTGACCTAGGTAATAAAACAAACCAATGGTAACCGGTGAAAATAGGGCGAATGTCGTGTTTTACTATTTTAAGATATGATCTTGTGATACAGTTCATTTATACTATAAATTTGTTTTCAATCGTGTGGCAAGCTCAGAGCTTTTGTTAATTGATCTAATGTTTGTTTCCATGTTAGAGCCAATATTGAGTGTTGTATTTTTGAGGCCATCGGGTCGAGCTTTGGATCGAACCTGTCACCTTTGACGCGAGTTATCATTGCATTGTCCATTGCACTACCACCTTGCTACCCCTACGATATTATTGGAAATTGAAATATGAATACCGGGTATGAAGAAATGAATGTATAAATAGATATATTATATGCTTCACTAGTGTGATGCAGCAAAATAATTATCTGTGGTGCACTGCATACATTAATATAATTAGTATAAAGTGGTAGATAATGGACTAAACCTAATGATACCTCCGTGATACCTCATTTTATTTTGGCACATATATTCACACATATATGTAATCAATATAGGTTAAAACTCACATGTGAACTTATCGCTCTGTGTCCTTCCATCATCCATCAGTCAGTCATGTTTGCTCTAAATAACTTTTCTGAAATCGCATGACAGATTTTCACCAAATTTGGTGTGAAGCATTGTTACATTAAGTTCTCTTAAGTTTGTTCAAATTATGACTCTGGGGTCAAGTTTGGCCCTGCCCTAAAGGCTTATCAGGTTTTATTTCAAAATGTCAAATATTTTCTTCAAACGTACAAGACCTGGAGCTTTGATAATTTGCATGTGATATCGCCTAATCATTTTCTCCAATGTTTGTTAAAGTCATAATCCTAGTGTCAAAATTGGCACTGCTCCAGGGACTTATCGGTAATCTTCTTAAAAACTGACTTGCCAAATTTGTTCGTTTTTGGTATAAATGATCCTTAATGAGTAGGGGTTTCATGTTTGTTCAAACAAAGGGTAAATGGTCCATTGATTTTTACATACATGTAGAAATACTATAGGAAAACAGGGAATTCTGTTTTGCTCATCTGTTTTATATATTATTTCAATGATGTTTGGAGCAATGTTTAGTCCACAGACTATGTCCATAAAGCGATATTTAAAATCTATAAGGGGGTCAGCAGGGTAAAAAAAAATTAAATTGTGGAATTTCAAAAATTGTCTTCTCAATAGTTAATGAGCTGAACTTGTTATTATTTGGTTAAAACGTTCCCTTTGATAGGGGTTTCAAGTTTGTTCAAATAAAGGAGCTAGGATATATTGGGACCCAGTAAGGGAACTTTGATTTTTACATAGGATACTGTGAAATCATTTATTTTTGTGGATGTTAAATTTCGTGGTTTCCACTTCAAAGACATATTCGTGGTGACTTAAATTCGTTGAAAACCAATTTAAAAAAAATAATTTTTTCACAGCTAAATGAACATCGCTTAATGCGTTCCAGTTATTAACCTCAGTTGTAATCACGGTAATGCATATGTTGCACGCCGGGGTTTATTGCACCCCACTTTGCCAATTAAGAGTTGACACATGCCCTAATATATAAGTACGATATTGAACTAATTGTTATGTAAACAAGAGGAGAGGAAAGGAGAAGTATGAGATCTAATCCAGAAAGGGTTTTAGAAGGCAGGCCTACTATAGAAGTGCTGATAATGAACAGTAAATCAATGTGCTACGTGTTTTAAGAGATACTTTTGTTTTATTCATCAAAAATATATCACCATATATTTGATCACAAACAGAAACAATAAAATAAAATAAAAAATACCACTAAATAAAAGATATAACTTCACTAGAATTTTACACTTTTTTACAATGTTAACCATAGACTTATTAATATGTCACATTGTTTCAACCTGTTTCAAGGTGACAGTCTATTTTTAGCACCTCTGACATTTGATTGAAATACATGCACAGTATGGTAAATTATAACACATCTCGCTACACACGCACGTCTATGAACGGATGGACGTAGCTTTAAAGATGATATGAGTATTAAAAAATTCTTACACTATTGACACCATTACATATAGCGTAAACTAAGTTCGTGGTAATTTGATTTCATTGTCTAGGCTCTCAACGAAATCAACGAAAATTAGTACTCCACAAAAATTAATGACTTCACAGTACTATGTGAAAAAAGAAAATTCTGTTTTTCTCATATATTTTAGGTATTATTTTAATAATCTTTAGGTCTAAAGCATCATTGAGTCGTAACATTTGCGACTGTATCCTTTGCAGAGAGTTTGATATCCTTAAGGGATCAGCAAGGGTTCAAAAAGGGATAAAATTGTGCACTTTTCAAAATCTTTTTGTCAAGAACTGACCAGCCAAATACAGAGTATATTCATATTTGGGACAATATGTTTTACAATATCATTTCTATCAGTGACACCCCATGTCTGTCCCTATTGCCTTTGTACATGGTATGACAATATGTTTTACAATAGCATTTCTGTTGGTGACACCCCATGTCTGTCTCCATTGCCTGTGTACAAGGTGGTATGATACTAGTAATATGTTACAATAGCATTTCTATCAACTACATTAAAGTCTGTCTGATTGCATGTGTACAAACATGATGTTATTTTTCAATTTTTAGCTCTGCTGGCCAAAGGCCAGAAGGGCTTATGCGATGGCGCGTTGTCCATCGTCCATCGTCTGTTGTCCGTTAGCAGCAATTTCTCTGAAACCGCTAGGCCAATTTAACTGAAACTTCACATGGATGTTTCTACTGAATGGGAAACTATACAAAGAAATTTTTTTTTTCAATCTGAAATTCAAGATGGCTGCCATTACTAAAATTTAAAAAAATCTTCTTCTTATGAACTGCCCAACAGATTTTGAAAATGTTTATGTAGTAATGATAACAAACTATAGTTCTTGTAGATTTGTTCAAATGGTGTCCCTACGGTAAAAATTGACCCCACCCCGCGGGTTTAATTAGGGGACACATGTCATTATAATAAACATTATTTTTTTTCTTTTAAAAAGGAATTGATTTTGCCTATATTTTCACAGAAGCTTTGTTGGATCAAGGAGGTTCAAATTTGTAAAAATGACTGGGTTCCAACGTCTTAAGGGGCCAGGAGGGGCCCCAAAAGGGTAAAAATTGGGAATTACAAAAATTGTTTTCTTAAGAACTTGTAAGTCAGATGTGTTCATATTTGGCATAAATTATCCCAATGTGTAGGGGTTTAATTGTAGATAAGAATTTAGCGGCTAATATTTATAGGGGCCTTGTAAGGAAACTTACAATTTTACATAGGGATACTATGGGAAAACAAAAAATTATCATTTTTTCATCTATTTAGGCAAAATTATTATTCAGTATGAGTTCTGAAGTATCATTAAGTTATAGGAAATAAGATTTGGTTCAATAAGGATAATTGACTTTCCAAAAGGGGCCAGGGTGGGTAAAAATAGAAAATTTTCAAAAATCTTCTTCTCAACAATCGGTCAGTTAAAATTGATCATACCGGTATTAGATATAGATTATCCCAATGAGTATGGGTTTAAAGTTTGTACAAATCAAGGGTCTTGCATTTATAGGGACCCTGTAAGGTGGTTTTGAGTTTTATATCGGAATATTATAAAAAAATGGAAAATTCTATTTTTTTTCCAATTATTTATGACTGTTTTTATTCAGTTTGAGTTTTGAAGGATCTTCTAGTCGTAACAAATAAGATTTTGTTCGATACTAAGCACGACTTTCTAAAAGGGCAGGGTGGGGGTCACAAAATAGTTACATTTATAAGTTATCCCTATAGTTAAAAGTTCAAATCAAGGGGCACTGGGATGTATAGAGGTCCTGTAAGAGGTCTTTGAGTTTTACATAGGAATACAATGGGAAAATGGAAAATTCTCATTTTTTTTCTATTTGTGTAAATATGTTGTTCAATTTGAGATCTAAAGCATTGTCTAATAACAATAAATCTGATTTTGTTCAATAAAGACGATTGAATTTCCATAAGGGGCCATGGGGTGGGTGGGGCAATAAGGTTAAAATTGGGAATTTTCACAAAGCTCCCTCTCAATAACCTTTCAGTCTAACTACATGTAGTTAATATTTGATATAAATTATCCTTTCATCAGCAAGGATTGAAGAACCTGCATATCAAGGGGCTGGGATATATTGGGGCCCTGTAATGTGTTTTTTACTTTTACATAGGAATATTATAGGGATAACTGGTTATTTTCATTTTCGCATCCATGTGTACAAAAAAACTTCTTTTTAAAATATAAAGCATTTCTGCTCATAACAAATCCCTAAGAGTGGGTGATTGAAGTTCTAACAAATCAAGAGGCCGAGTTGTATAAGGGTTCTCTACAGGGGTCTATATTTGTTTTACAGATGAATGGTATGGGAATTTAAAGTATTTCCTTTTCATTGCAATTTTTATTCAGTGTGGGTGTGGTGGAGGTATTTATCCATAAGTTGTTAAGAGGACCCCAAAAGAGGGTAAATATTGTGAAATTTCAAAAAGTGCTATGATCACTATGAGTCAGTAGAGCATCCTCAGGCCCTCTTGTGCCTCTTGTTTCTTCTACACATCAAGATAAAGTAGCGTTAGGAGAATATGCTAGCAACATCATTTTGATAGGTATAAAGATGATGAATGAGAACCATTTGCTTCCAACGTTGATGTTGCATATAGCTAATATTCTTCCAAGGAAGATCTTTAAGTAGTTCATTATAAATTGACCTGTATCTAAATATAGCTTTTTCAGGTTTTATATCTATTTTAGGTTCCTTAACTTATTTGAAGGAATATGAAACATCACGCCAACGTAAAGTGATTCCTACAATGTTAACAATAGATGGACTTCAGAGACTGTATGGTTCAGACTTCACCCCTCTTGTATTAATGCGATCACTTGGACTGCAGGCAACCAATGCGATGTCTCCAGTGAAGGTGGGTTAATACATATGAGTAGGATAATGTTTTTATACACTTAGAGGGTATAAATATTCTTTAGTTCATACTATATTTTTAGTTTGATTGCCAAGAAAGCTCAAAGCTTATCCCTTTACTCCATAGATACGCGTGTTCCCGTACCAATCACAGAAAGCCTTTGAAAACAGTGCAGGAAGAGTTCAGATTGCTCGTAACAAGCAATCTGAACACTTCCTGCACTGTTTTCCACTCTGTCAGTTAATATAAACATAATTCACCCAATAATTCAAACACCTTCTATATTAGGTGTCCAAAGGCGTCTATATTAGAGGTGTCCAAAGGCATCTATATGAAGTAAAGGGTTAAATGAACTGCTCTCGGGTGTGCTTCCTGGAAAGTGTCATTTTCTGAAGGCATAGAGTCGAGCTGGGGATTGATAAATATTCTTTCAGCATTAGTCTACAAATATTTTGTTTGTATAATTGGATGCATATATAAAGTGGCCAACGAAGGGATATCATTTTATGTCACTTATACACTTACCTCAAGTATTGATATAAAACAATACAAGCAATGTAACTTTTGATATAAATGTTTCTGATCTGAAATTGTTGTATTATTTCTTTATCAGTCCTTTTTATTTTACAGTGTCTTAAACAAGGACAGTTGTCCCAAAAATAATTTGTTGTTGAGAGAATTACATTTAAAATGCTTCAGACTTATTAAGAGTGTATATTGACTGCGCTCATCTTTGTGAATAATATAATGTTATCGACTCAAAACTGACTGCTGGGCCATGCTTAAAAAAAATGTTTGTTTGCTGTGGTCAGACCTAGTATTTTTCATGTGTGTAGTTAGCCATTTTTTTTTTAGCCAGATTCCTCAAGAATTATGTATCTCAAAACAGCACCTGTCCTCCACAATTATGTATCTCAAAACCAGCACCTGTCCTCCAGAATTATGAATCTCAAAACCAGAACCTGTCCTCAACAATTATGTATCTCAAAACCAGCACCTGTCCTCCACAATTATGTATCTCAAAACCAGCACCTGTCCTCCGCAATTATGTATCTCAAAACCAGCACCTGTCCTCCACAATTATGTATCTCAAAACCAGCACCTGTCCTCCAGAATTATGAACCTCAAAACCAGCACCTGTCCTCTAGAATTATGTATCTCAAAAGCAGCACCTGTCCTCCAGAATTATGTATCTCAAAAGCAGCACCTGTCCTCTAGAATTATGTATCTCAAAGCCAGCACCTATCCTCCTGAAGTATGTATCTCAAAACCAGCACCTATCCTCTAGAAATATGCATCTCAAAACCAGCACCTATCATCCAGAATTATGTATCTCAAAACCAGCACCTGTCCTCCAGAATAATGTATCTCAAAAACAGCACCTATCCTCCAAAAGTATGTATCTCAAAACCAGCACCTATCCTCCAGAATTGTGTATCTCAAAACCAGCACCTGTCCTCCAGAATTATATATCTCAAAACCAGCACCTATCCTCCTGAAGTATGTATCTCAAAACTAGTATCTGTCCTCCACAATTATGTATCTCAAAACCAGCACCTGTCCTCCACAATTATGTATCTCAAAACCAGCACCTTTCATCCAGAATTATGTATCTCAAAACCAGCATCTACATGTATCCTCCAGAATTATGTATCTCAAAACCAGCACCTTTCATCCAGAATTATGTCTCTCAAAACCAGCACCTGTCCTCCACAATTATGTATCTCAAAACCAGCACCAGAATTATGTATCTCAAAACCAGCACCTATCATCCAGAATTTTGTATCTCAAAACCAGCACCTGTCCTTCACAATTATGTATCTCAAAACCAGCACCAGTCCTCCAGAAGTATGTATCACAAAACCAGCACCTATTCTCCAGAATTAGGTATCTCAAAACCAGCACCTGTCCTCTAGAATTATGTATCTCAAAACCAGCACCAGTCCTCCAGAATTATGTATCTCAAAACCAGCACCTATCATCCAGAATTATGTATCTCAAAACCAGCACCTATCATCCAGAATTATGTATCTTAAAACCAGCACCTGTCCTCCAGAATTATGTATCTCAAAACCAGCACCTATCATCCAGAATTATGTATCTCAAAACCAGCACCTATCATCCAGAATTATGTATCTTAAAACCAGCACCTGTCCTCCAGAATTATGTATCTCAAAACCAGCACCTATCTTCCTGAAGTATGTATCTCAAAACTAGCACCTGTCCTCCAGAATAATGTATCTGATTATAAAGCGATCGAGAGTATAGAATAACTAATGGATATCGTATCCGTGAATTATACCATTTGGCGTTCCGCACATACTTCATGGGTAATTATCTGAATTTGGGTAGGTACAATTTTGAGGGAGTAGGTAGAAGCACAGCAAACAAATATTTTCTTAAGGACGGCCCTGTTTTCCATTGTTTAAGTAAAACTGAAGCAGGGGCTTCCATTTTCAATGCACATATTTCAAGTTGGTAACTTTGATTTAGTTTCTGATTTTCAAAACCCTGCCCTACTTTGAATGATGGGTATATTGGTTTGCATTTTGTCCATTGATTGGTCAATCGTTTTCAAGAAAACTGTTTGGCCCTAGGGTCCTCAAACCTTGTAGAGTGGTTTGTTTTTGTAAGTAGATGGCCCCTGTATGTAGGTCTTGAAATTCTGATAAATTTCTCATGATTATGTGAAATGGTTACAAATTAACATATCGTACACAAAAGTGTGAAGGATCCACTGTGGTCAGGTGATCCGAGGCGCCATCTCAAGATCACTTAACATCTCACCGCTAAGGTTGTAGGTTGGAGTCCTGCTCACTCCAAAAACTTAATGTGAGAAAGTTTGTCAGTTACTTGCAGAAGGACAATGGTTCTACTCAGATTCAACCCGAGGTCTTCCTCCACCAACAAAACTGGATATGCCATATATTACCTGAAAAGTGTTGATAATGGTGTCAAACCCAATTTCAAAAAAAGTGTGAACAACCTATTTCATCTAAGAACACCAAGAGGAATAAATTTATCAACGTTAGGGTAGAGTTATGGAACCTTCGGACCACATGCACCTCACTGAATAAAAGTCTTGAAGTTCTGAAAGTTTTGCATGGTTATGTGGTTCCAAAGTAAGGGATCAGACAAGGAATGTTCAATATTCTCTTTTGACCAAGTACAGTTAAAGGAGTTATCATGTAAACTTTTACATGTAAGATTAAGTTAGTGGACCATGGCTCAGAGCCTTATTTATCTATGGTCGTGAAATTCTGAAAGTTTTGCACGAATATGTCGAATGGATACAGAGTTAAGAAGGACATAATATTGTCAGACAGACAGGGTCACACCAACTTCCTGAATAATGTGTGTTTTGTATACATGTGCTCATGAATTTTATCTGATCTGCAGGCCAGATATACGAAAAATATTATTGAACATGTTTTGGTATTGAATATTGAAATTGATATTTAAGTAACACTGTCTTTACACACTTTTTTTACAGTCTGAAGAAAAAAGGTCTAACTTTTCCATTGGCATAGTCTACAATTCATTGTTAAGTTTTTGTGTTGGGTTCTGTTTCCCCAGAAACTGTTTGACCTAGTCACTAAATTTGGTATACATGTTGTCATGTAGTTGTGTAACCGTTAATATTACTCAAAATGCAGCATTTTTTAGGGCAACACTGACCTCCACAGATCAATAACTTGGCCAACACAACATTGAGCTTTTGTGTTTACATCCGTTTCTAAGAAACTTCTAGGCCCAGTCAACAAATATGGTCCATCAAAACCATGCATGATTTTCAGGGTGACATTGATCTTTACAGATTACTAACTTAGCCTACACAATGTTTAACCTAGACCCCTACCGATGGTACCTACAATGTGAAGTTTAGCTCCATTTTTCCAGAAAATGTTCTGCCTAAAATCTCCAGACCAACTATTAGTCACGTATACAATGTATGTATTTCCCTTAGTAACCAGCATTGTTTGAGATATCTATAACAGAGTTTCTCTTGCTTGTTGTGCAAGGTGTAGTAACTTGTATCATTGCTTGTACATTCCATTTTAATCTTTTGCAGGATAAAATAATTCAGGAGGCATCCAAATGAGGGTCTGCTGATGTTAATGAACAAAACTGTGCAGGTGAACAGTACAGGTGCCACATGTGGTCAGTGGTGATAGACTATTGCACCACTTGACAATACCATAGAGTTAAGCTTCTAGTCTCAACACAAGTGTTTCATCTAAGTGATTGAAAGACTGTTCTTAAATGTGAAGGTGTCGGAACAAAGTTCTAAAAATATTGTACCATTGCCTTTCCAGTACTGTGTTTATATACATGTAACGTTGCTGTTCTTGATTTACATTTATTTAAGTATTTTTGTTATTTAAAAAAAAACATATTTCATGTTTTAGTTATTTTCTGAAACTTCGTTAATACAGATAAGTTAAGGCCAAGATAATATTAAAACTTCAAAAATGTCAAAGCTTCTTATTTGCCGGTAAAGTTCAAGAAATTATTTTTATGTCAGCATGTCAGTGATCAGCATGTCATGATGATGTTTCAGCAGCAATTAACTATTGAAATACCCAGACCATTACATCAAATGTCAAGGTCAAGGTTACACATAGGTCAAGGTCATGCTTTAATGTTAAAAAAAAAAAGAAATTGCATGTCTAGTCTGAAACATCAGTCTATTACTCTTTATACTCATGGATACATCGCTACCTATTATAACATAATTATATTGTTATTTTTCAACGACCAATTTGGGGGGCATGCGACACTTACCAGTGACATTTCTTGTTTTTTAAAGATTTTAAAATCCCGGAGCTATCTCATATAGGAGCATGGGGTCATGATTTGAAAATACATGTACTTGGAACATACATTAACCATAATCTTTCTCTACATGCAAAGCATTTGTAGTGCCAGAAGAATTTTAATGCCCATCACATAATTTGAAGACACATGGTAGGGAACCACAAGCCTATAATCAGAATAGCATGTGTAATTTTCTAAGCCCTAGCATTTGAAGTTTTGGAGAAGTTTTTGCCCGATGTAAACCTATGTAAGTTTAAGACATGCTTGGTAGGGTACTACATCATTATGCAGAATATGAAAGCTAGTACATGTAGTGTATCTGTTAAGTTTAAGTAAATATTTAAGGTTTCCATATAGGAACATATATAAAAGAATTTGAAAGCTCAATATAAGACACCAGGATTTTAACAAACTTGGTACCGGACCATAATCTTATACAAATTAGGAAGCATTTGTAATTTCATGTGATTATTTTTTTAGCTCACGGTGAGCCCTTCTGAGCACTCCGTATTCCAACTTGTGTACTTAAGCAGCTGTGTATTCATTGCATCTTGACCAAACTTACACACATATGTAATCACAAGATCTTGAATATTTCTTATATACATGTACCTTGAAAAGTTTTGAAGTGAATGATTTGAAACTGCATACAATGATAGAGAGCATTGACAGGAAGTAGACAGTACAAGAAATTGCTTCAGTCCGACATGGCTTTTGTTTGGTTTATTTACTTTCCTTCTTAGTTTTATTATATATACTTAATTTAATATATGCATCAACACAGCATATATATCAAACCGCTTACAATGCAAATTAAAAAAAAAAAGAGAAAGCATTTTACTTCCGTTTCAATCGTTTATTGTTATAGCACGTGTGATTTTATTATGCCGTTTCAAAATAAAATATGTTTAAACCACTCATAATGTCCCAGTATACCCTATCCAAAGATACAGGGCAATTATTGTTGTAATCATTTGCTTTCAGTACGTACTGTTACACTGCAACGGTGAAAGAGTGTCCACTTCGCATGGGGACGGTCCTATGGTCCGATCTCCAGCTGGATCAAACCATTGACTCGAAAAATGGTACTAGAAGCTTCCTCACTTGGTTCTTAGCATTTAGGGGATAGTAATAGGTCTGGTTGGACTGGTGTCAGTATAATGTGACTGCGTGGGTTATCATTTCATGTTTGCGGCATGATACTCCAGTGTGGAAGCACTTAGAATACTCGTTATACGATTGAAATATTGTTGAAAGTGACTCTACACCATGCAATAACAACTACTGTATACCGTTTATTCATTTGTATTTTGAACAAAAACATATGTACATAATAGTTATTTTTTATGTTATTTTGGTATTTATGTCATACAATCATTTCATTTTTAGCTCGACTTTCAAAGAAATGGGAGCTGTTGTACTTGCCCTGCATCAGCATTGGTTTTATGGTGGTTATTTAACATGCTCATATCTCAGTAACCACTACCCATACATCAATGTTACTTCATGTACCTGTACATGTTCACTACCATTAGCGAGACTCGATATGACAACAGGGATAACTTTTTTTATTTCAGGCAAAATTATTACCCTTTTGTACTTAAAAATTTTAGTTGGAAGCTTTGGGGTGTTTTGCAAGCTCATACTGTAGAATGTGGCAAATAAGCATGTATCTTCATACACCAAAAATCAGCGCATATATATACTCAATAATAAGCACATCAAATTCTTACCTTAAAGTTGTTAAGACGACCCCCCAAAGAGGGTAAATATTGTTTAATTTCAAAAAGTGCTACGTGACTATGAGTAAGTAGAGCATCCTCTGGCCCTCTTGTTTATACAGGTGATATACTATTATAATCCCTTTGTTTGAAATATGTATCTGTATCATTCACTTCAAAGTCAAAATATAAAAATGGAATCATAATTTCAGTCGTCGAAAGTGTTCCATTGAGACCTATCTGAGCACTGTTAATTTCCACAATAAAACTGCGATAGGTCAGTAATCCAATTAAGCAATTTCATTTTAATTGTTTATTTCTACATCTCTGATCAATCAGGGAACAGGGATTAGCATCATCCCACTGAGAACACTCCGAACAAAGCATTTGTTTACATGCAGCTGTTTGTCAACATTTTATAGACAGTCACAGGTTCAGGTGCATAAAACCAGTCGGTGAATAAAATGTACACACAGAGGATAAACTAGTTTACAGAGTATGAAATATATATATCTTACACAGGTTGGAGGTTTGGATAGAAAATTCCATCCCCGAGGGATAACTGAGATTATTTTTCTTGCTACCAATCACATTTTATATTTATTTTAATTTATAATAAATATCTAATTTCATCACAACGGCTTTAAAGTGTTTTGCTATGCAACGTCATAAATTGTTTCAACGTTACAGCAGGGTATGATGAGCGTGTGGAGGAGGTGTAGGATGAAAATTTCATACCCGGTAAAAATAAGCAGAAAATCCTTGTCTAGTATGCAAGAAATAATATTGGAAGAACCAAAATATTAACACTTTCACCAATAAAATTTCTTTTTGCCCTTCTAATTTTCTTTTTGTAGAAATGGCAACATCGGAGAGTTAATGTCAGAGTTACAGCAGTTTTCATTTCATAATCATCAATCTTATATATAGTAGTTATATAAGTAAAGTATTTTGGACAAAAGTACACTCCAGTCCCTGCAGTTCTAAAGTAGATTTGTAACAATACTTACTCAGAAATATGCTTGAACTGGCAAAATTAAAGAATTAATGTCAAGAGTAATGGTCTTTGAATTGTCAAAGATGTGTACACTCTAGCACCCTCATTACCAAACTTACAAGATAATTATATAGTCACATCTCGTACAAGTTCTTGAACTGTCTGAATCAGACAATTGTTTTCAGAGTTACAGCTACCGAATCGTTAAAAATTGTGTTATTTGACCTTGTGTGCCCTCTAGATAGCATTCACGGTTATCATTTTGATAGTTATAAAACAATAACAGATTCCCGAACTGGTTTGGATAATTATCAGAGTTGCGGTCTTTGAATCATCAAAAAGTGTGTTATTTGTACCCGTAGTTTTTATTTGATCCTCATTAAATTTACACTTTAGTTATATAATCAATGTAAGAGTTATCATGGCCCTTGAATTATCAAAAAAACGTTACACTAGTAATTTGTCCTGGAGTGCACCCTAAAACTCGGTTTTCAATTTATCTTCAAACTTGCAGTGTAGTTGGACAACCATTATCTCGACCAGTTTTTGAAATAACAAAATTAGATCAAATAATGTAAATTTTTATGGTCACAATTTTTTTTACGTCTTCCCAACATTCAATTATTTGATTTAGCCACAAGGACGGAAAATAGACACTTGTCAATCAGAATAGATCACCTTGAACTACATCCACAATGCTTTTAAATTGCTCATCTTGCCACAAGAGATTGCCAAACAAAAAGATCAAGAGCCTAAACTAAAAATCTCCATCATTTATTTGGGCTGTACGAGATTGTAATTGTATTTTACAAGTATGGGGAAGATCAAATAATACTGGTGTTGGAGAAATGCCCGCAATTCAGCATTATTACCCGATTTGTCCAAGATCATACCGCAAAACAATTACTGTACATTCGATTTAGATCCAACGATAAATACATTTGCCAATTTGAGTTCACACAAGGTCAAAAAGTGATATTTTTTCATGGCTACAGAGCAACAACTGTCCATGGCTGCATTCAGCAGACATTTGATGTCTGGTTCCACAACACTATCGCGTACTCCATGCTAATTTGAGGTTTAGTCAGTAACCAGGATTTAACCAAACTGAATACAGCCCTGAAGACATAAATTATCCAGTTGTGCAATTTCAAGAAGTTAACTTGGAAAGGGGTTTTCCACTTTTTCAAGAGTATTTCAGTTATTTTACAAGTGCAGTCAGCACACCTAATCATAATTCCTTGGATCACTTGGCGGTACAACCAGTACAAGACAAACCTAGACTACTTCCCTACATATTGAGGTTAGAGACTCCTAGCTGTAGAACAAAATTCATTACCAATCATCGCAGATTGGACAGGGATTTCAGAAAAGACTTGGATCCTTATTCGATTCAGCTAGATGAAGAATTTGCCAACTTATACTTTGAATAAAATATGCGGGTGCTATTGGAGGATTCTTTGGCCAAAACAAACATAATTGTTCAAAACGGCCTATTCAAGAACGTGTCCTCGATATGTTCGAATCAACCTGTTCAAGAACTTGTCCGCATAATGGTTATATGCTTGGTGATAAAGAAAAAACGCAAGTGGTAGAGTGCATAGAAACGACAGTGGGCAATTGGAATAACTTGTCAAATGAGTGCTCTAAGACTACGTTCAACCGAAATGTTGCCAGTCGCCCAAGGAACATTTCTGTGAAATTATTTTAAAATCGAGCCAGTAGTTTCTGACCAGAATATTTTTAAGTTTTTACTAATTAAACTTGCGCCGCCCCCTGGCGGCCATCAAGATGGCTTGAACAAACTTGGTAGAGGGTCACCCAAGGAACATTTCTGTGAAATTATTTTAAAATCGAGCCAGTAGTTTCTGACCAGAATATTTTTTAAGTTTTTACTAATTAAACTTGCCCCGCCCCCTGGCGGCCATCAAGATGGCTTGAACAAACTTGGTAGAGGGTCACCCAAGGAAAATTTCTGTGAAATTATTTTAAAATTGAGCCAGTAGTTACTGACAAGAAGATTTTTTAAGTTTTTACTAATTAAACTTGCCCCACCCCTGGGGGGGCCATGTTTTTTGACGAATAAAGATGGCTTGAACAAACTTGGAAGAGGGTCACCCAAGGAACATTTCTTTGAAGTTATATCAAAATTGGCCCAGTGGTTTCAGAGGAAGTTGTTAAAAGCTAAAAGTTAATGACATGACAGACAATGGACACCAGGCGATCACAAAAGCTCACCTGTGAGCATTTGGCTCAGGTGAGCTAAAAAACAGAATGCCATATCAGTCGATTTGTTAAAAAAGTTTTTTCTGGATGCTACTATTGTTTTTGCCTTTATATTCAACTTGCAAAAAGTTTGGTAGTATGTGTATATATATAATAAATTTTTGTTACAGTTAGGCAGCACAACCAAGGTGCTATTACTCTAGCATTTATTACCCAATTTGGCAATTCAAAGAACTTATCCAAGATATTATGGTTATAGAACTACTGTGTCTGGTGAGAATCAAATGAAAAATGCAGGTGCTAGAGTGCACACATGGTCAAATAGTGAATTTCTTAACGTTTCAAGGGCCACAACTCCGACACATAATCTGATTTGGCCAATTCAAGAACTTTTCCAAGATTTAATGGTTTTACAAATACTGTGCGAGTTTGGTGAGAATCAAATATGTGGGTGCTAGAGTGTACACACGTTCATAATTCTCGACATTAAAATAGTATGATTTGGCCAGTTCTAGAACATGTCAGAGATATTATGGTTATATAACTACTGTGCAAGTCTGGTGAGAATCAAATGAAAAATAGGGGTGCTAGAGTGCACACATGGTCAAATAGTGCATTACTTAATGTTTCAAGGGCCACAACTCCAACACTTATAATCTGATTTGGCCAATTCAAGAACTTTTCAAAGATATAATGGTTTTACAACTATGCGAGTTTCGCGAGAATAAAAAATGCGGGTCTAGAGAGTACACACGTTCAAACATTGCATTTTTTAATGTTTCAAGGGCCATAATTCTCGACATTAAAATAGTACGATATGGCAAGTTCTAGAATATGTCCGAGATATTATGGTTATATAACTAACTACTGTGCAAGTTTTGTGAGTATCAAATGAAAAATGCGGGTGCTAGAATGCACTTCTTAAATGTTTCAAGGGCCACAAGGTCCGACATTTATAAGACTAATTTAAGAACTTTTCCAAGAGAATCAAAAATGCGGGTGTACACACTGTCAAGCAATGCATTTTTACAACTCTTGACATTAAAAAAAGTCTGATTTGGCCAGTTCAATAACTTGTCCGAGATATTATGGTTATACAACTAGGGCTGTGCAATGGCATTTTTTTTTATCTGTGATGTGCATCGTGGTTATTCATTTTCAGAATGATATGCATCAAAATACATATTGCCTGTGAAAATAAAAGGCAATGCGCATCAAAATACTGATTTTAATCTTAAGCAATCGCCACCATTGATTAGTATGGTGTAATAACTATGCTTGTATGCAAAGTTTAAAACTTATTTATTTTACTAAGATTGTGAAACAAGTTCTTACAACTTCGGCAAATGCATATGCTCAAGGACATCACACATTGCCGTGGCAGTGGATCGAACCCATGACCCTCGGATCATGGGTTCGGTACTCTACCGGTATCTTTATTAACAGAGAAAAACAGAACTTGCTTATTACACTGCATTTGTGACAGTGATGAAATAAACAGTGGGATAGTAGCTGATGAGAAAGAGATGCTGTCTAATATCCGTCAGTGTTTAGCCTAATTCGTCTTGCTTTTTAAAAAGCAACGTTTTTTTTGTTAGTTTTAATTAGCTAGTATTTTACGTTTCATCAAGAATAGAATTGTGATGCACTATTTTTGACAATTGTATCGATGCATCACAGGCCTAAAGAATGCATTGAATCGCGATCAACTTAAGTTTCATTTAACACCCGATACACACATCAGCAGAAAGGTGAATCACGATCAATCAATGATTTGTTACAGGTCTATATTTTAAATATAACTACTATACAAGTTCAGTGAAAAATGCAGGTGCTAGAGTGCATACATCTTAAAGTTCACGGACAGATGACGGACAACAGGCGATCAGAATAGCTCACCTAGAACTTTGCTCGGAGAGAGCAAAAAAATAGCAATACGATTTGTCAAAATGAAATGCGACATTTTGTTCTCAACATGAAAAGTACTGAATCTTTAAAATGTAAAAACTGCGTTATTGAAGTATGTTTAATGTTGTGCTCCGATTATTGAACACGAATTGTCAGAAAACAACAAAGCTAGCTTCTGGGTGTCTCAAGTCCAAAAAGGGCCATAACTGTGCCAAAATGCAATCCAGAGTTATGGTTCTTGTCTGTGTGTTCCATTAATAATGGTGAACATGCGAAGTTTCATGCACATCCAATGAGTGGTTGCATAGATATGTTACTTAAAGGCAAAAGTTTAAAATTGTGCTTTTTTTAAGTATTTATGTGTAGTTTCTTTGCCAATCGGTATGTAATAAATTAATTGCTAGATTATCACCCCTGCCTGCCCCCTAAGTTTCATATAAAAAAATATCAAAAATTTTAAAACTGAAAATGAACTCCTCCAGCCCTCCCAGTTTTTGAGAAAAATTTGGATGATAGCAATTAATTTATAATGGCCCTATGTACACAAACTGTGGAACTTGTCCATCAGAGACGCCAAAGCACTATTGCTCAATAATCATTCATCCACTTAAAAAGCAAGTTTTATGGCTTTTTTTAAAAGGTTTGTAATGTGTATTTGTTTGAAAGTTTCTTTTGTTAAGTGGGTTGTATGTATGTTCAGTTGAAGATGGTACATTCAGGTACTCTTGGCTGAAGGTTCAAGCTTAGAGCTTAACCCAGTACAGTACAACTGTTAAACTTTACCTGGCCACAATTTCACTAAACAGTTAACTCAAGATTTTCCATAACTAAAGATTTTTAAAACACTTAACTTTATATTATTTAATGTGTTCAAGTTCAAGATATCATTTACAGAAATTGACAACTGTGAGTTAAGGTTAATCTTGGCTCGAGATGTTTAGTGAACTTGCTCCAGTTACTTGCAAAGGACATTGGTTCTATTTGGGTTACTTCCAGAGTTCTGCACAAAATATTTTGTATACTCTTGTTTAAAACTGTGTTGAAAGACGGTGGAGTATTGCAAGCAATATCGGTTTACAGGTACGACTGATAATGTACAGTTTAGATACTTTTGAGTAATAGTACTGGACAACGGAGAACTTTGTTGCAATAGCAAACAAGTTCTGTTGGACGGAAAAAAAATAAAACAACTTGCATTATCTCCTTATTGCCCTCCATCCACAAGTGTTTCGGGAACCCAGCTTGGATAATATTTTAGCTATCTTGCCTGCCAGTTGGAGGGTAAACCTAATAGTACCCTACCAGTCCCATACTAAGAACACACTGAAAATTGTTGTACTCCATGAACATCATCTTTAAGCTATTGCGTTTACATATACAACTTGTCTACTGAAGCATTTTAAAACCAGTTTAGTAGTATGATGGCCGTCTTGCACAATGATCTTGTTAAATGACACGTGTCCAATCTGGAAATTCTTTCTGTAAGCAGGTTGTATGTGCCAAGGCAACAGTTATAGATAGCATTTTCAGGTAACTGAGTATATGATTACCAGTTACTTGCAAAGGACACTGGTTCTTATTGGGTTAATTCGAGCAAAAGTGGAAGATATACAGGTTTAAAATTCAAAATGATCTGTTCATATGAAACATGTACATAAATAGACAGGATTAAAATAACACAAACACCAAGTTAAAGTTTAAGATGTACCCTAAGAGTTTTATTGCGATGAAAGATTGATATAAATAATTTATTTATACATGTTATTTTTAATATGATATCAATTCATGAGAAGAAAAAGTTATAAAAAGTAAATTTGGAATATGACCATTCTCTCGATTTTAAATTTCATTTTTAATTAAAGATGTACATTAGCTATACAGACATTTCCATTAATTCAATTAGTTTTAATCTGGTCACAGATGACCTTATTTGTGATGATTGGAGATAAGTCTTATTTTTTTGACGGCGACATCACAGATGACCTGTACTTGTGAAGGTTGACATGTCAGATGACCAATTTTTCTAATAAATTTTAAATGGCAACATCACAGGTAACCTGTATCTATATCATTTTCTAATGACAAGTGACAGAAAATCCATATCCTACCAAACATATTTTTTTATTTCGTTTAAAAACCCAAGGCTTTTTATCGTATTTTTTAAAATAATTATTTTACATTACATTAACGAATATAGTTTTAAAATAAATAAAACCATTTATTTTACATTACATTAATGTAAATAAATAAAAGCATTTTTAATAATTATTTTACATTACATTTACGAGTATAGTAAATAAATAAAAGCATTTTTACATGATATAATACCCTAACAATTGCAATTTTGAAAACTTTTTGAAATGCCAAATGTCAGGTATATTGCTGCGAGCGGGCTACCCAACCCTACTCCATAGTTGGAGGGGGAGGTACGATTTGTCCATGCTCTGACCAGCCAAGAGTGTTTACTCACCCCCCTGACAGTATAGATCGTTTTTGGTAGCCGAAAAACAAAAACCTTAAATGGATATACACTTGCTTCATATCTATCTTATTTCCTCAGCTGGGTACTGGCTGTTTATCCAAATGTGTCCAGAGATGTACATGGATGTCAGATAAGTTCTCCTTTTGTTGCATATTTCCCTTCTAAAGCCTCGCATCTTCCAAACAATTCAAGTAGCAACAAGACTGAAACAAAGCTTTTTAACATCCAACAAAAACACAACAGAATAGATAAAAAAACTACTATGAACAAAAGTAGGCAAACATCTTAAAATTAAAACAACTTCCTCAGCTTACATTATTAAAGAAAATAAAATTTCATATAAAACCATTAAAAGCTACCCTCAAGTAATACAACACTGGAAAAATAAGAACTTCGATTTATTAATGTATACAACTTGTTGGTTGATGCTCAATTCCAGAACTGCTCATCACAGGTGAACTGCATAGCCATCTGACAATGGATGCGCTTTAAATAGAATAATCCAACCTTAAAACAACCTAGTCTCAAAAACACACATTAAATATGCTATTTATTCAGAATTCACAAGTTTACTTTATATCTCTGTACAATCCATATATAAATAAATAAAATAAAACAAATACATTTATCACAGTAAACAAATTTTTTTTATTAAATAAATAATTACTTTTTACAAATTCTAAAAATCATTAGCACACTGAAACAAAGAAATGAAGGAATGAATTGGGAACTTGCACTGCCAACATCACCTACTTAGATATGAAATCATATAGTGTTTTGTAATCTTCCAACAACAAACTCACAAAATTAATAGAACTTTGAAAAGTAGCAAAATACTTCCAAACTCATCACTGAAAAGTAGAACATTTCCCTGGGACTTCTATCTATATCTGTACTAGGATGGACCTTGAATTACTTGGCTGTACAATTGGAAATCTTTGGAAACAAGACCATACTTGGCTGATCGCATTTACAGAAATGAAAAACTGAAAAACAGAACTGCAAGCAAAGTTTTCCCCAAACCCCCAAAGATGCAACATTTTATGTTAAAACAAACACAATATGTAAACAAACTATTGTAATTAGCTCATAAATTGTAAAACTTAAAATTGTAAAACTGTAAAATTGTAAAACTGTAAAATACCAATAGTTGCAACTATATATTACTGGATTTTCTATGAACATATAGCATATAAATTTAGAAACATACAAGAGAACTTTAAGCCAAAATGTGAGAAAAGTATTTGAATACAATGTCTTAATAACATACAGTAACCTCTTATAACAAATCTTCCTGCAAAATACTAATATTAGGAATAAACGCTTCTAAGCTCTATTCACCGACAGTTGAACATTTTCTTGAGACTTCTCTCTGTACCTCATCTGCACTAAAAATGACCTGGCTCTGTGATTGTTCTAATGGAAATCATGGAAAAGGAAGGCTATACAAACACACACACACTGTAACCTACTTTTGAAAGTGCAAGAATCTGAAAAACAGAACTGCAAGCAAAGTTGTCCCCACCCCCACTCAATCCAAAGATGAAACTAAATATACACCAATACAAATAAATATAATCCATCATTTGCTTTTAAAATAAAAAAAACACTTAAATAATAAATGCCAATGGTTGCATCAATCTACGAATAAAGCAAGACAAATTATTAAAAGCTAGAATAATAATAACTTATGCCAACATAAACTTTTTTTTATATGAAACCATACTAACACTTTAGTCAAATATCAAAACAGAGCTTCAAGTGTTATACTAATGGAAGACAAAAAGTACTTTTAATCATGAAATGGTTGAACAACACTCCAGGAACTCCTCTCCATACATCAGATCTAGAAGTAACACATTACAGGGGTTGTACTATTGGATCTTTTTAAAGAAGGCTATATACAAGACTCGTACTACTGCAAGTGCTCGACTCTGAAAAGACACTTTAAGCAAATCTCTTTCCACCCTCCCTCCTTACTTAACATTACAATTTCAACATTTATTTAGTTCTTAAAATTGTATAAATGCAAATAATTGCAAAATTTCTGAATTACGTTTAATTTATATCATTAAGCAGACAAAACCAGTCAATTTAAGAAGCTTGAATGAAATTTTAAACCAACGCAACACTTATTTCTATACGTAATTAATCGAAAAACATTTAGTAGTTTACTGAAACAGAACCTTCTGTAAATTCCTAAAATTCCTTGGAACTCCTTTGTATATATATCTGCACTAGTGGCTGTACTATTGGAATTCTTTCATAAAGGTAAGTGAACTCTGAAAAGATATAACTTCAAGCAAATCTCTTTCAAACACCCCTAATCCTAACAAAACTTGTTACACTTAACAAATATTACAATTTCAACCTTTATTTAGCACTTAAAATATACAATATAAATGCAAAAAATTGCAAAGTTCTGTGTTAAGTTTACATAAACATACAAAGTAGTGAATTTTAGAAGCCAGAATTTTTTAAAGCCGACAAGACATTTATTTTGATACAAAATCAAATAAAAATACTTCTATGTCATCACTGAATGGTTGAAAACTTCTCTGGATATACATGTATCTGCGATAGACAGGACCTGGCATTGCAGTGGCTGTACTATTGGAGTTCTTTGGAAAGGTAAAAGGCTATCTATATATATATATATATATATATATATATATATATATATATATATATATATATATACGACAACTCGTGCTATTGGAAATGAAGAGACTGAAAAAGAATTACAAGCAAAATTGTTTCCCCAACCCCAAGACCAGACTTTAGCAAGTTTACAGTTAAAACAATCGTGATTATATCTACATACTGATTTACTCTTTATTTGTAAAACTCTAGGTGCAAATGGTTTCAGCTACATATTGTCAAGTAAACATCCTTATGCTGACAAAACAGTGCTATTTATAAGCTAGATGACAATTCAAGACATGACAATTATTTTAAGAAATCATAAAAGCATTTAGTAGTCAAAACAAGAGCTTCCTGTAAAATCCCATCAATACTTCTAAACTCTTATCATAGAATGGTTAAACATTTCCTGGCATAACAGTGGTTGTACTATTGGAAATCATTGGGGAAAAGGCTATGCACATGGCTTGTACTATTGGAAGTGCCAGACTCTGAAAAATGCACATGGCATGTACTATTTGAAGTGCCACTCTGAAAAACAGAACTGCAAGAAAAGTGTTAATCCCCCCAGCCCATAACACAAAATATTAACAATTACAATTAACTTTAATAAACTGTTAACAATAAATGCAGATGGTTGCAACAGCTAATTACTTAGCATCAATATGCAGACAATCATGCCAACTATCTATAGAGTCAATTTAATTTTAATAAAATGTTGCATTTTAGAATTCATACCAAATCAGAATCCAGACAAATGGCAAACCTAGAAAATGCAGTGATTCGAAATAATCAAGCAAAGTGTATCTAAATGGAAGTGTATGTACATTTCAAACCAAAATATATAACCTGCTTTCAAAATTTAAAAAAAAGCTGAACATCAAAATGCAAAACATGTACCAAAACTCTTCAGAAGCAATGAAGGAGCCGAGCTCTTTGAAAAGCATGGACGGTCAAATTCTTCCTTTGGAATGTGTAGTCAAAAACAAGTGTTATCCAGGATCTGAACATGTACAGGTGTGTGTGCTGTTAACAGACAAGACATCTACGAGCAGTTCTGGAAAACAATTCATCCCCAAACTTCCCCAAAAACATTTTTTTTAACAAGTTAACAAAGGTAACAATTAATGCCATTCATTTTCCATTACACACAACTGCAAAAAGTAAAAAATTAGAAATTAGGTTTTCACACGTTAACCATGCATTCCACTTGCCAGATAAAGCTGTGATTTTACATCTGCTACATGGAAACTCAACACGTACAATGCAATACTGACCATCAACATTCTGAAATTAAAGGGTCTTTTTCAACCCAGAAAATGCTCCATACATGCTAATTTACACAGTTCTAACCTTGTCTTCCATCTTATATTTTTTCCCAGTAGTTTGTCATTCAAAAATTATTAAATTTTGTTTAAATATCTTGTATGCATGCTTTTTTCACTATTTAAACTGCAAATTATTATAGCAAACATACAAAAATCATCCATCTCACAACTTCCAAGAAATGCTATTTTTATAGCAATGACTTTCAGTCTTCAATTAGATATGGAGAAGTCCATCTTTTGAAATAAAGAGCCAATAGTGAAACAGTAAATATCTGAAATGAGACTAGACTCAAATGTTTTTTTACACCCCGCTCCAATTACTAATGTTAAATTTTAATTTTAATCCAAGAGATTCTACAAAATGAGTCTTTTTACAACTATCCCAACCTTTATAAAAGTTTAAAAATGAAGATTTAAATAATTTAATATTGGTTGTAATACATCCGAAATGAGCAAAAATCGATTTAAAACGAGCTATACAAGTAAAGAAATAAATATTGTATAATCACAACAGAATCTTTTTTACCTTTTATTAAGCTACTTTAAAACCTCAAGTTTTAGCAGTATATACATCACGTTTCTCAATACCGCGAACAGTTTTTTTTATATTTTATTCTAAGACCGTCATCCTGTAAAGACCAGCATGAAGTTACCTGAAATGAAAACATTAATTCTCCCCACATACCCCAACATTAAAACCTATACAACTTGTAACAATTTTGATATTAACGACACTACTTTCTATTGTCTTACACGACTTAGAATTCTTTTTTTATTGCACAACTGTGTTTATAAAGTTTAAACTCGGATAAAATATACCTAGCTATTTTAATTTTTAAGTCTACAACTGAACAACATATATGTATACCATAACTAGCCAGCGATTCTCTTTATTCTTATTTTGGGAGCTTTATACACTGCCGGAATGTCCAATGATTATCTTTTCACAACGGTTAAAACTTTTTGCCAGGATTATCATCCAATGTTCCACGGGAAACCATATATTTTTTAATTCAGGTACAATTTGAACGCCTCTGCAAAGTCAAGCAAAATAGCAAGTTATCCCCCCTCACAGTCACCAACACTCAAGATTTAAACAAAATATTTTTAGTTATTTCAATTTAAATGTAACTTTTTGTCATTCCTGATCATCATTTTATTGTGTTCATTATTTACTTTTTCTGTACAAATCTAAAAAGTTAACTTCTCCAATTTTAAAGGTAAAGTGAAATTTATTGCAAACATTTTAATCTACATCAATGTGCATTGTTTTCATAAATTACTTCTATATGAAGAATAAACATGCCTCTGGATGCTCCAATACTTTACTTGTTGTCCAGCATTTCATGTGGGATTTCAAATTTTGGTTATGCCTGATCACTTCAGTTTCAGCAGCTCATTTCCTTACACACAACTTAATTGTTCTGTGGTGCCAAATTATTGTATATCATTTCACCTAAAAAGCTATCTGAAATGGTAAGAACATGTCTCCCCCCAAAACCAATCCACTTCAAAATAATTCTATTGTAAATAAAAAAAATTTACACTTCATTCAACTATGATCCTTTCCGAATAAAATTCATATTGAAAAGTTTTTCAACTACAACAGCAGATAGTATAGAATCATTTACATAAATACAAGTAGAAGGCATGAATAACAATGTACATGTTCTTTTTATCTTTAATAGCTAAAATACCAGGAACTAGAACATAATTATACAAGTATATACCTTGGAGTACAACAGTAAATACCAAGATTCCTTGCACAAGACTAATAGGGCGAGAACCATCTTCAAATTTCTTAAGACTTTGGGGTATTTCCGGATTTTTAGTTTTGAAGAAATGCCGTTGTTGCTGGGATCAGTTCTTGGGAGTTCAGATTTCTCGACTCATCCGTGGTCAATATTCCATACAGAAGGGCAGCACACTTTTCCAGAACATTTTTATTCCTATAAAGCATTTCTGAAAAAGTACATTTTCCCACCCCAAGATTGTTATATATTAATATATTTAGCCAATTAATGCCATTTTGAATGATTCACTCATTTTTCAAAATTTTATTTCTGTTCTTCTACAATTCTTTTATCTACCCCTTTTTTAAATTTCATTAGTGAAATTTAGAAGAAAAAAATTTAATTTGAAATTTGGATACAAAGTATATATATATATCGGCAACTCAACATATTGAAATGGTTGCTTACCAACTCCACTGGCTTTATATTGAAACCAAGACTTCAGCTTAAACACCAGCGAAGAAATAGTATGGCCAGACAATAGTCAATCTCTACATGTTGCAAACTTCAAGGGTGGGATTCAAGTTTTGGAGATGGCTTCATCATTCGGTTTAGCTGAATGAAGATTCATCATTTACAGGAGTTTGGGGGGGAATACTGTGTCCATATCAGATAATCGAGGAACACTTCAGTGGAGTAGTAACTGCAACCTTTATTTACTTTGAACCAGGTCTTTCATCACATCTTTTATTCAAACCAATAGTCTTATCATCTGAAAAGGGAAGAAAAAAATATCTCCGACCCCCCTGCTCCAAACATTGCAAATATACGTTAGAGATTAAGATTTCTTCCTTCTCTACATAGCTTCAATGACATTGAAATTTTTTAACATTCTTAAAAATTTATTTTTAAATTTATGTCTTATTTATGACTTTTGAACACATTTAAACAAGAGCCGTTTAGTTAGGAATTGCTATTTAAATTGAGGCATTTAAGTCTGTGACAACTGTTTTTATTTAAGTACACTTATAAACCGTTATTTGAATTGAGCATAACAGTAAATACCAAGGTTCCTTGTGTACAGCACTACTAGGACAATAACCGACTCTGATCATCTTTTAATCTAGGAATTTCCAAATCTGTCGAGTTCTGCTTTCTTGCAAATGGCACTGTTGCTTGTATTTTCAATTTCTTGACCGATATCATTCGTTAACGTTTAACATTCCCCAAGCATGCTACATCTTTCATGCACTTTTTACCTTCCTTACAAGCAATTCTGAAAAAGTACATTTCTACACCCCAACATTGCCACTAATAAACATACATTTAGAACTATTAAAGCTTTTTTGAAATTTCAAATCATACATTTGTTTCAAAATTCAATTTTGATACTTATTTCAAAGTGAAATTCAACAAATTGATTGGTTCTTAACTCTGAATACAAAAATTTACCCGCTACTTAACTATTGAATGGTTGCTTACTGGCTCCACTGGCCTTACATTGAAACCCAAGACATCAGCTTGTACACCACAGCCAAGGAAATAAGCATGGCAAGACAGATCTATCTGCACGATGCACACGAAGGATGGAATTCAAGTTTTGGAGGTGACTTTATCATTTGGATTAGCTGTTACATCATTTCCTGGAGTTTGGAGAATAGTTTCCATACAAGACAATCCGGGAACGTTGATGCAGTAGTTATTGCAACCTTTTTTTACTTTGAAACCTGATCTTTTTCCAATGCTCTCTGAAAAGGGAAGAAAAACATCTCCCTGCCCCCACTTCTCCCAACATTACACGAATCTGCTAATCCAAAAGATGTCTTTCTCCTATACATAGCTGATACAACTTCAACTCAATTTCGAAATAACATCAACTTGAAGATTTATGATCATTTCTTCTTTTCAATATGTTTAAACAATTACCAAGAACAAAATTATTAAATTTGGAAACGGTCAAAATTTATAATTGCAGGCATGTCTGTTAGTGTAACATTTACTGATAATTGGAATAGTCAGTACTGGCTGTATATTGAATAAAGCAGAGCAAGGTTGGTTTATGTCTGGTTTCTGGGAAAAACTTCCAAGCAGTTGCCTCCCAATTTGGATCATCCCAAACATTAATGACCTTTATTTACTTCAGTGAAATTTGTTTTCATGTTTGTTGTACAACTTGGCCTGTGGATGCCTTTATTCTTCGATCACTTGTACGTTTCGGTAAGAAAATTTGGTAAGTCTGAACAACTTCAACTTCCATATCATTTTCCCAAAGCTATCTGAAATGTAAAGTCAAAACATTTCTCTACTCCCACGAAGCACATCCACCAATTAACAGATTTTTTTTATATTTCATAATGTCTTTAATAAAGCACTTTTTACATTCCTTCCAAGCAATTCTAAAAAAAGAGATGATTGTCCACAATAAGTATTTATTGAGCCAAAAACATCTTCTTAAATTTTTAACTCTACAATCGTTTCAAAATTTGACTTGGCCAGTTCTTATTTAAGTCTTGCACCTAACCCATAATAAAATTGCTAAGTGAAATCAAAAACACAAATTGGTACTTTTAAAAACTCCCAAAAACAAAAATTTACCACATCTCACATACTGAACTGAATGGCTGCTTACCAGCTCCATTGGCTTAATATTGAAACCAAGACTTCATTTTGAACACCAGTATGACAGGTCTATTTGCAAGATTATAACTTCATGGTGGAATTTTCAAGTTTTGGCGATGGCTTTATCATTTGGATTAGCTGTTATAATGCAGTTACATCATTTACTGGAGTTGAGGGAACACCGTTTCCATATTGGGCAATCCAAGAACTTCGATGGAGTGATTGTAACCTTTTTTACTTTGAAACCAGATCTTTCACATCTTTTTACAAACCAATTCTTTTTCAATGGCCATCTGAAAAAGGGAAGAAAAACATCTCCCTTCCCCCTGCTCCCAACATTATACAAAAATGCTACTCTCAAAAATTTCTT